>OZ014479.1:42865025-43272783 GCA_963965965.1 Trididemnum nubilum
CCTCTACCTTTACCAAAATCCTGGTTAAGTGCCAACAGGCTACGGCTTCAGATATTCTATTCTACGATATCTTTGTCCTACAAAAAGTTCCTTTTTTGAAAATTTCTGATGACGTCATTGCATGTGATTTGTGGTTTGGGCCCCCTCATCAAAACTCCTGGCTACGCCTAAGAATAACGCTCCCCAGTAGTTAAAAGTTTGTCCGTATTCCAAATTTAACACAACTAATAAAAAACACTTAATTCAAAAATACGTCTCATCTTTTTTTGCATTTAGTTTTTAATTAGCGATCAACTGCAGCAGTTGTTGTAAATTGTTGTATATATTTTGAAATATCATTTTATTGCATCGATTATATTTGGAAGATGCTGCTTGACCAGAGGTGGAGTCGAGGACACAACCTTCGAGGCCTAGGACACAAAAAAAAACCTGAGGCCAAGAACCGACTTTTCAAGGACAGACTCTCTCGAGGTCAAGGACAGGAATGGTCGAGGCCAAGGCCAAGAACCTAGCACACAGTTTTTCTGAATTATGGTTGGCAAATTTTCCATAATTTTTAAGCGCAAAAGTCTTTGAGATATTGCATTTTGTTAAGTTTTTCATGATAATTCGAAAATAGTAGTCTCTGAAAGTAATGAATGCCATTTGGGAAATTTTACACGTTAGCAGCAATGTTGATTGCGTTCCATAGTGGTATGGTGACAATAAAACAAAAAAGCCGTAACTCGTGAATTAGAAATGGGAATAACTGATAACTATAAATTCTTATCGTAGAAATGATCAAGTTTAAAGTCTTAATTTCATTAGTTAAGGCCGGGTGCAAACGTCCACTGATTATGGATCCCCACTTTTTCAGTAGTTTCTTAAACACAAACCTTATTGCTTGGTTAAACGTTTTCACTTCACAGAAATTTTTTTAATGTTATCGTAGTTTTTAAATATTACATAGCGACTATGATATTAATATTTAAAAGTACTCCAAAATATGATACATTTATGTTTTTGAAATAAAAAGAGATACCGTACTTGCAAGCTCAAGTCGTCGGGAAAAATGGGTTCATGGGGTGAGAGCAAAGTTTTCATGCCTCTGTTGAGCAATTTTAGTATTTTTTTTTTTCAGAAAAATAGCAATTTTTGTGCGATTACACTATTAGATTTTCAAAGCAATTATTTGAAAAATGAAAATACCGCAAAAGTTAAGTTACAAAAAACTTTAGTTTCCTTACGGTTTCCCAATCCTAATTTTAAGCCAATCTTTCTCAACGTTTCAGTGCATGTGATGTCTCTCCATAATCTTGCATCTAATGCCTATCAATGGATGAGCGCATACGTTTCGGCCACCAAAAGATACTTTGTAAAATTTAATATAAGTTATTTAACTGCCAAAAGTAATCTGAGAATCCCAGCAGGGCCGTATTAAAGAGAAAATCATTGGAAATATTTGCCCAGGACCCTCCTTCAACATGCCCACAAATTGTACAAACGTAAAAATTAGAGTTGTTCTTTCTTATCTCAAAACAAATTCTTCGCAATATTCGCTCGCGTATTTTCAGAACAACAGCTGTCTTTCTCAAGTTCTGGCAACGTTTTATTATTTGCATCAGGGCTATACTACATGTAACATATTTAGTATATCATAAGCCATACCAAGTAACTCTATTGCATTTCATTATCATCACGCCACATACTTCTCATCTGATTCCACATTCACATAGGCACGATCATGTTTTAGTTCAAGCAACTCAAAAATGTATATGGGTCCGGACATTCGGATCCATTGCAATGGCCCTGAATGGTTTTAGTGTTTTGCTTTTTGTACCACCCGCATTGGAAGTATCATTAGAATTTTAAAAAAACTATCGATACTGCGTTTTGCTCTATCATTCTCCGATTAGAGCTTTGAGACAATGCCAATGAAAATAAGGTTTCTATGACTTGCCTACCAACCACATTGTATTATTTTTCAAATAAGGGAAGGAAACGAATTGACAGGCTAGAAGTCATAGGCTTAGCCAAGGGAAGGTGGTAGGGAACCCGCCAACGCCACCGATGATAAAAAAGGATGACAACAAAGTATAATGTTTATTCACTTTCAGTTCCTTTTAAGATTTTCACGTATAACTACAGTAATTAACAATAATATTAACGTTGCCGACCAGGGTGCCCAGTGCCCCTCAATTCAAATTTTTGTCAATCAATTTAAATGATAACTCGGGAGAAATTCAAGGTTTTTGTCCAAAAATTGTAACCTGTGGCCTTCACCAAACCTTTTGATAAACTTAATGCAATAACATGATTAGTAACCATCTACTATACCAACTTCAAATAACAATCCGCCTCCACCTCGCCAGTTTTTACGAGACAAAACATTTAAAAAAAAATAGCGAGGGAAAATGTTAGAAGGCAATGTATCTTTTTTCCTTCACTTGGACCAAGTCAATTACAAAATTTATTTAAAAATTGCTAAATTATAAAAACGTGAATTGTAAACAAAAGGAAGACTGAACAAATTAATTTTTTCAATTGACTTTCAAATCTTAAAAATTTAATCCTTTTAAATGGCTCTAAAAACGTGAAAAATGTGATCCAAATAGCTTTAAAATTGCCAAAATTACAAAAATTTCCAAACAGTCGCACATAGTTTCCGGCAGCTGGAAGCCCCGTCCCAAGCACTTTCGTCTGGTGTGTGATGTGTGATACGTCTGAGGTAGATTAGTTTTTTCACCGTGCCTCCACAAGTTAACACATATTTGGGAAAACATTAACTTTTGGTTCAAGTCCTCCCCTTTTAGCAACATTCTGTTTACGCACAACCAAGACCCCAAGCTTCTGATCTTCCATTCTACGGTATTTTTGTCCCATAAAAAGTCCCTGCTTTTCAAAATGTATGATGACGTCATATTGCATGTGATTTTTGCGGATTTTTGCGGGCCCTCTTCAATCAAAAACCCTGACTACGCTTACACCAGAATTCAAGAAATTTTATGTTTGGTTATTTTCCTTTACAACCAATCAAAAAACAATGCTCTCCTCGAGCCGAGGGCAGGACATTTTCGAGGACTTGTAGGATTTGAGGCCAAGGCCATGGCCAAGGACTTGAGCGTCGAGGTCAAGGACTTCAAAATGTGTCCTCGAGGACGGCCTCGAGGCCATGGACGTCCTTAAGGACTCCACCTCTGTGCTTGACTCGAAGATCAATTTGGTACCATCGCAACCTTCCTTTGCAGCGAGATGCAGAAAATTCTAAAGCAGCCGGCTGTAGGCCGATATTTGAATTCGTTTCAAGGACGGTAGACGTATTTGTTTTGTTTGTTGTTTGCTTGTAGTCAATTTTTTTTCGTGCGCAAAAAATAATCCAAATAATGTCTGATGGCACTCATGTTTTCTTCATGAGCAATTAAATAAAAGCACCAACTTTGTTTTTGGTCAACATTTCAGAGCTAATTGAAAACAGTGCGTAGACTTAGTATGATGAAAAGCCAAGCATGGCGCACCTGACACGAGGAGGTTAAGAGCACACGTAAAATCTCAAAAAAACATTGATTTCTTTTATAATAAAGATACCGTGCGTAAAATTTTTCAATGGAGAGCCAATTCGACTCGGAGAGGTTGCGTGCTGGCAGTAGAGTGCGCAGGATTTTGAAAAGGGGGGTGCCAGGAACCTCAGAAGATTAGAGAAAAACAAAGGTTGAAATGAACATTTTTGGCCCAAAATTTATCGCCGCTACTTAAGGTCTTCACTCAAATTAGTCCGATTTTTCGCCCAAATTTAGGTGGAGACCACAAAAACAAAAAAAAAGGTCTCACTCAAATTCAGTACAATTTTTCGATGATCTAAGGCAAACAAAGATCTTTGCCTACCATTTGTGTGCTTAAAGCTTCTGCCCAAGTTACAAAGAGGGGGGGCTATTCCGCAATTTCGCATACTAAACTGTACCAATTATATTATCGTTCAATCAATATTGCTTTCGTTTTAGTTTAAACAAGATAATTGTGACGTTTTTGAGCCAAAAACACTTTTTGTCGCACCAAACTTTTTACCACCATTCCAATCGTGTTGAACCCATCCAACCTATCTATTGCAATCGTGTTGGTTCTAACCCCATTTCAACACCATCGGGCAAGTTTTATGATGCTGTTATGAAGTTTTCATGCCAACAGTGATTTTGTTATGACGAAATGGTGCTGAAAATTTTCATCAACACCATTGCAAAGCCTCATGTAAAAAGGTTGACTGTGTAGAATTTGCACATGATCACCCGACTTGGGAATTGAACCCAGGCCTCCTACCAGTCCTATTTGATCAAAGCTAATCGTAATACAACCTTTTTGTTTATAAGAATCACTGCATTTTGGGGGTAAGCTGCTCTTAAATTTTCACGAATTTTTGTCCTCATTTTGGTTCTTAATTTTATTTTAAAAGAGCGTGACAAAGTTCAATCTTACTTGCTTGAAAGATTTTTTGTCATTGATTATGGTTTTTGAAATAAGAGTCTGTCATGATTGCTATAATCTGGTTATTTTGTTAATTATAACATAATGTAAGGTTGTCCTAAGTCCGGCCCGCGCCGAAAATGTAAGTTTGGCCCTCTAGCAAAGTCATTTCCAGATATCGTGAACGAAAGATACCGATGTGTAGCCTACACCACTCACTTTCGCTCTGCAATTTACATCTAATAACAGCGAGAAAATCTGGATCAAAACCGGTGAAGGCCTGTTATTTCTTGTTTGGTTTTTACCTTCAATTCGAAAAAAACTAGGTTAAAGCCTGCACAGACCTTTTTCGGGAATTTTCACCTTTCTTTTTACCCTCCAAAATGCCATTGCTAGGCAAAACAACTGTTCTTTGTCATTTATTTTGGTTTTCGTAGATTTAAATTGCCCGCACGCAGGGGCGTATTTAGGGGGGGCATTGTGCCATGGCCTTCCCTTTGGGTCGCCAGGATAGTATAATTGGTACAGTTTAGTATGCGAAATTGCGGAATAGCCCCCCCTCTTTGTAACTTGGGCAGAAGCTTTAAGCACACAAATGGTAGGCAAAGATCTTTGTTTGCCTTAGATCATCGAAAAATTGTACTGAATTTGAGTGAGACCTTTTTTTTTGTTTTTGTGGTCTCCACCTAAATTTGGGCGAAAAATCGGACTAAATTTGAGTGAAGACCTTAAGTAGCGGCGATAAATTTTGGGCCAAAAATGTTCATTTCAACCTTTGTTTTTCTCTAATCTTCTGAGGTTCCTGGCACCCCCCTTTTCAAAATCCTGCGCACTCTACTGCCAGCACGCAACCTCTCCGAGTCGAATTGGCTCTCCATTGAAAAATTTTACGCACGGTATCTTTATTATAAAAGAAATCAATGTTTTTTTGAGATTTTACGTGTGCTCTTAACCTCCTCGTGTCAGGTGCGCCATGCTTGGCTTTTCATCATACTAAGTCTACGCACTGTTTTCAATTAGCTCTGAAATGTTGACCAAAAACAAAGTTAGTGCTTTTATTTAATTGCTCATGAAGAAAACATGAGTGCCATCAGACATTATTGGATTATTTTTTGCGCACGAAAAAAAATTGACTACAAGCAAACAACAAACAAAACAAATACGTCTACCGTCCTTGAAACGAATTCAAATATCGGCCTACAGCCGGCTGCTTTAGAATTTTCTGCATCTCGCTGCAAAGGAAGGTTGCGATGGTACCAAATTGATCTTCGAGTCAAGCACAGAGGTGGAGTCCTTAAGGACGTCCATGGCCTCGAGGCCGTCCTCGAGGACACATTTTGAAGTCCTTGACCTCGACGCTCAAGTCCTTGGCCATGGCCTTGGCCTCAAATCCTACAAGTCCTCGAAAATGTCCTGCCCTCGGCTCGAGGAGAGCATTGTTTTTTGATTGGTTGTAAAGGAAAATAACCAAACATAAAAATTTCTTGAATTCTGGTGTAAGCGTAGTCAGGGTTTTTGATTGAAGAGGGCCCGCAAAAATCCGCAAAAATCACATGCAATATGACGTCATCATACATTTTGAAAAGCAGGGACTTTTTATGGGACAAAAATACCGTAGAATGGAAGATCAGAAGCTTGGGGTCTTGGTTGTGCGTAAACAGAATGTTGCTAAAAGGGGAGGACTTGAACCAAAAGTTAATGTTTTCCAAATATGTGTTAACTTGTGGAGGCACGGTGAAAAAACTAATCTACCTCAGACGTATCACAGACGAAAGTGCTTGGGACGGGGCTTCCAGCTGCCGGAAACTATGTGCGACTGTTTGGAAATTTTTGTAATTTTGGCAATTTTAAAGCTATTTGGATCACATTTTTCACGTTTTTAGAGCCATTTAAAAGGATTAAATTTTTAAGATTTGAAAGTCAATTGAAAAAATTAATTTGTTCAGTCTTCCTTTTGTTTACAATTCACGTTTAAAATTTAGCAATTTTTAAATAAATTTTGTAATTGACTTGGTCCAAGTGAAGGGAAAAAAGATACATTGCCTTCTAACATTTTCCCTCGCTATTTTTTTTTAAATGTTTTGTCTCGTAAAAACTGGCGAGGTGGAGGCGGATTGTTATTTGAAGTTGGTATAGTAGATGGTTACTAATCATGTTATTGCATTAAGTTTATCAAAAGGTTTGGTGAAGGCCACAGGTTACAATTTTTGGGACAAAAACCTTGAATTTCTCCCGAGTTATCATTTAAATTGATTGACAAAAATTTGAATTGAGGGGCACTGGGCACCCTGGTCGGCAACGTTAATATTATTGTTAATTACTGTAGTTATACGTGAAAATCTTAAAAGGAACTGAAAGTGAATAAACATTATACTTTGTTGTCATCCTTTTTTATCATCGGTGGCGTTGGCGGGTTCCCTACCACCTTCCCTTGGCTAAGCCTATGACTTCTAGCCTGTCAATTCGTTTCCTTCCCTTATTTGAAAAATAATACAATGTGGTTGGTAGGCAAGTCATAGAAACCTTATTTTCATTGGCATTGTCTCAAAGCTCTAATCGGAGAATGATAGAGCAAAACGCAGTATCGATAGTTTTTTTAAAATTCTAATGATACTTCCAATGCGGGTGGTACAAAAAGCAAAACACTAAAACCATTCAGGGCCATTGCAATGGATCCGAATGTCCGGACCCATATACATTTTTGAGTTGCTTGAACTAAAACATGATCGTGCCTATGTGAATGTGGAATCAGATGAAAGTATGTGCGTGATGATAATGAAATGCAATAGAGTTACTTGGTATGGCTTATGATATACTAAATATGTTACATGTAGTATAGCCCTGATGCAAATAATAAAACGTTGCCAGAACTTGAGAAAGACAGCTGTTGTTCTGAAAATACGCGAGCGAATATTGCGAAGAATTTGTTTTGAGATAAGAAAGAACAACTCTAATTTTTACGTTTGTACAATTTGTGGGCATGTTGAAGGAGGGTCCTGGGCAAATATTTCCAATGATTTTCTCTTTAATACGGCCCTGCTGGGATTCTCAGATTACTTTTGGCAGTTAAATAACTTATATTAAATTTTACAAAGTATCTTTTGGTGGCCGAAACGTATGCGCTCATCCATTGATAGGCATTAGATGCAAGATTATGGAGAGACATCACATGCACTGAAACGTTGAGAAAAGATTGGCTTAAAATTAGGATTGGGAAACCGTAAGGAAACTAAAGTTTTTGTAACTTAACTTTTGCGGTATTTTCATTTTTCAAATAATTGCTTTGAAAATCTAATAGTGTAATCGCACAAAAATTGCTATTTTTCTGAAAAAAAAAAAATACTAAAATTGCTCAACAGAGGCATGAAAACTTTGCTCTCACCCCATGAACCCATTTTTCCCGACGACTTGAGCTTGCAAGTACGGTATCTCTTTTTATTTCAAAAACATAAATGTATCATATTTTGGAGTACTTTTAAATATTAATATCATAGTCGCTATGTAATATTTAAAAACTACGATAACATTAAAAAATTTCTGTGAAGTGAAAACGTTTAACCAAGCAATAAGGTTTGTGTTTAAGAAACTACTGAAAAAGTGGGGATCCATAATCAGTGGACGTTTGCACCCGGCCTTAACTAATGAAATTAAGACTTTAAACTTGATCATTTCTACGATAAGAATTTATAGTTATCAGTTATTCCCATTTCTAATTCACGAGTTACGGCTTTTTTGTTTTATTGTCACCATACCACTATGGAACGCAATCAACATTGCTGCTAACGTGTAAAATTTCCCAAATGGCATTCATTACTTTCAGAGACTACTATTTTCGAATTATCATGAAAAACTTAACAAAATGCAATATCTCAAAGACTTTTGCGCTTAAAAATTATGGAAAATTTGCCAACCATAATTCAGAAAAACTGTGTGCTAGGTTCTTGGCCTTGGCCTCGACCATTCCTGTCCTTGACCTCGAGAGAGTCTGTCCTTGAAAAGTCGGTTCTTGGCCTCAGGTTTTTTTTTGTGTCCTAGGCCTCGAAGGTTGTGTCCTCGACTCCACCTCTGGTCAAGCAGCCATCTTCCAAATATAATCGATGCAATAAAATGATATTTCAAAATATATACAACAATTTACAACAACTGCTGCAGTTGATCGCTAATTAAAAACTAAATGCAAAAAAAGATGAGACGTATTTTTGAATTAAGTGTTTTTTATTAGTTGTGTTAAATTTGGAATACGGACAAACTTTTAACTACTGGGGAGCGTTATTCTTAGGCGTAGCCAGGAGTTTTGATGAGGGGGCCCAAACCACAAATCACATGCAATGACGTCATCAGAAATTTTCAAAAAAGGAACTTTTTGTAGGACAAAGATATCGTAGAATAGAATATCTGAAGCCGTAGCCTGTTGGCACTTAACCAGGATTTTGGTAAAGGTAGAGGGTAAAAACTAACAGTGAGAAAGTGCAAATGTCTAACTTAGGAGAAGTGTTGAGTAAGCTAGTGTACTCAAACGTATCACAGATGAGGGTCTGAGGGCGGAGCCCCCAGCCGCCGTTGGCTATGGGGGTCTGGGGGCAAAGCCTTCAGCCGCTGGGCAATTTTTATGTTTTTGGAAAAAAAGCTGTTTTAATCCCATTGGATTACATTTCGCACGTGTACACGCAGCCATTTGAAGGAACTAGATTTTAAACATTTGTAAGCCAATCGAAAAAAATTAATCGTTCAATCCTCCTTTTACTTGCAATTAAAGTCCAAAACAAGTTCAAAATCTTGAATTATGGAGTAAATTTTTAATTGTGGGTGATTTGGTCTATGTTGGGGTAAGTTAGGCCCATTACCTCCTGCAATATTTTAGAAGTAAATAATAAATATCCACTCGAGGAATTTCCTGAGACACTTTTGTTTTGCATGAAGTTAACCAGTTATAGGAGTACATGTATGGCCAGGGGGCCCAGGCCCCTCAATTGAAGTTTAATGGTTTGTCCAATGAGCATTTTCCCGAGCTATTTTTTTTATAGTATTTTGTGCGTAAAAACTGGCGAGGTGGAGGTAAATTGTTGTTGAAAAATGGTACAATAGATGGTTGCGCTTACTAAACATGTTATTCCCGGGCCGGGTTTACATTGCTTGGGGCCCCTGGTCCTTAGGGGATTTTTGCAACATCTTCCTGCCAAATATAAGTGAAGACCAAAAATAGTCCTACCATCTGAGCGAGGGGCCCTGGCACTCTGCCATATGGCAAATACGGCGCAGGTCATTGCATTACGTTCATAAAAGGTTTAAATGAGGCCGTGAGGTAGCAATTTTTAGGATGAAACTCTTGCTTTCACCTGGTTATACGTTTAAACTGGTTGAATAAAATTGAATTAAGGGGGTGCGCCTGGCCCCCTGGTTGTCAATATTATTTATTGTTAATTGCTGTTGTACACAAAGATGCTGAAACAAACTGAAAATGAAGAAACAAGGCTTTTTTGTCAAATTTTTATCATTGGAGGCATTTCGATTGAAAGGGCCCAGGCCCCGAGCTACGCCTAGGATTTTGAGAAAAGATCGCGCCCTTAAGTTCTTTCGTAAAAAATAAAAACACTTAAAGCAAAATTAAAATAACTTTTTTTCCAAAACGCGGAGGACTCGAGTCAAGTCACTTGACAGTTTTTTGAAACCTCCAAGAATTGCATGACATTGTTATAACGTGGACACGTGGTCGTCATTATTACTTACTTACTTTTGTGGGCGTAAAACCCTAAATTAAAGAAACCGCAATTCCGGACAAGGACAACATACTGACTTTGCTCTCATTATACTTATCATTGGTAGTATTTCAATTGGGAGGTTTGCAATATTGCCTGTGTTATAGCATTAAGTTCATAAGACCGTTAAACGAGGGCCTGGGGTTGCAAATTTTAGGACTAAATTTGTAGATTTCCCACAGGTTTTACATATAAATTGTTAAAACTTTGAATTTAGGCCCGGGACCGGAACCCTTGGTCGTCAGGCAGGGGCCCTGGGGCACCCTGGTTGTCGGTTAGGGGCTCCACGACCCTCTGGTTGTTAATTAGGGTCCCTGGGGCCCCCTGGTCATCAGTTAGGGGCCCCGGGGCCCCTGGTTGTCGGTTAAGGGCCCCTGGTTGTTAGTTAGGGGCCTCGGGATCCCATGGTTGTCGGTTAGGGGCCTGGTTGTTAATTAGGGGCCCTGGGGCCTACTGGTTGTCAGTTAGGAGCCTTAGGGACCCTGGTTGTAAGTTAGGGACCCCAGAGTCTCCTGGTTGTCGATAGAGTCATCGCATCCCCTTGGTTGTTAGTTAGGTGTTCCTGGTTGTCAGTTGGGGACTCTGGGGTTCCCTGGTCATCAGTTAGGGGCCCCAGGGCCCCCTAGTTGTTGGTTAGGGGCCCCCAGGCCCTCTGGTTGTTTTAGAGGTCCCGGGGCTCTCTAGTTTTCATAATATTATTGTTAATTAATGTTACGTGTGTAATTACTGAAAAAGAAACTGCAACTAAACATCGCTAGGCTATGTTGTGATTATTTTTTATCATTGGCGGTATTTTAATTTAGGGGGGCGCCCCCCTCTGGCTACGCCTATGGTCTTGTTCCAGATTTTTGTTCTTATATCTAAATATTTTTAGCATTTCGCTGAGGAGAATTAGAAATAAGTATTGCATTAGCTTGACTGGTGGAAAAAGAGTGTAAAGCCAGTATATTATAGAACGTTAGTAGAGTATCAACTTACCAGACAATTTTTCAGTCTTTACAGTGTAGTCATTGTTTAAATTCAATAAAACTTGGTTAACCAGGTTTTGATTGACACATGTAAGATGAAAATCCGAAGCATCCGAAGACCTAATTAGACACTATAAACGTAAACACCGAGTCGGTATAACCGATATCTTCTGGATTTGTTTTAGATTTCGCTTAATTTTTTCTCTACTGGCGTAAGCAATCTCGCTCACTTTTCCGATTCCGTGAGCGCCGCAGTCCTGAACGAACTACTCGACAATTATGTGCAGACTGGAGGAGTCACGAATATAGGAGCGGCATTGAACTTCGTGGCTCGATCTGTATTCACTGACGTAAATGGGGACCGCCAAGATGTTCCCGATGTCCTCATTCTCATGACAGATGGAGTTTCCAGCGATGACTCCAGTGATGGCGCCGACGTAAGCAATGCATTTCAAATTATTCGTTTGTCAATATAGAAACAATTTTAGCAAGACTTTGAGTACATTATTGTTGTTGTATGCAACTTTTACAGTACGACACGCAAATAATATTATAAAAAAATCATGTTTCACTGTTTTACCCGTAGGAATACTCCGTGCGTGTAACGAGTTGACAAATCCAGGTCCGCAACATAGCGCTTGGGTTATACGCAGTATTAAATGGCTCATCGTACGAATTAAAGTCTTTACGTCGATGCCAACACGTGCCTGATTCGACTGGCAAAAAATTCAATCTCAGATTTCTTGTTTCAAAAGAAAACGCTTTGACAACTCGTCTTTGAAATATTGTTAGTTTCACGTAATTTGAATACAGTACTTATTTCGTGTTAAAACTGCTAGCAGTAACAATATTTTTTTTTGATTCAACCAGGGGCGTATTTAGGGAGGCATTGGGCCATGGCCCCCCCCTTTGGGTCGTCAGGATAGTATAATCAGCATAGTTTAGTATGCAAAATTGCGGGATGGCCCCCTCTTTGTAAGTTGAGCAGAAGTTTTGAGCTCACAAAATGGTAGGCGAAGACCTTTGGTTTTGGCCCACACCCAAAACAACCGGACAAAATTTGAGCGAAGACCCTTTTTTTTGGTCTTCACCTAAGTTTGGGCGAAAAATTTTGGGCCAAAAATGTTCATTCCGACCTCTGTTTTTCTCAAATTTTTTGAGGTCCTGGCCCCCTCTTTTCAAAATCCTGCGTACGCTATTGGATTCAACATTATACTGAAGGAAACTGTTGCTCGCTCTAGAGTCAATAATCGGAAGCTTCTTCTTAGCTTCCTATTTCTGGTGGAATTTGATATGTATCGTACCATTCGCTGGTTCGTAGTTGGCCTAGTGGTACAATGACGCGTTGGACCTTTGAGCGGGAGGTTTGAGATTTAAATCTCGGGCCGGCCAAATCGAATACAGCGTTGCCAACGACTCGCCACCGTTTCGATCCATTTCTTCGACAGGGACTATGACGCAGGTACTATGACGCCGAAATGGGATTATGACGCTAGTACTATGACGCCAAAATGTGCCCCGCCAACCTGTTACGAGCTGCGGCGTAATACAGCGAGTATAATGAAAGAATTGGTTTATTTCTACCATTCGATTCAATGAATTTTATTTCTCAGTAAAAAAAATTAATTATTTTGATTGTTGCTTTCCAGCTTCTTAAAAGCAGGAATGTTCGAATTATCGTGATAGGAGTTGGTGATGGTGTTAATCTCGACGAACTCAACTTGATCGCTTCGGAACCCTCAAGCGAGAACGTATTTATGGCAAATCGGTTTGATGAGCTTCTTGACATTGTGACGAATGTTGCAGAAATTGTTTGTTCAAATTAAAAACCGTGCCTAGTACAAAATTAATGTACTGAATTTTAGCTGCTAGAGTAAGAATATCAGTAGCAAGCATCTAATACGCGCTGTGAATGAACCGATGGCATTAATCAATTTGAGTCACATTATTTTATAATTTACTTTGCGTAGTTGTACTAACATTTAGTTCTAAAAATAATAATAAAAATTAACTGCAGAGCAGCTGAGCATTTTATTGAATTTAAAAAACTTATTCAAGTTGCTTAATGGTTCTTGGTTGGGGGCAGGTTAAAATGCTGCTATGATTCTAAACATATTATCTCATGTTTAGTCAAATATTACACGTAAGAAAGGCTAGAAAATGTTAATTTGAGAACCTGGCGTTCGTGCTCCTCTAACTGCTATATGCGTTTATTTCGATCATTCTACTGACGCTCGCTGATCGGTCACGTGTAGGATTCATGGTCACACTGAGAAATACGCATGCGTTCAATTTCTTTCCTCAAAAAAAGTTTGCGAGCATTTACAATACTAGTAGGAATTAAGAAGAGCCATAAACAGTAGTGATCACTTTCAAATCATGTTTTAGCTTGGGTTAGTATTAGTGACTTTTTTCAGTCTGTTTTATAGTTTTATTTCTGCTGACCCAAAAAAGTGTAAAACGATTTTTTTTAATACGTGTAACATTTTTTTATTTTAAAACAGACAACTTTTTGAATAAGGTACAAACTTTTGTCTTTAAAATGTTGCTGCTCAGTTGACATCATTATTCGTTTTGCTTCTGTTAGTTTGTATTTTCGTTTATCACCGCAAGCTTAAGTTTACACGCCTGCTACTATTTAGTGCAGTTGACCTAGATGACCGCATGGCCTTTCGCTCCTTCGTGCCTACGTAGTTTTAACCTATGGTAAATAAACCTTTTGATTGCTTCAAATTCTGTACTGGCGTAAAAGGGCATCGGCAGGAAAAATTTTCAGGGGGAACAGTAAGAACAGAACCAGTATTAACTACTACAAATAGAAGATTTTTTGAAATTTGGTAGGTTTAAAAGTGAGTGAGTGAAAATCCAGGCGGGCATGGCCCTCTCTGCACCTCCTTGCCGACGCCCGTGCTGGCGTATTTTGATTAATTTTATTTGTTTAGGATAATTATTTAAGTTAAGCTGCAACCAACACCTTAAACTAAATAACAATAATCCTCATTTAAAGGTTTAGGGTGTATTATAGTGCTTGTCAGTTTCAGAAGTTACATAGCAGATTTGGAACATAAAACTTTTTTTACAACTTGTCAGTTTGTCACGAAAGACTACGTAGAGGTGACCTCATTACAACGATGGATGGGATGGTGGAAAAGCAAAGTTTCAGCAAAATCGTTTGCGGTTTAAAAAATATACGCCATGAATTTCGCCACGAAACGTCACCGGCAGGTTGATTCAAAACGTGAATGCGCCGGTTGAGAAATTAAATATTGCTTTCGCTTTTCGCAAACTAGCTCAAACCAATTAGCTAATCGTTGGCTTTGTAATAGATTTTAATTTTTGAAAGTCTGACAGCAAAAACAGTTACAAGCTAGATCAGCCTACGGTCGACAGAGAAAACAACTACAGATAGGATTCGAACTTATATCCAAAACATACTAGTTTCGAAGTCGCAGTGATTCAACGCAGTTAGACACACCCAGGGGCGTATTTAGGGGGGGCCATGGCCCCCATTTGGGCCGCCAAGGTAGTATACTTGGCATAGATTAGTATGCAAAATTGCGAAATGGCCCCCTCTTTTGTAAGTTGGCAGAAGCTTGGAGCACACAACTGTTAAGCGAAGACGTTTGGTTTTGGACCCAACGCAAAGAAATCGGACTAAAAGACCTTTTTTTTTTGGTCTTCACCTGATTTTGGGCGAAAAATCGGACTGAACTGAAGTGAAACAATGTTTATTCCCACCTGTTACAGACGCCTTCTGTAACTATAGCGTAAAGATAGGTTTTTTTAGGTTGCCCCAGCGATTCGAGACTGGCGCCGTCACCGTCCGTGCTGTTTCCACAAATTGAAGTTGAAGTCCAGCAGATAGAGGTTTATTGAAAAAATTATAATAAATTAAAGAGCTACACGGCACGGCAATAAAATATTTGAAAATTAACCCAGGGAACAAAACAAAAAGTAACGATGCCGTGTGACTAAAACTTACAAAAATAAAACGTCTGCTTGCTTCAAATCCCAAAATGAAATGAAAGACTAAACGCTAGAACTCGGCAAAAAAGCAAAAGAGCTGCGCGTTGTGCTGGAAATTAGGCGCCGAACGAAACGAGCGAAAATTAAAAAAAAACACAATGACGCGCAGACTAACACAGCAAAAATAAGAACCAAATAAAAGAGCCGAGTTCGAAAATTTAAGAGGGCAAATAAAATAGATCGGTGCTGCAACACCACCTTTGTTCTTCTCAAATTTTCTGAGGTTTCTGGCCCCCCCCCTTTTTCAAAATCCTGCATAGGCTACTGGACACGCAGCTCAGGGCTGTAGTCGAGACCGAGACCACAAAATTTTTCTGAGACCAAGACCAAGATCGGTCTTGATCTGAATTTGGGCTTCGAGGCCGAGACCGGCAAAGTTCGAGACCAAGACCGAGACCGAAGAAATGACGTCATCAATAGTTTTTTCGATTTTTTGAAAAAAAGTTTTTGAAGCTCATATTTGCTCATAAGTTGGTTTTATGATTATATAAATTGATTCAGATGACAAAGTACTTTAGTCGAAGTGACGTTTACTTCATCAAAACATCTAAACATATCATTTCATGTAGATTTTCACCAAAAAAAAAGAGATCCTTCAACTAAACTTAATGCCTCTTATTTAAAGCTCGAAGCCTGATCATCTTCATTTTTGTCAGGAATTACACGTCAATAAAACTGACGCAAACTTAATGAAATAGAATTACAAAAAAGATTGTAAAAAGCTATTGGTGTATTTGAAGTACCGTATTAAAGGCATAGCTACAAAAACGCAGCCAAGAGTTTCATGTAGGAGGGGGATTTCCAAGCGCGTAACTACGATTAAGCCAGAGGTGACGAACCTGCGGCCCTGTTTGCCTTGATGAACCTGTTTGCCTTGATGAAACAACAGACATCAAGAACACTGCGCAGCTGGCAATATTTTTTCGAGGGATAACATCAGATTCTCATATTGAAGAAAACTTGCTCTCGCTTGAATCGATGCACGGAACTACTCGCGGAGAGGACCTGCAGCAGAAGCTTTTCCAAGCCCTAGACAAGTTCAACCTGCCGTTAGATAAGCTGAGTGGTGTTGCTACTGATGGTGCACCAGCTATGGTCGGTAAAGGGTTGGTATCATAGCTGAAGAAAGAATTGGAAGCAAAAGAAATTAGGCATGATACATTGATATTTTGTCATTGCATTATTCACCAACAAAGCCTTTGTGCAAAATCTGTGAAGTTTGATCATGTGATATCGGTGGTTACGGACTGTATTAACTTTATTAAAAAAAGAGACCTAAACAACCGCATATTTAAGCAAGTTCTCAAAGATTTTGATGCTGACTATGATGATCTTTTGTGTTACTGTGCAGTTCGTTGGACAAGTTGTGGGAACATGCTTGCGCGTTTCTATTCTCTTCTGCCAGAAATTATTGAATTTAGAAAACTGAAAAAGTGTCCTCTGACTGAGATGGAAGATGAAAATTGGGTGTGCGACTTGGGATTCATGGTAGATATCACAAAGCATTTAAACGTCTTGAACATCCAACTTCAGGGGCCAGATCAACTGCTGCACTCAATGCTTTCAAAGATCAAATCCTTCACGATAATGCTGGACCTGTGGAAAAATCAATTGAAAGATAACGATTGCACGCATTTTCCCTTATTGGAAAAACACAATCCGACTTCTTGTACCCAATATGCTTTGAAATGTTCCAGGCTCTTGGAAAGCTTTAATGCCAGATTTCAGGAGTTCAAAGGCAAGCAGTTGGAGCTCGATATCTTTTCGATCCCCTTCAATGTTGCACCTGCTTCTGCACCCCCTGAGATCCAACTGGAACTAATAAAGCTACAGTGTGATGACAAGTTGAAAGCACTGTATTTGAACAATGAGCCGTTGCTTGAATTTTATCGTGATTGTGTAGCAAAGCATGAATTTCCAAACTTGCGACCTCATGCTCTGAAATGTTCCTCTGTTTTTGGCAGCACTTACCTATGTGAACAGTTTTTTTCTAAGCTGAATTTGACAAAAAGTCGGTACTGGTCGAGGCTTACGGACGAAAATCTAAGTTTGCAGTTGAGAGTAGCCACATCTTCAGTTCGACCTAATATTAAGCGTTTAGTAAACCAAAAGCGTTTCCAAAAGTCTCATTGAAATGCTATCAATACATGACTCTATATATTTTTAGGTTTCAGTAGTGCGGTTACTAACTTTAGCTACAGTACAAGGTTCGGATGTGTGTTTAACCAATTTCGTTTGTTGTTGCTTGTCTGTTGCCCTTGTGGTTGAACAGTTTCGTTTTTCGTTATAAGAAGCTTTCATTGTATGAATAAAAAATTGTGCGGCCCGTTACTTCAGTTGTAATTGACAAAGTGGCCCGCCACAGCAAATCAGTTCGTCACTCCTGGATTAAGCTAAGAGAAGGCTTAAACAAAACAATATAATTTTTACCCGAAAAATATTTTGTTGCAGGGTTGCAAACTCCGATTGATTTTTATTTGAGTTCAAGTCTGAGTTCGGTCTGTTTTAGCACGTCCGAGTTCGAGTTCAAAAATTTAAATTTTTTTGAGTTCAAAAATATCAATGGCTCTACGCTATGAATATTTGCCACTACAAAATTAATGAAACAATAAATGATAATTCAAGGACTATCATATGTTGTTTAATATTCTATTAAAGGTAAAATATAGATTTTTGAATTCATCAAATACGATAAACACCGTACTTTTCTGTCACGAATAGACCGCACTAATTTGCTTAAAAGTTATTTCCACAAAGACTTCACACTTTTGCGTTGTCCTAACCTATTTAATACAAATTTTTGTATAAAGTTCAATTCGAAAATTGTGTAACCGAAATTAATTTTGCTGCAATAACTAACCGCCGCGACTAATGTCATATATCGTGAATCTTTTCAATCTCGAACTCATTTCTTAATTGCACATTTTTTGTCAAAAATTAAACTCGTAGATTTATTCCAGTGAGCTGCAAATACTATCCAAGTTTTGTACTTTTTCTACAAACAGTAGAGTAGACCATTGCTTCTCAACCTTTTTTCAATCCGACTTAAGTTTATTAAAAAAATCAATGGTGTAAAATTTTGTGGCCCATGTATATTCTGATGCATAGTTTAAATTAAAAGCTATGTAGAGAAAAAAACTTTTCATGATGACAGTACTGTGTTGAAAATCGTACAAAGATGTTTTCACTAAAACGTTTGTGAATATTTGCTATTTAACTTTCCATATCCTTACCAATAACGTCCTTACGTAGTCTGACATACATGATCATTGATTTCTAGTCTCCACTAGCACAAAGCTTCTTCACTGCGTGAATTCTATGCTAGTTGGTCGAGCGGTAACGCGTTCGTCTCTGGAGCGGGAGGTGTGAGATTTAAATCTCGGGCCGGTCAAATCGGACACAGTGTTGCCAACGGCTCGCCACCGCTGCGATATTTCTCCGAAAGGAGCTGTGTTGCCAGGTCGCAATGACGCGGAGATAGTCCCAGTAATCTTGTTACATGCTTCGGCGTATTACAGCGAGCGTAATGAAATATTAAATTTGAAAATGTATCGTTTACTACTTCTAAGCGCTTTACACCTTTGCGATCTTGAGAAACTCAAAATTTCACTGCTGGAGTTTTTTGTTACAAAAATGCAACTAGGGTTGACTACTATATCATAGCTTTGCCTAATTTCGATATAAGGTTACTATGAACCTAAGCTACTACCATGCAAAGTTTCATTCACGACGGGCGAGCAGATTTTTGCAGACAGCAAAAAGTGTGTTAGGTTGGCCTTTTTACCTGCAGGTACCTTATAATCAGTTTATAACTATTCAAGATTAATAAAATTTCCGTAAAGAGGTGCAAATTCTTTTAAACCACTGTGCGCATATTAGCAGAAACTGTATTCCGATAGTAATAAATAAAGTTTTAGCGGAATAAAGTTTCTGCTGATATGCGCTTTATGGTATTCAACATTACATCGCGAAATCTTTAATCATCAATGCGATTGATTTATCTTGTCTGGGGCCATCCAACCGGACTAATTAACTGATAAGACAACAACTTGGCCGATTCATAATTGAGTCCGGTGAAACGACGATGACCAAAAAAAGCCGTTGTGGTCGTCGGTGGGCGTAAAAATGCTTTTTGGGCTCATGTTTGAGTATCTATGAAAACCGATTTCGGTCGAAAAAAGTGAAGACTGAGGCTGATGACTCCAGGCCTGACAAAATTTTATCAAGGGCCGTACTTTGAACACCCCTAATCTAAGCTTGCTGATATTTTTCAGTTTGAAAAAGAAATAGCGATTCGATGTTCAGAGACTTTCGCATTTCGGAGCTATATGCACATTAACAAATATAGTACCAATGTCGCGATCGTTGATACTTGGCTAGAGTACAACCTTTAATCCCTAGAATTGCCCACGTCGGCTGAAACGAGAGAACGACTGAGATGTTAATTGACGCATCGAAAATGGCAGTTGATAGTTCCTTTAGCTTCTTGAATCTCAGAAAGCAGCACACCAATCTTAAATTAAAACTTCTATTTAAGATTGAAACACAAACCAACTAACTGAGCAAAATCGCTCCACTCACACCTTTTACTAAATGGCTATACGAGCCAACCCCAGATACACAAACTCGGCCTAACTGCCTACGAAACTAATACCTAAAAATCATCCACTTTTAGAATAATAGAATAATAGAATGAAAAACGACCCGCCAATTTATACCACGGCAAAAGCTATCGAATATCCCAGAACAATCCATGATACGTCACAATAGAAAAAAATACACGAGCTTACGATAAGATTTCAAAACGATTATGACGTCACAAACTTCAAGTCTAAATATAGCAATTAACCCATTAGTGCTCAGCGTATGATTTATCATACACCAAAGTACCCAGGAGCGTATTTAGGGGGGGGCCATTGGGCCATGGCCCCCTCTTTGGGTCGCCAAGATTGTAAAATTGCATAGAAAAGTGAGCAAAATCGAGGCATGGCCCCCCTTTTGCAAAATGGGCAACAGGCTTTGGGCTCGAAATCAGCTGATTCTGAATACCTTTTTTTTTACTCTTCGCCTGATTTTGGGCGAAAAATCGGAGGAAATTTGAGTGAAGACCTTTTTTTTTGCTCTTTCACCTGATTTTCGGCGAAAAGTCGGACAAAATTTGAGTGTGGCAATTTCAACTTCAGGACTATGTTCCTCTCAAATTTTCTGAAGTTTCTGGCCCCCCCTTTTCAAAATTCTGCGTACGCTACTGAAAGTACCCTTCATAAATTATAAAATAAACAAAAAAAAATAAAAGTTTTTTAAGCAGGTTTTGTTGTTATGCTACTACCCATAGTAAGTTTTACAGTCCATAATGAAGAAACTTTGTGATCTAATGCAAATTTGGTTTAACTAGAAGAACAAAATTAGTCAATATTTTTTTGGCGTCCTTTGGAGAGGGTATGCACTGCAGACTTGCGGAGGTTTGTTAACAAAAAGAAAACACTTACGCAAAAAATAGCAATTGTTTAAACTTGCCATTGTCCTGACAGTAATTTCTGCACAAAAATTATCCTTGCATGATTAAAAAATTTTGATGTGGAAACACTGTTTGCTCAGCGTATGAAATATCATACGTTGGGCATTGCAGTTTATTTCTGCTAATGTTTTCACAATTTACATTGCATTTACACTAGTTGAATTTGGACCTGACCTAGGATAGTTACTAATTGTAGTCGCAATTTCAATTAAACCAACAATAGAAATCCCTAACCAGATGAGATAATACTTGCGTAGCCTGTTGAATAATATATTTGGTTACATTGATTACATTGTAAATTTCGGTGAAGACCTGTTTTTTTTTTTTTTTTTGGAGATCACCTGTTTTTGGGCGGAAAAAACGTTTCAATTTCTGAGCTTTCCGGGAAATTTCGTCTGAATTTTCGGACAAACCGTGTGAAACTGATTCAAGTGCAATAAAAATTCGGGTCAAGGTCGTTTGCACTTTACTCACTCTTTCAAAAAAGCCCCCCCCCCCCTTTTCCAAATCCTGGCTACGCGCCTGATCAAAGGTAAGTACATTAAAACAATATGCTAGACAGGAGCACTGGTATGACGGGGAAGACCATGAATCATTCTAAATTCATCATTGTAGGCTACTCGAAGACGCCTAATTGAGTAGCTGTTGTAGTTATGCCACAACAAACTACCATAAAAAGACA
Source organism: Trididemnum nubilum (assembly GCA_963965965.1). Classification (NCBI taxonomy): domain Eukaryota; kingdom Metazoa; phylum Chordata; class Ascidiacea; order Aplousobranchia; family Didemnidae; genus Trididemnum; species Trididemnum nubilum. The sequence goes on from OZ014479.1 coordinate 42,886,410, forward strand.
TGCAATACGACTTAAATAAAACATGTTTTACATAAGTAGAACATAGCGAAAATTTTGACCTCAATTTGTTACCAATACAGTAGAGAGCTCTAATTTGTCTTGATACTTCACAATTCTCATTAGATCTCGAGTCCATAATTATACCTAATTATTTTTCCCTATCGACAAACCCAACGTTGTCGAGGTCAAGCAGTAAAAAAGGAGGTTTTGACAGCTTAAAATTGTTAGGAGAGAATAGAACCCCAGCAGATTTACAATAATTGAATACAATGTCATGAAAATAAGCGTAAGCATTACATACATTACATTGACCAGGTTGTGTAGTCCATTGAGCAGAGGTGCCGATTTTTATTGAGAATTGGGGGGATAATTTGCAATTTTACCCCCATTTTGCCCTATTTTCAGCAATGGGGGGATGAACCTCGACCACGTTTTTTTTTAGGTAAGCAAATTAAGTGAAGACCAAAAAAAAAAGGTCTTCACCAAAGATGGAAGACTTTTTTCCCCGAATTCAAGTGAAGATCAGCGCTCACATGCAGACCAGAGTCGAATTATCGGGGGGATGCGGATGCAGACCATACTCAAATTATTGGGGGGATACAGTCAAATTATTGGGGAGGTATACTCCCCCCGGGTTTTGGCACCCCTGCCAGTGAGAGGAGAAAAACAACACAAATCATGTGCAAATAAAATATGGTTTAGGCAAGAATCATTAATCATACAACCAACTTTAAGCTTGTTTAATTTTTGAGAAAGATCATCCATGTAAATAGCGAATAAGTACGGGCTTAAAACCTCACCTTGACGGACACCATTAGAGACCTTAAATGAACGAGATAAGGATCCTCCCCATCTCACCTGCATGGATTGATGAGAATACCGAAATTGAAGCAACCGCACAAAACATATTGGCACATCCCGTGCAATTAGCTTTTTGAACAATACAGCATGAATGACCCGATTATAAGCTTTAGAAGCAAAAATGCTGAATACACAGGTGTGTTCTGATTAACATACGATGCAGTAGACTGTTTCAACAGAAATGTACATAAATCTGTACCGGTACCATGCTTGGCTTTAAATCCAAATTGATTATTACTGGTTTGTAAGTGAGATGATATTAACTGCAAGTACACCTTTTTTAGTAGATCTCTCTTTCCTCACCTCTTGTAGAGCAGATCGAATATCTTGCAAAACCACTTTTTCAAGATTTTTGTCATCATGAAGTTGCTTTACTTCTTTTTTCAGAGATAATAGGTCATTACAAATGACTGTTGCATCCAGATTGAAAACATCAACCGATGAAAAATTCATATCTGCTGTAGCAAAAATAGGTGGCACAAAATTTTCGGCACAGCCATTTCATGTAAAATAGAAATTATTTCTTAGCAGTTTTTCGGGGCCAGTACATTCTCATGACCTTTAAAGCACTTTCTTCCGCTCTTATTGGGACGGAATTCATCGATAAAGTTCTTGTATAGTTTATTTCTTGCAGAATCAATATCGCCAGAGCTGTAGTAATCTACAATCAGTTTAACCAACATATCATTAGGTAATTGTTCTATTCTATGATTGATATACCATAATATGGAATTTATTACCACATGGGTCATAGTCACATCCAAGTTATAGCAATAACAATTAACAAATGATCTATCTATTTAACTATCTATTTTATTCAACCTTATACCTTGTTCAAACAGAATCAACAATCTTTTGCGATTCCTTGTTTCCAGGTCTCTTTCTTTGGTAATTGGCTTTATTCGCGCAATTCTATTCGAATAGAATTGCGCGAATAAAGCCAATTACCAAAGAAAGAGACCTGGAATAGAATTGCGCGAATAAAGCCAATTACCAAAGAAAGAGACCTGGAAACAAGGAATCGCAAAAGATTGTTGATTCTGTTTGAACAAGGTATAAGGTTGAATAAAATAGATAGTTAAATAGATAGATCATTTGTTAATTGTTATTGCTATAACTTGGATGTGACTATGACCCATGTGGTAATAAATTCCATATTATGGTATATCAATCATAGAATAGAACAATTACCTAATGATATGTTGGTTAAACTGATTGTAGATTACTACAGCTCTGGCGATATTGATTCTGCAAGAAATAAACTATACAAGAACTTTATCGATGAATTCCGTCCCAATAAGAGCGGAAGAAAGTGCTTTAAAGGTCATGAGAATGTACTGGCCCCGAAAAACTGCTAAGAAATAATTTCTATTTTACATGAAATGGCTGTGCCGAAAATTTTGTGCCACCTATTTTTGCTACAGCAGATATGAATTTTTCATCGGTTGATGTTTTCAATCTGGATGCAACAGTCATTTGTAATGACCTATTATCTCTGAAAAAAGAAGTAAAGCAACTTCATGATGACAAAAATCTTGAAAAAGTGGTTTTGCAAGATATTCGATCTGCTCTACAAGAGGTGAGGAAAGAGAGATCTACTAAAAAAGGTGTACTTGCAGTTAATATCATCTCACTTACAAACCAGTAATAATCAATTTGGATTTAAAGCCAAGCATGGTACCGGTACAGATTTATGTACATTTCTGTTGAAACAGTCTACTGCATCGTATGTTAATCAGAACACACCTGTGTATTCAGCATTTTTGCTTCTAAAGCTTATAATCGGGTCATTCATGCTGTATTGTTCAAAAAGCTAATTGCACGGGATGTGCCAATATGTTTTGTGCGGTTGCTTCAATTTCGGTATTCTCATCAATCCATGCAGGTGAGATGGGGAGGATCCTTATCTCGTTCATTTAAGGTCTCTAATGGTGTCCGTCAAGGTGAGGTTTTAAGCCCGTACTTATTCGCTATTTACATGGATGATCTTTCTCAAAAATTAAACAAGCTTAAAGTTGGTTGTATGATTAATGATTCTTGCCTAAACCATATTTTATTTGCACATGATTTGTGTTGTTTTTCTCCTCTCACTGGCAGGGGTGCCAAAACCCGGGGGGAGTATACCTCCCCAATAATTTGACTGTATCCCCCCAATAATTTGAGTATGGTCTGCATCCGCATCCCCCCGATAATTCGACTCTGGTCTGCATGTGAGCGCTGATCTTCACTTGAATTCGGGGAAAAAAGTCTTCCATCTTTGGTGAAGACCTTTTTTTTTTGGTCTTCACTTAATTTGCTTACCTAAAAAAAAACGTGGTCGAGGTTCATCCCCCCATTGCTGAAAATAGGGCAAAATGGGGGTAAAATTGCAAATTATCCCCCCAATTCTCAATAAAAATCGGCACCTCTGCTCAATGGACTACACAACCTGGTCAATGTAATGTATGTAATGCTTACGCTTATTTTCATGACATTGTATTCAATTATTGTAAATCTGCTGGGGTTCTATTCTCTCCTAACAATTTTAAGCTGTCAAAACCTCCTTTTTTACTGCTTGACCTCGACAACGTTGGGTTTGTCGATAGGGAAAAATAATTAGGTATAATTATGGACTCGAGATCTAATGAGAATTGTGAAGTATCAAGACAAATTAGAGCTCTCTACTGTATTGGTAACAAATTGAGGTCAAAATTTTCGCTATGTTCTACTTATGTAAAACATGTTTTATTTAAGTCGTATTGCATGTCTTTTTATGGTAGTTTGTTGTGGCATAACTACAACAGCTACTCAATTAGGCGTCTTCGAGTAGCCTACAATGATGAATTTAGAATGATTCATGGTCTTCCCCGTCATACCAGTGCTCCTGTCTAGCATATTGTTTTAATGTACTTACCTTTGATCAGGCGCGTAGCCAGGATTTGGAAAAGGGGGGGGGGCTTTTTTGAAAGAGTGAGTAAAGTGCAAACGACCTTGACCCGAATTTTTATTGCACTTGAATCAGTTTCACACGGTTTGTCCGAAAATTCAGACGAAATTTCCCGGAAAGCTCAGAAATTGAAACGTTTTTTCCGCCCAAAAACAGGTGATCTCCAAAAAAAAAAAAAAAAACAGGTCTTCACCGAAATTTACAATGTAATCAATGTAACCAAATATATTATTCAACAGGCTACGCAAGTATTATCTCATCTGGTTAGGGATTTCTATTGTTGGTTTAATTGAAATTGCGACTACAATTAGTAACTATCCTAGGTCAGGTCCAAATTCAACTAGTGTAAATGCAATGTAAATTGTGAAAACATTAGCAGAAATAAACTGCAATGCCCAACGTATGATATTTCATACGCTGAGCAAACAGTGTTTCCACATCAAAATTTTTTAATCATGCAAGGATAATTTTTGTGCAGAAATTACTGTCAGGACAATGGCAAGTTTAAACAATTGCTATTTTTTGCGTAAGTGTTTTCTTTTTGTTAACAAACCTCCGCAAGTCTGCAGTGCATACCCTCTCCAAAGGACGCCAAAAAAATATTGACTAATTTTGTTCTTCTAGTTAAACCAAATTTGCATTAGATCACAAAGTTTCTTCATTATGGACTGTAAAACTTACTATGGGTAGTAGCATAACAACAAAACCTGCTTAAAAAACTTTTATTTTTTTTTGTTTATTTTATAATTTATGAAGGGTACTTTCAGTAGCGTACGCAGAATTTTGAAAAGGGGGGGCCAGAAACTTCAGAAAATTTGAGAGGAACATAGTCCTGAAGTTGAAATTGCCACACTCAAATTTTGTCCGACTTTTCGCCGAAAATCAGGTGAAAGAGCAAAAAAAAAGGTCTTCACTCAAATTTCCTCCGATTTTTCGCCCAAAATCAGGCGAAGAGTAAAAAAAAAGGTATTCAGAATCAGCTGATTTCGAGCCCAAAGCCTGTTGCCCATTTTGCAAAAGGGGGGCCATGCCTCGATTTTGCTCACTTTTCTATGCAATTTTACAATCTTGGCGACCCAAAGAGGGGGCCATGGCCCAATGGCCCCCCCCTAAATACGCTCCTGGGTACTTTGGTGTATGATAAATCATACGCTGAGCACTAATGGGTTAATTGCTATATTTAGACTTGAAGTTTGTGACGTCATAATCGTTTTGAAATCTTATCGTAAGCTCGTGTATTTTTTTCTATTGTGACGTATCATGGATTGTTCTGGGATATTCGATAGCTTTTGCCGTGGTATAAATTGGCGGGTCGTTTTTCATTCTATTATTCTATTATTCTAAAAGTGGATGATTTTTAGGTATTAGTTTCGTAGGCAGTTAGGCCGAGTTTGTGTATCTGGGGTTGGCTCGTATAGCCATTTAGTAAAAGGTGTGAGTGGAGCGATTTTGCTCAGTTAGTTGGTTTGTGTTTCAATCTTAAATAGAAGTTTTAATTTAAGATTGGTGTGCTGCTTTCTGAGATTCAAGAAGCTAAAGGAACTATCAACTGCCATTTTCGATGCGTCAATTAACATCTCAGTCGTTCTCTCGTTTCAGCCGACGTGGGCAATTCTAGGGATTAAAGGTTGTACTCTAGCCAAGTATCAACGATCGCGACATTGGTACTATATTTGTTAATGTGCATATAGCTCCGAAATGCGAAAGTCTCTGAACATCGAATCGCTATTTCTTTTTCAAACTGAAAAATATCAGCAAGCTTAGATTAGGGGTGTTCAAAGTACGGCCCTTGATAAAATTTTGTCAGGCCTGGAGTCATCAGCCTCAGTCTTCACTTTTTTCGACCGAAATCGGTTTTCATAGATACTCAAACATGAGCCCAAAAAGCATTTTTACGCCCACCGACGACCACAACGGCTTTTTTTGGTCATCGTCGTTTCACCGGACTCAATTATGAATCGGCCAAGTTGTTGTCTTATCAGTTAATTAGTCCGGTTGGATGGCCCCAGACAAGATAAATCAATCGCATTGATGATTAAAGATTTCGCGATGTAATGTTGAATACCATAAAGCGCATATCAGCAGAAACTTTATTCCGCTAAAACTTTATTTATTACTATCGGAATACAGTTTCTGCTAATATGCGCACAGTGGTTTAAAAGAATTTGCACCTCTTTACGGAAATTTTATTAATCTTGAATAGTTATAAACTGATTATAAGGTACCTGCAGGTAAAAAGGCCAACCTAACACACTTTTTGCTGTCTGCAAAAATCTGCTCGCCCGTCGTGAATGAAACTTTGCATGGTAGTAGCTTAGGTTCATAGTAACCTTATATCGAAATTAGGCAAAGCTATGATATTACAGTTTAGCGTGATCTCAATTTGAAAAAAAAATTTTGGGGGCCTTTATGCTATACCTGTATATGCTGGTAATAAGGCCCACCACTGCAAAGCTATAATAAAGCAACAGTTAATGCATATAACTTGTATTGTGTCAAGTATAAGTTGAAAAAATAAAAAAGAAGTTCAAAAAGTTCAATACAAATCTTCGTAAAGTCGTTTAACTTAAATTTAAAACGAGTATTTTGTCGCTAAATTACGGGGTGGCAATAAAGACCTTTTGAAAATCAGCGAAGCTGAAGTCACCAAACTATGCCCAAATTTTGGAAGCCAGATGATGTCAATTACACAGTTTGATAACAATTTATAACAAACACTCTAGTGTTAATGAAGCAAACAACTTTTGTTTATCATAGTGAGACAAAATGGCTAAAAAATCTTGCTTGGGCGTCATTAGCTGCAAAGCCTACCATTACGTTCCGAAAATCATAAAACTAACATTAATTTTTTTACAAGTATCTAAATTTGTTTAAACGAATTATAAAAAAGTATTTCACTGCCTCATCCAAAAAAATTGTCAACTGACAACCTAAAGCCCTCAATTTTTAAACATGGGTAAGTCACAGTTTTTACATCATAACGTCAAAAACTGACTTAAAAATTTCAGTTCGCTCTTGCGATCTCGCTTTCGCACGGATCAATCTCAATTTTCGCGGTTCATATTTATTTTGAACATGCTTTACCAAAAAAAAAAGTCCGGTTAACTTTGAAGATCTGGGAAGCGGGCCTTATTACCAGCTGGGCTTTATTACTTTCAAGTACCTCATATGGCAGTAGTGTCCAAACCCAGCCCCTCGGTCAGCCCCAGATTTACCATAATGGTTTAATCCCAGGGACCTCCACGCTTTTAAGGGAGCTCCGCGCTTAGATGAAAGCTCTGTTTTTTTGTCAACATTTGGCAAAAAAATACAGCGAATTTTTGGCAAAGACCCTATTATTTTGGTCTTTAGATACGTTTGGCAAGATATAAGTGCAGCAAAATACCAGAAGCGTCGGGGCTGCGCGCAATGTAAATACGGCTCTGAAAAAAATTCCCCGGCCCACTCCAAGTCTTCAATTTTGACCCTCCTCCGGCCAGGATGCACGCAGCGTTTGCGAACCAACAATTCCATGTTGACTAAACCTGCCTTTCTAAAGAGAATTGAAGACTAACTTAATGGGAAGCGGTATTTAAAGCTATAGGGCAATCGCATTAGATTGGATTGGCGTTGACTACATCTTTCTTGACCCAGTCGTTCCTGTGATATTTTACTTCAAACACGGCGTAGAGGCCTTTCTAGTCATCATTTTTATTGTCAAATCTGACGTTGATAACATTGACGATGCCATCTTATAATTCTATTCCAAAGGCATCACAGCCACCAAGGCTTCTTGTTTTAACATACGAGGGGTATTCAAAAAGTAATGCACCCAACTTTATTATGTACAAACAAATTATAGTAGCAACGTATTGTACATCAAAAAAAAGATACAAGTGTGAGGATTACATGTTTACTTCTCCACATAGTCTACAACTCCCTCAAGAGCTACAGTCTACCTATGAACGAGAGCATGTATAACAGTGTTGTAGAACTCAGCCGGTTGATGTCTAAGCCAATTCAAGACAGCAGTTTTCACTTTATAGTCATTGCGATATTGATTGCCCCGGAGTCCTTCTTTCTTTGGACCAAAGAGGTGGTAGTCTGACGGTGCCAAATCTGGAGAATATGGCGGATGTGGTATCACAATCCATCCAAATGAAGTGATGGCCTCCATGGTCCTGATGCTTGTGCGAGGATGTGCATTGTCATGCTGGAGGAGCACATTTGCCATGTCCAGGTTGGGCCGAACACGTCGAATTTTTGCTTTAAGCTTCCTAAGAGTCTCAATGTATACCTCAGAGCTAATGGTTTCCCCTTTCGATGAAAAATCCACAAGGATTACACCTTTAGAATCCCAAAAAACAGCGGCCATAATTTTGCCTTTGCATTTTGCTTTTGACGAGCTTTAAGAGGGGCAGCCATTTCTGAATCTAGTTTAAGCTTTAAAAATCTGAAAATCAAAGAAAGACATATAACAATCGCAAAAAGGTGTGTCCTATCACGTTTGTGCCAAATACAAACAAGATTGGTAAAATCCTGTACGAACATTGCTTTTGAGTGCATTACTTTTTGAATGCTCCTCGTATAAATGCAGCTCTATACAGGTTATTAAAGGTCTTTGTGGGCTAGGCTACTGCACTGAAACGTCAGGATTGCCAACAAAAACTATAATTAGGTGGCCCATATTACGTTGTGTTTAAAGGAATATCCATTTAACGGTTGGGTCAAGAAAGCTAGTTGAGTCAAAGTCAATCTTGTTAGATACGATTGTCCTAATTTTAGATACCCCAATATTTTGCTTTCATTACTCGTTTAAATGCGCTGACAATCTTTTTCGTTGTGGTTTTCATGTATCAAACACAGCAACGTAAATAGTAAATTTTTCTCTGTTAAGTGTGATGGCTATCGCACAACTTTGTTTCGTCTTATTTTGTACTCCAAAAAAGTTTGGACAACCCTGTTAAATAAATTTATTCATGCATCCCTTGCTTGTGGGCTGTGGCTATATATTTGTTCCAAATCTGCAATTATTGTGCCATTGTTGAGTTTTGAACAAATATACCGTATTTGACGGCATATACCGGTAGGACGTACTTTTTTCCAAAATTTTGGCTCAAAAAATCGCTCAGCGTTTTACATGGCGTAGGTAAAGTTCTTTTTTTTCCTGAATCTGACGTGCTAAAATGGGGTGCATTTATTTGCCCGTGCGTCCTATATGCCGTCAAATACGGTAACCAAAATCATGCTTGAAATAAAAAAATAATTTCTGTACTTGTCATCGCATTTTCCATTAAAAAAACTCATTATCACTCTCTACAATCTCTTTCATGAGAGATTTTTCTTGTCAAAATTTTACCTCCGATTATGTATGAAAACATTTCGAAACTTTTTTTTTGAAACATGACAAATGATCCATTCAAAAAAGCATCATGTAAAACGGTTTGAATTGTTAATGTTATTTTCATGAATTTTCATGAAATACGAGTTTCAAGTATACCTTTGTGATGCAATAGCTTAGTGAGTGACGACATGGTGTTGAAAATTTTCATCAACGCCATTGCAAAACCTTATGTAAAAAGGTGGACTGTTAAACAGGAAAATAACTTTTAATCTAAGATATTGCAGACTTAAAAGATTTCAAATCAATGTCGAAAACAAAAAAATATGAAGCATTTTTATGTCGTAAACTAAAAGTAGTCAGAAAAAATGACTACGGATAGAATATTAACAACTAACAACAATGCAATTGATGATGATGAGACTAGTAACGTCTTGAAACGCTCAGTAACAAATATGCTCGCTCACGTTTTGGCTCTTTGCTTTATATTAAGATTACTTAAATGTTCCCATCATTATGCTCCGATTAACAAGCATTTTTTAGTTTGCTCGTATGAACCAGGCACTATATTCGCCAGTTAAACACCAACGTACAGCATTTATCGATTGTCCGCGTTATTTTGCTTCATCGTTTTGAAAAGTGATACAAAATGGCACTGTCTTATCCTAAATCATTTGAAAAAAAACACGGATTAATTTCAAATTTTTACACCGATGTCTACTGTAGCATATTTGCATAATGAATTCAGTGGCGCAACCGGGAGAAAGCTATAGAGGCGTGAGCCACCCTTAACCAAGTCACTTAGAAAATTTAACCTTAAGTACAAGAGTTTAAACGTGTTTTTGACTTCGCCTCTAAGTGAGGGGGCGATAAAGAGGTTGGACAATTCAGTTCTTTCAAATAGCTTTAAACACGCGCAAAATTTAATCTAAATGGCGTTAAAATGGCTATTTTTTTGTTTCCGAAAAATTGTCTGCAATACACTGAGTTGCACCAGCTTTCTCACTGCTCAGCATGTCATTTTTAATGAGACATTTTTCGAACAAAAAAATTTTAACTTTGAGTTTAAGCCTCCCTCCTCCCTTCGCAAAAAACCTGGTTGTGCGCCTGCTTGAATTACATTGCAAAAGTGGATTTAAGCAATAAATGTGAGCTCACCCTGGTGCTATTGAGTCCTATCGGTAGCCGAGCAATTATGTTTCGAGTGAAGCTCCGCAATATTTCGAATTCCTCGAAATCTATACTTCCGCTTTGGTCGACCAGCAGCGCCAAGTCGAGTTGGCTGGTCGGCGAACATTCTAAAAATACATCAGATCAAAACGGTAATTTATCGATTGTAGGGTGGTTCGAGAACACATTGAACGGCATAGAAGCAGCAAATTCAAATTTCTAGTTTTCGATAACTCGGTATTCTACAAGAGTTACAGCAAAAGCAGCTAAAGTTTGGGCCGTCACACTTCACTTTTTTCCTCCTTCACCTTGTTTAAATAAAGTGTAATCACATTCGTAGATAAATTTTTCACAAATTTTAAATGATTTGAACTTAAAACCCCTTACATTTTATTTTTTCGAATTTAATTGGTCTTGCACAACTGAAACCATAGGTCTGGTAGGTGTTCAATTCTTTTACAAGTCAACTCGGACACAAAGGTAGCAACGTCTGAAAAACCAACTGTGTAAAATCATTTAAACAGTCGTCAAAACCATATAAGAGATTTAAACAGATTAAACTTAACAATGCGATTGAACCTAAAGTATTCCAAAGCCACTTCTTGGCCAAACTGGACAAACCCTGATGGTTTGCACGGTGGCAGAAGTTTTACAGGGAATAATCGATTTTTCACTGAGGTACTTTTTTTGCTTGTGGTACTTCCCGGAAGCCGACCACGAAGGACGTCAGGCTTTTCAATTCAATCAAAGTACGGTGGCTTAAACTCACATAAAACTTTATATACGTTGGAAAAGCATAATTACTTAAAAAGTTAAAAAAGCTATAGCAATGGTTTTACATAAATAAATTTGATTTCGCTAAATGCAATGCTGCCTAGCAATCCAGGAACATTGTATCTTTGAATGTCCAAGAACGAAGCTCAATGATGGGCACCATACTCCAAGTCAAAAGAACAAAGGCTACAGCAACTAGATAAAATTTTTGCTCTGGATATTTGTGCCCTGGGATGATGCGTCACAGGAAACAACAACTAAAAATTAGTGCTTCGTACAAAAAATTACCGGAAGGTTCACGTGGAGGTGAGTCTGAAAGCAAAAAAAAAAATTGTATTAACACAAAAATCATCAATCAAAACCATTGCAATAAAATTAATTTCAAGAATAGCATAGGTGGGCACAAGTTCGTTATTCGTTAATCCGTTAATAACGAAGCTAACTTTTTCATTAACTGGTTAATCCGTTAAAAAGCTTTTTCATGTTAACGGACTAAATTAACTTCCGCTAAGTTCTGTTTACTTCCGTTAAGTTCCGGTAAATTCCGCTAAGGTTTTTTATCGTTAATATCTTGCACCATTCGTTCATCGTACCGGTACAAATCAGTTTGTACTAGTAAAACTTGATGCGTATTAGCACGAGTTTTATAGATGAAAGCGAAGAAAGGAGCTCTTTTTGTGGCAAATAATAAGCTGCAGCGTCACAGGTCTATTAATTATCGCTGTTCACAATTTCCAAAGATTTTCCGATTGCAGCTTCGTTTGTGCATTTGAACTTAATTTTATCTTGGAATTAGATTAGACTGTAAAATGTAACTTCCAAAACACAAAAAGACTACCACAGCAATAGATGTTTCTTTACAATCAGCTCAACAGCGTCAATACGTGTTCTAGAAGCGAGGGAATAAAAAGAAATGTAAATTACACGCAAAGTATTAGCAAATTAACGGACTTCATTAACTTCCGTTAATTAAAGCTGAAAATAACGGATTAACGTAAACGAAGCTGTGAAGTTTGTAAACGGAATAGTGGTTAACGAAGCTAACGTTTTGAATTAACTTGCCCACATATGAAGAACAGTCTAAAAGCAATTTTTCAACCATTAATTTATCTCTTTTTTGTTCTTGATTATTACAACCGTAATTGTGAATTGCGATTAGATGGTGGTTCGAAAAAAGAAATAAAGGAAGCAGCGCAAACGTTACATATCTAAATCATGCTGGAGAAAAACTAACATTGATGGCATATTGCTGCTCCTAGCTTTTAAAGTAAAATTCAATTCAATTATTAGCAATAAACCAGCTGCCAGTTTCGATTGCAACCATGTTTCATTTTCCATAACAAAACAAACGTGGAGCAATGGCTGTATCGTTAACGTGCTTAATGGCGTCACTAACGATGGTAACACCCGAGGCGCAATTCCGTGGTGTCACTCCTTATAACATATAGTAGGCTGCAGAATGTTAATTTTTAAAAGTACTTTATTACTGTAGATAGCGGTTGTGTTTTGGCTAGCTTAACAACTTCTCAATGTAAGATTCTAAAACCTGGAAGTAAGAGCAGCACACGTCTAGCATCAAGCGCGTAACCAGAAATCTGCATTGGGGAAAGGGCTGTGTTCGGGGGATTGGGAGCTCCGCCCCGGTCCGCAGGAGGCCATTAGGGGTGTGGGGGCTTAATTTATTGTTTTTGCAAAAAAAACAACTTAATTTTAGACTTATTTTGATAAAAATTAATGGTTTTAAAACGTGGCATTAGGGAGAACAAAGCTGGAATAGAAATTAGCAGTGCAAAAACATGACTGGAATCAGGTGCGTAGCCAGAAATCTGTAATGAGGGGTGCTGTTTCGGGGATCAAAAATTTTGTATTTTTGGCAAAATTAACTTAATTTTAGGCCTATTTTGATAAAAATTAATGTTTTTAAAATGTGGCATAAAGAAATTGGCAGTGCAAAAACATGATTAATTTGGTTGCATAAATATGCCATGGCTATGTGGGAGATGGCTATTCTCTTATCTACTGCAAATCATAAATCAAAAAGTTCAATGAAAATCGCCTGGAGTAATTCATTTCGTTTCGTCTTTATTTAATAGAGACATTAATTGGTGGGGGCTAATGGAACGATATTTGAGTCGATGTGAATGGCAATTAACTAAAACTATATAGCTCCCCTCTCCTATTCCCATGCTTTTTTTATAAAACCCATTTTCAGCATGTTTCAACTAACGATCAAATTTGATTGCTTAGTTTTGGCAATTTTTCAAAGCTTTTACTGATTTGTGAGTAATATTTTCGACAAATTAGCCCCCCCTTCTAAATGAATACTGTATTTCATAAAATGCTTCAAATCTTTTTTTTTTTTTTTGGCCATTACGGTGTGTTAAACATTTCCCATCATATTAAACATATTGTTCTTTTGTTTGTTTGTTTTTTTGTTTGATTTATATCACAAAATGGTGTCACCCCAAAATGGTGACACCCGGGGCGGGCCGCTCTCCTCTCCGCCTCTCCTCAGCGACGCCATTGAACGTACTTGTCCTATCCCATAGCAACTGTAGCGTTAAAGTAATCATAATTTAAGCAAAGAGTTAAACTTTAAGTGAATATTTTTACAGAAGGTTTCAAGACATTACTAGTCTCAGTATCAATATTCAACAATTGCATTATGTTGGTCACATCGCAGCCATTTCTTACAGCAAAACAAAGCAATCGCAGAAACTGTAGCCGCCATAATTCGGATTTGTTTTGTGATTTGCAATAAACAAAGTGCTCATAATGTCTGTTCTGTTACTTTTTCGAATGCATATTGCACAAACTAAATAAACCAAATCCTAAAATCGTATAAATGTAAACGTATTTTCGCTGCGTATAGAGTTAGTGAAGGTTTTAGCAGACACGTACAGTAAATTGCTCGGTAAACTTTTGGCTCCTTGCTTTGAATAAGGATAAACGCAGAATGGCTTTTTAGCCGGTTCGAGCGGACCGGTTGCTAAATTTAGAAAAGTGGTCACAGATCCAGTTTCTCTAAAATTTAAATACCACCAGTCGATAGCGTCCCCAGAGCTTTTGGCTTTTGCCTTCCCCCCCCCCCCATTGCCCTGCCAACCAAAATGCAGAATAAAAGATACGTCATTTTTAGCTCTTTTGAGACAGTCTTTTGCTCCAGAATAGATTCAAAAACTGATTTAAAGCATATTTTGAAACGTTAGAGCCGGGGGGGGGGGAAGGGGGGGGGCTAATTTGTCAAAAATAAAACTCATAAATCAGAAAAAAATTTGAAAATAGCCAAAAATTGGTAATTAAATTTGATCGCTCATTGAAAAAGGCTAAACATAAGTTTCAACAAAAAATATATAAGCTCAGAAATAGGGGGTTATTCATTGTTAGTTAATTATCAATCGCTTTACTCAAACTTTTTTTCATCAGCCAACTAAATTATATTTTTCGCTATAAAATGTAGACGACTTGAGAGTTTTATTGAACTACCGGTATAGGATTTTATGATATTCTAGATTGTAAATTAGAGAACTGAAATTCTAGCTATAGCTACCTTCCAAATATAGACCATTTATGCCACTGGTATAATTATGTTTTTGCATTGCTAATTTCTATGCCAGATTTTCATGGCATTATTTTTTTGAAAGTAGGCCCAAAATTAAGTCATTTTGCCAAAAAAATACAAAATTTTCGTGCGCTGGGGGCTCCGCCCCCAGATCTCCGTGCCTTCGGCGGCTTGAGGTTTTGCCCCCAGACCCCCAGCCTACGGCGACAGGAGGCTTTGCTCCCAGACCCCCCAATTGCTGCTGGGGGCAGGGGGCTCCGCCCCCAAACCCCCGAAACAGCTCTCACCCATTGCAGATTTCTGGCTACGCGCCGAACACCAATATATAAACGTGCCTCCATAAGCTAAGTTTGACTCACCATCGTCGCTGTTAGATTGATTGGTGATGTTGGGAGAAATTACAACAGCTGCAAATCAGTACAATTTTTTTACTGATACAATAGTTGAAGTTATAAAAATTTCTTTTTTCTTAAACCTTATAAACTTCAACTAATCCATCCATCCATTTAGGTTGCATATCCAACACGCAGTTCAACCCGCACCCTGGTCACGTTGTTGTGACCTCGGATAAGGCGCTTTATAAGATTATCTCTGCTTGGTGGCTTTGAACAAACTAATAATTTTAGTAAATAAGAATTTAAAGAAATCCACCGAAGGATATTGTCATACCAATGAACATGAATGAAACCAGAAATTGAAAACCACACTAAACCACGGGTTTCGGTTATAGTCATGTTCTTCAGAGAATCTCTCCTTGATATGAAGATGAAAATATGCTGACGATTGTCGGTAATCATTTCAGAATCACAAAAAGGTTTATTTGACGTCCAATAATCAGTCAAAGTCAAAAAAAAGATTAAAAATATATAATCTTATTAAGTTATAATTTTATTTTAAATTTGGCTGATTATATGGACGTTAAAAAATCTTATCTCGAAACCGTTTTGGTTAAGTTATACGAGGGAAGTAAAAGCTATAAGGTATAGATAGGCTACTTGTCATTTCTTTTGGAAGGGGTAAAATATGTGTCGCGTAATTTCGATGGAAAAACGTTTGAAAGTCTTATCTCGAAACCGTTTGGTTAAGTTATACGAGGGAAGTAAAAGCTTTAAGTTATAGATAGGCTATTCTTCATACTCCTGGTCATATCTTTTAGGAGGGGTAAAATATGTGTCGTGTAATTTTGATGTAAAAACGTTTAAAAATGACCTCAAATCTCGCTAAGTTTGTCAAAAATCCCAATCTTCCAAAGTTTAAAACGACCAGTGCTTAAATTTTACAATAACTAGCTTACTCGGCCAATACGTACTCCATACCAAGCATACTCACGCCTGATGAAAGGACGGTAGCAAAGTCTGCGGGGTTCGTTCCAGCAACAAAGCATTCTCATGCAGGTGATGCTAACAAAATAAAATGCTGTGGTGCTTCGGCACTGGATCGGCTAATTATTATTATTATTATTATTATTAAAAAATATTCACATTTGCGTGGATATTTGCTGTTATTTGTGAGCCAAATCAAGCTGCCAGGGTTTGTTTTTTATTAATATAGATGTTGACACTATCCTTTTTGATACTCAATATCAATTAAGCAAGAAAACTTTGACCACCAATTTTGAAATTTTTGTTTGAACCGACTGAGAATCGAACTACAGCTTATTGTTTTAATAGCAAATTAATCATACAGGAGGTCAACGATCCAGCAACTGCATAATCTATAAAAAAAAAGTACTTGCCAATTTGCCGCAGGGCATGGTATTGAGCTACTTCCTCGGTTGCACTGGACTGAAACGGCCGAGTCCGAGTCCCCTAAACTGCCCCCTGCAAACTGAAGGTTGCCAGGGGGTGCTTGGCTGGCACTGAATGACAACCTCGAATCAGCAAAACCTCTTTGTGTGGAGCAAACAGGAGGAACTATTGTTGAAGGCTCTGTTGCAATAAAGTTTCTTTTCCGAAAAAATGTAAAGTTTCTTTTTTTAAACAACAACGTATTTTTAACTGAAATTTTTTGTTTAACACTTTTATTTGTTATTTCAACAATGTGTGTTTGTTGACAATACACAATAATCACATATTCGAAGATAAACAAAGATTAATTTAGACCAGGGAAGAAAATCGAAGTCGAGTTGTTGATATGACTTTTCAAGACACGTGACAACGTTGACCACTTATCGACAGGCAGGATTTTAATTCAGGAGGCAATGAGAACCAAAGTTGCAAACAGGCCAACTAAATTATACCGTACTTGTAGTTCAGGACCAAATCTGAAAAATTTAAGCTCAAACCTGAAAAATGGTTTGGAGCCCAAAGCAGGCCCGGGAAAGCCCTAAAAGTTAAATAGGTCTGAAGTGATCTAATAAAACTTTAGTCTGCTGTGACCTAATAGAACTATTTATTGATATATTGTGATGCTATACTTGAAATTGTGTTGTAATTATAGAATTGAATCTTAAATGAATTCTTCATTCAGTGTTGCAAAGTTATTTACAGTAGATTACGTTTTTATAGAACTTAAAACAGACGATAGGCTATGTAAATCAGGCCCAAAATTTTATCAAACTTACAGTAAGCCCTAAACTCAGTACGAAAGCGAAGTAGCAAACACGACCAGAAAAGCCCGGCCTCACTAACAACTCTGTGAGAGCATTCAGCAAATCATTCCGTTACATTGACTTACCTTGTCGAGCTCGGTAGCATTGTCCAGATCGATAACAACAATTTCTATAAATTCATGTACAAAACTATTAATAGAAAGCGATTTTACACGCCAGTTATAAAGAAACTTACTGTTCCACGGTAGAGGGAGTTCCTGTTTTTGATTTTATCGTTATGTTAAAAATGGTATCGGGTAACACAAACTTTGTGAATCCACCAAAAAACGCAAATACTTAGGCAACTTTTAACGATTTAAATATTACATGGAGCGTGTGTTGATTGATGTTATTTTCTTTTGTTTTTGCTGATATGATGATGTAATGCAGAAACAATACCTTCTCCTCATAACAATAAATTTTTTATTTGACCGAAACATATTTTCACTGCATTCACCAAACACAAGCACCGAGAAATGCAGGGAATGGACACTTTGAATCTGTTCAACATGTACATTTTGAATCTGTTCAATATGTACTGTTCAACAGGTCAACTCGTACAACTGAACTGAAGTAATTCTTTTGACATAAATCAGAACAACTATAAAAGTCATTCGTGGTTTGAAAATATCAATATAATATAATCAATCTAATAATCAACATAATTGAAAGTACTGGAAAATACATGTACTTCAACTAAATAACTAATATTTTACAAAAACTATCGACAACGGTAGAGTCCTACCAGGCCCTACCCCAAGCACGCTAAACAAAACAAAATATACAGTACTGTTTTGAAACTAACTATACTGCTTCACATTCCTTGTCAGCAAAGCAGCCGCACTAGCGGTAGGTGTATAGCCCTATCATACTGTAACTTTTTTAACTTCTTTAAATTACTTTAAAACAAAGCAGAGCAGTAATGGACAACTTACGGAGTTTGATTGCATTCCTGCTCGCTCAAAATAGTTCCTCCGCATGGTTGTCGCGAAAACATCGAAATTTGACATTCCCTGGCAGCAAATAACACTATTAGTTGTTTATGTACGTAAAGCAAAAGAATAATAATAATCAAAACTGCTAGCAAAAAGATGAGGTGTAACTACACGTAAATTAGAAAGTACTCTCTGACAACATACACGTTTAGTCATCATTAATTTTGAAGAGGTTGCTAGTTAACAAATTTGAAGAGATTGAAATCTAACGTTGATTAACGCTATTCGACTTTTCAACAACTGCATTGTTTGACTATGAACGTTTATTCTTATTTATTTACAAATATTGTACTTGGTTATTTCAAACAATGTAACTGTAAACATAATCACGCAACTCACGGGCAAACAACATCAGTAGCACATTCTTCACTTTGCATTGTTTCACAGCCCGGTTCTGCGCACGATTCCCTGACCCGGTTTCGAGTCCCACCTCCACATGTGGCACTGCATTCGCTCCATTCCATCCAACCTAAAAAATCAGTAAGCGATGTTATAGTGCATTATTATCAGTACTGTAGTTCGGCATTGCCTATAGCTTGTATTTTAGTGTTCTCGGCGAACTTGATTGTTTTATTCGCATTTTTTTTTGAAGACGTCTTTTTCAATCACTTTTTGTTTATTTTTAAATGACTTATACTTTACCAAACGTTTTAGGCTGTTGTTAACGTTTAGCCAGCCCATACTGACCTGGCTTTGTCAGGTTTCTATAGGTTAGGTTGAGAGAAAAAACTTTTTTTTAACGTCAAAAAAAAAAAAAAAGAAAAAAAGCAAACGTCAAAAAAAAAACATCTTAATTGACTTATTATTACAATCATACAACAAGCAAGTTGCTGGGTTTAAATAGCCAAAATTAAGCATGCGAGAAGGCGTCTTCTCTAGCTCAAGTGGTAGAGCAGTGGACCGGTAATCCAAAGGCTGCAGGTTCGATTCCTGTGGGAAGACAATTTTTCGCATTGCTTGTTTTAAATAGTCGCCGTTCTGGTGGCTCTTCCCTAGGCTTCCGAGCTGGTAGCCTTTAGGCCAGAAGCACGCAAAACGATTAAAATATTAAAACTCTGGCCTGCAAACGTCAAAAAAAAAAAACCATCTTAATTGACTTATTATTACAGAAAAAACTTTGTTGATTACGGTAGGCTATTGTTGAGATATCGCTTTTTACCATTTTGTGATGTGTACTGCCCTGACGAAGTCAGTTAGTATGGGCTGGCGAAACGTTGGCAATTGCGAAAAAACACACCAGTTGTGCTACTTGCGCATCACAATTTGAATTTGAAAAGTGCTTGGTGTCCTCAACAGTTGACATAAATTTATTTTTTACTTCATTTTTAGATAACTTATTATTATCTTAAGTATTTTGTTCAAAGGTGCTCTATTATCTGACAAGAGTTAATTCATCTTATTTCAAACCTTTAAAAGCTCACAATCCGACTTAATGGGACCAACTTACAAACTCTTATTTTCAGCTAATCTACGTAGTGTCTAATCGACTAAATGTTAAGGAGCTTAAGAATCAGCAAAGGGTTGTTTACACTTCAACACGTATTGAATATTGAAAGCGAAACGTTGCTAAGTGTTTCAAAACTTTGGTACTGATTGCACGGCAGTTTTATTTAATTTGGTTGGGAAAAAGTAAAGCCTTACTTAAAACAGTAAAATTTTTTAACGTTTCGGATTTGGCTATGTCCATCGTTAGTAAACATAAAATCTAAAACAGTAAAAAGTGTAAAAAACAGATTTCGACATAAAATAGCCTCACTACAATACAAGCTGTAAAATAGCGTTGCAAATACGTAAAACTTACTGATTGTAAACAAGTAACTGTGCTTCCGTTACATACACTGAGTATTTTTGCGATACTATAGCGCTGTGCAATGAATGAGAAAAAGGAAAAAACAATATCACGCGTTAAATAAATACACAGCTAGTGATCAACGTTTATGTCCGGTTTCAGTTTGTAAATGCTTAAAGTTTCCAAAATGAAGAGCTTATTTCGGTTTCTGGCAGTTCCAAGTATTTTATGTTTAGCAAAGTCAACTTCATGGTCAAAATTAAAAAACAAAAGATCAGTAACGTCCATGTTTTTACATTTCTTGAAGCTGGGATTGTGTTCGTTGAGTCGCGTGAGCAAGTTTCTGGAACTCTGACCAATGTAGTTGCTGCAACACAAACAATGAATGTGATAGACCATATTTGGCCGATGTAGTAGCGCTTGACCTTTGTTAACTCGAAAAAAACTTTTTAAGTTGAATGTCTTTGAGTTTCCCAATTGTTTTTGTTTTGTTTTGCAAAAAAAATTGCCGATCTCATGCGGCACTTGCATTGAGATCGGTACCAGAAAGGAAAGTCTGCGAGTCAAAAGTTTTTGAGTAGGTTGATTTACAACGATTTCATGAGAATTAAAGATATGCTGGTAAAAAATGGATCCCAAGGACATTTGCTGGCAATTGTATTCCAGGTTTTTTAAATTCCAATTACACGGACACTAAGACAACAAAACCAAATCACTACTCAACCTACTCAAAAACATTTGACTCGCAGACTTCCCTTTCTGGTACCGATCTCAATGCAAGTGCCGCATGAGATCGGCAATTTTTTTTGCAAAACAAAACAAAAACAGTTGGGAAACTCGAAGGTCAGGCGCTACTACATCGGTCAAATATGGTCTATCACATTCATTGTTTGTGTTGCAGCAACTACATTGGTCAGAGTTCCAGAAACTTGCTCACACGACTCAACGAACACAATCCCAGCTTCAAGAAATGTAAAAACATGGACGTTACTGATCTTTTGTTTTTTAATTTTGACCATGAAGTTGACTTTGCTAAACATAAAATACTTGGAACTGCCAGAAACCGAAATAAGCTCTTCATTTTGGAAACTTTAAGCATTTACAAACTGAAACCGGACATAAACGTTGATCACTAGCTGTGTATTTATTTAACGCGTGATATTGTTTTTTCCTTTTTCTCATTCATTGCACAGCGCTATAGTATCGCAAAAATACTCAGTGTATGTAACGGAAGCACAATTACTTGTTTACAATCAGTAAGTTTTACGTATTTGCAACGCTATTTTACAGCTTGTATTGTAGTGAGGCTATTTTATATCGAAATCTGTTTTTTACACTTTTTACTGTTTTAGATTTTATGTTTACTAACGATGGACATAGCCAAATCCGAAACGTTAAAAAATTTTACTGTTTTAAGTAAGGCTTTACTGTTTTTAATCAAGTTTCAAAACTATTTGCAGATAGTTAGAGTAGTATTATTTTAGGAGGTTCTTCCCGTTTTCTTCTTTCTACAGGTAGTCTGACATTTTATTTACAGTAGCGCTTGAATTTCTGTTTCAGTTGACAAATCAAGCAAACTTTTTGCTAACTGGAAAAAAATGCTTGTAGACCTACTACATGTTTTAGGTTGCCCATGTTTATCAACTTTTTCGCATGTATAAAAAAGTGCAGAATAATTTACTGCCATTAATGAAAATCTCCGGTCCATTAAACCACCTAAGCATGCACATTTTCCACCCAATGTTCTCATTCTTACCTGTAAAGACATCGTTGCACATAGAAATTGCTTCTCTAAGCGAAGATTGCGGTCTCAAGAGTGCCTCCAAGCGGAAAGGCCAGCGCGGGACGTCTTCCTCTCCCATTGATAGAACCTCCATATTGTTGGCGTCACAGCCTTCTAATTCGGAACTGGAAAGTAAAAATTCAAAGTTCAAAACACTTTTTTATTAAGCGCAATGAGTTTGAATTTTTTAGTATTTTGGTTAAGGTTAGCAAATTTATAACCAATGTATCTAAACTCATAAATTTTATTTTATGTTCACTTTTCCGGTAATTTTTTTGTTGGTTTCCAAAATTGAATGAAAAAATAAGATAAAGGCAAAAATCAAAATCGAAAATCAAAAACTGCGACAGAAAGTGAACGTGCACAACTGCACATAGAGCGGCAAAAAATATGAGGTAAACTACGATTTTGGATCAAATTCTAATTCATGATTTAACTGGATGATTTTTGTGTGTAAAAAATACAGGAAATACCTTGATGAAATGATAGCTTGGATAACGGTATAGCATTGGTACAGTTGTAGTAGTTGATGCTGTCTCCTGGTTCGATTTCCGGACAGGCATTAGGTTTATAATTGTGATGTTTTGACGGTTGCAGGCCAGAGTTTTAATGTTTAGTCGTTTACGTGCTGTCTGGCCTAAAGACTACCAGTGCGAAAGCCTAGGAAAGAGCCACTGGAACGGCGACTACTTTGGTGACTTTTAGTAGTCGCCGTTCTGGTGGCTCTTTCTTATAGGCTTCCACGCTGTTGGCCTTAAGGCTAGACTTCACGCCAAACAATTAAAGGCAATAAGTTGTTAGTACATTTGAAAAACACATTCTATTACGTATAGGATGCTCCGCTTCACCTATACGTTACTCAGGGTTGAAAGGATTATTATCAGTTACAGAAGTGGAGACAACATTAAGATGTTGTCAAATGAAGAACAATTGCAAGATGTGCGATGTCTTTGTGAATTATTGAATTAGTTCTTTGTATTTCATTTCAAGAATAATTATTTAACCTGTCTAATGATGTTTGTTTCTTGACGGGCCCAATTACCTTAGTGTACAAATCGAGTTCCAGTTTAACGAAAGACTTGGAAATAGAATCCAAAAAAGTGCTCTGCATTGGAATGGTTAAACAAACCAAAATGCCTGGCTCATATGCGAAAATGAAAGTATACCTGCATATTGTATGGCCTTGAACGAATTCAAACAACGACGGAAAATCAATTTCAGGACGATTCGACTCGACAGGGATGACCATATCATTACATGAGACGTATTGTCGAATAATTGGAGAATTGGGGTTAAATGGAGGGGGAGGATCAACCGTGCACAACGTTGGGGCTGAGAAATAATTTTATTATAAACTAGTTTTCTGGAAATATAATTTCAAGCAAGTAAGGGATTAAGCATATAAGCCTCCGCTGGAAAGATTCAATAGAATAAAATAGCTAGCTCTCTCGCTCAAAATGGAGGCAAAATATTTTGAAATTTTGCATAATCATTAAAATCCAAATCAAATCTTTCATTATATTCGCTGTATCAAGCCAAAGCGTTTAACAAGTTGGCGGGGCCCATCTTCGCGTCATTACGCCGGAAGGCAAGACAGTTCCTTTCGAAGTAATGTCGCAGCAATGGCGAGCTGTTGGCAACGCTGTGTCCGACTTGATCGGCCCAATATATGAAACTCATACCATTCACTCCTGAGACGAACGCGTGACCGCACGACCAACGTGCCAAAAATCAAAAAGCGAAAAAGAGCTGAATGTTGCGTTACCTAAAACGAAACTACAGTATAGCTGAAGCACATTCGCAAAAATAATAAACAATGATCAAATTTTGTTTGATTCAATTGTCGATGCTTTTTGTAGTTTCAAAAATAATTAATGTTTTTCTGCAGAGAAAACTGGATCCATACATTTTTATCTACTATCTTTGCTGTAGTATACAATGTCTAAAACACATCCGAAGTTAACAATATGAATATCATAGTTTTTAAAATAATGGATAACAAGTTATTTTAATTTGTTTTAAACTTTGCTAAATCCACGTATTTTTCGACTGTACAGCATACGTACAAGATATTATATCAATACTGTTGAATAGTTTAGCCACAACATACTTTGGTTTAGCTGATTAGTATGTTTGCAATGAAATATCGTAAATTTTGCACAACTTTGAAAAGGATCAATTTTCAAAAAAACTTATTTGCTTGGATTAGAGACCAATCACGTAATATCGATTTCAACTCAATAAAATTAAATTTGCGCTGGTAAAGCAGTTTTTATTTTAACTTCACTGATTTAATACGTCCAGCATCATACTTTTGATGTAGAAGAGAAAAAATAACCAAACAAAGTGGCTATCAGAGGAACAAAGAAAAAAGTAAAGTAACGTCAAGCCTAAAAAATAAAAATAAGGAGAAGGCTTGGCCCACGTTCCGTGCGCGCAGACACTTTGCAATAAAATCTAAAAAAGCTAACCCTAACTCCAACCCTAAACCTAACCGATAACTGTAAAACCAAAATAAAAATGTCCGAGAACGAGTGACGTATCCGGAATGATTGTTTGTTTAAGGAAAAGGCAGCACGCACCTTCCTTGGCCCAAGCCACTTCGTAGAAATAAATCAAGAACTCTCTTGTTTGTCGATTCTGATTCCATTAATGAATAATTAATAAAACCATTGCAACTTTTCCACAGCAAAATTGCAGCTTTTCTCACTTTTATCGTTGTTTCTCACTCTCTACAAACTATGTAGTTTAAATTGATATTTTGAATAACGAACGAACGAAAGAACGAACGATTTATTTAGTTTTTGTTGCTCACATCAATAATCATTAAAACATACCACGTAAAATATTCAAAAAGACAACAAGGATGCTGCAAAATGACCGGTTTAGGGTCTTCAAGTCAAGCAGTCACCCTAAAAGAGAAGGTTTCCACAATACAATAAAATACAAATTACAGAGCACTACCAAGCAAAGCAGTAAGCATTTAAAAAAAGAAAAAAAAAATACAAAAGAGCAAAAGCAAAAGCAAAAAAAAACTACCGGTACTGCGGTTGAAAAGCCAGTCAAAAGAAAAAAGAGAAAAAAAATTGGCAAAAATATACTATCAGAGTTATAGGTAAAAACCATGTAACAAATTCTATAGCAGGCTATATTGACTTAAGTGTAAGAATGGTAGTACCAGAAAAAGAAAGTACACAAATTTAGTGAATTTGGAAATCTTATTGCATGCAAGTAATCTTTAATAAAGCGCAAGTAAACATTGTTTGCACTTTTTCTTGAAAACTTTAAAGGAGCTATTTCTAGTTTCAGATGAAATTGAGTTCCAGATCTTAATTCCGCCGTATTTTATAGAACGTTGCAGTCGAGATGTGCTGTATCACGGAACAGCAAACTTAGAAGCTAAATATTGCCTATAGTTCTTAATTTGTGTACTGTATCCGTTTTACAGAAGTACTTCGAAAAAGTAATTGGAAGTTTCTTATTGCAAAATTTATGCATGAATATTGCGACTTCATAAGTATAGATATCTGATAATTAAAGTATTTTATTTTGCTTGTATAACAAAGACACACTTACGAAGGGTTAATGAAATGTGAAATTATTAGTAATTAATCTTAAACCTTTATTTTGTAGGGATACAAGTTTTTGCAAGTATGATTTATAGGTTGATCCCCATACTATAACACCATCCAATAGGTGAGAATGAAGTATAGCATAGTATAGTTTAAGTAAAATTGAGGTCGGAGCATAATGTCTTAATTTAGAAATGATGCCAACTGACCGAGATACTTTTTTCGCTACATTTGATATGTGGTCAGAAAAAGATAGTTTATTATCCAGTATTTAGCCAAGGTATCGGAAGGAGTCGACTACTGGTATAGGAATGTTATTAATTAAAATTGGAATGGTACATGAAGGTGATCTAAATTTAGAAGCAATAATCATGGCTTTGCATTTTGAAAAATTAATCGTGAGTTTATTAACCGATGACCATTGTTCAGTACTAAGCAGCAACTTATTCGCTTTAGCTTTCAGTTTGTCAAGATTAATTTCATTAGTTAGGAGACAAGTGTCATCAGCATACTGTTTTATGCTGTCGTTGGAATAAGTATCAATATTGTTGATGTCATTGATATATAGTAAAAATAGAAGGGGACCCAGAAGGAAACAATATTTCGATCGCTATATTTAATCGCTATCATTCAATCGCTATCGCTATAGAAGGGAATATTTCAATCGCTATATTTCAAAAGTATTGCGTTTCGGCTTGTTACTTAAGCTTCCAACAAATATTTTCATGCAAAAAATAAAGAACTATATCCTTACAAATATGTTAAATTAGCATATAAACCAAGATTAATCTCTTAAGCAGCCAGATTCAAGTTTTTTTAGATTGGCGATCGTGACGATTTTCACTATCTGATAGAATGTGAATGTATAAGAAGAGGAACTAGCACCCATCTTCATGTTGTCCCGAGGGATGTGTTGCTCCTGGTACAAGGTATAGGCCTATCGGCCAAATCAAAAACAAAGTTCAAATTTAATAGTGTAAAATTTTTTAGCTAAAAAAATTCACGACTTAGTTCACTATAGAAGCGGTAATTTGATTTGCGAAAAACAAATGATTGCCAATACGAAAAACCAGCAAGTAGACAACTATCCTTTAAGGCGTTGTTCGCTTTTCTGACGCCGCTGTTTGATTTTGGTATTCGAATACTTTTTCTTTCATTTCTTTGTTTTGAGAAAAACTACTGGGTATTGCCAAAAAACATGTAAAAAATTAGTTAAGCGTATATCTCAATTGTTGTTACCAGGAATACAAATTAAATCAAGTTTTTTAGCCCACCACTTGAGCTAATAAACTTGATTTAGTTAAGTGTATATTAATCTGCAAAGTATAACAATTCGATGATCATCAGTAGAATCAAAAACGCATCTCACCCACAGGAGGCTCGGGGGGCGGAATAATCACAGTAAATGTCGTGAATGAAGCTGAAAAAAATTTGAAAGAACATTTCACCTCGTTTTGAACCACCCAAATCTAATCAAGAGAAAGGAAGTTGTTTTAAACGGTCGCGGCTGGAATAAATCGACCGTCCAGTAAGCCCACTGCTTTATAAGCATGACTCATTCAATACTTTCTTATAGGATATTTACAGTAAAGTAGAATTTGAAATCAACTGATCCAAAAAGTGTTATATAGCTGGAGCTAAAGCATATTATAAAACAAAATACGTTACAATTAAAAAATCTAAAACCCTACAGAGAAACAGTCTGCTGGGCTGTAAATTTTCAATTTCAAATTGTAGCAAGAGTGTTTCCTAAAATGAGCTGTCAATCGATTTTGGATAATTTATTATGCAACTAGATTCTTATTTATTATTTAATTTCCAATTTTTTAATTAAAATTTATTGTTATTTAATTTATTATTTAATTTATTTATTTTATAATTTATTATATAATTTATTATATAATTGGATAATTTATTTAATTTCCACTAGATTCCAGTGAAAAATTAAATTTAGCAAATTCAATTATTACCAGCTATCAAGTTTCAACATTGCAGATAACCATGTTGCAGTGTGTTCTAACTTTTTTTTTTGATCCGCGTAAGATAACACAAAATATGAGGATTATTTTTCATTTCATGACAAGCAAAATTTTCAACACGATTGACCGTTTTATCGTACTGATATCTGTGACATTACAACGATTCGATTCAATGATGTCTCAGTGATATCTCAACTTCGTCTGTATATTCGGGCATTATACAGTGTTTGCCAGAACAACGTTTTCATTTTTGTCAATTTCCAAAGCATTGAGAAAGAAAATTAATTGCAGTACGCTTGTACATTGAAAGCATAAATCTCGATTCAAATCATTAAATTCGAATAAGTAACTTAACTATGAACCCAAATTGCACATTTTAGTATTCGGGTTTGACCCTTTAATTTAAGCACAAAAAATGGTTTAGTTGCATCAAAATTTGGAAATATACTGCACTTCAATTCCTTACATCTTTATCTAAGCGAGATCAAAATATTGGAAAACCGTTGGCTGGACGGTTCAGTTTTCAAATCCTGCCTTCAAATTTTCGCGAAAAAGGTGCCTATCAAGAAGTAGCCAATATGAACTTGCTTCAGTTATTGCGAAATTACAATGGTTCACAAATGATGGAAAACTCAACCGACCTCTCCCACTGGCCACATCGGTGGCGTACTGATTAATGCAGTCGGTAGTGGGTTGCACCAGAAACGAGCTACTCCGGAGGTAGGCGCTCAGGCGGTCGATCCAACAAAACGCCGTGTCTTGACGAGAAGCTTCGCTGAAACAAAACTTCCAGTTACCGGTGAAAAATGTTTGTGTGAGAAGCTTTTGGCGTTGGTACATTATCAAACCAGAACTTGTAATTTGAAAAAAAATGAAGCGTAACGATGTCGGATTTTTTGAAATTTGAATATTTGCGATTTTACTTCAAAAATATTCCTGATTTATTTTGCGTAGGCCTGAAAATTGGACAAAAGGTGACTTTCTTATTATTGGATGAATAATGTCTTTCCACTCGAATTCAGAGCTTTTAAATATTTTTGTTTGGTGGCTTCTAACAATCAGTAAATTCAGTAGACAAGAATTCTGAAAATTCCACAAGAACATTGGATCACTGGAAATGCCTCAGCCGGCGCGGATTCATCCGAGCACGAAGTAATCATTGCAAACAAAAGTGCTCGGATCGTCCAGTAGTTAACATCTGCCGCTGTCCGGTGACAAGAGGATAAATATGCAATACAACAACAACGATCACCATTAAAAATAAGAAAATACTATGAGAGCCAATAAATCGGCTAGCAGATAGATGGTACTATAGCTTGACACAAAGATTCAGTCATGGTCTCTTCATTGCCTAACCAACTAAAAGCAATTGCTTAGTATCTAAAAAAGAAAAGTCACCCATTAACCGACTCACGAGCAACTGTTAAGATCGTTCCCTTCATACCACTGAGTGTCAAGCACTGTGGTGTCAACCACACTGGACCAGTTCCATATTTCCCCTACCTGAAAAATAAAGAAAATGTTTGCATGATGCTTTTTATTACTCGAATATTGTACTTCAAATAAGTTGAAATTCTGAAATACATTAATCTGAAATGCTGCTTAGAAATGAATTACTTGAATTATTCGAAAAAAGAAATACTACAATACGGTCTTGCATTCGGTAGCAAAAACAAAAACTAACAGAAAATGCAAGACTAAGGCCTATGCTATTATAGTACTCATCAAAGCATTGATGGGGATAGGCTACCATGGTGAGGTGGAGGTAAAACGACGATGCGGTTGACTAGTGCGCAATCACCTCGAATACTTAACCTAACGCAACCTTCAGATTAAAAATAAGCAACGAATTGAAAATACAAAAAGGAAAACACGCACATACACAAATACTTCACGCCATATAAAAATCCATAGGATGTAGTACTTTGTTAGACGAGAATCATTGTCAATTTTCTTTAACCCAAAGTATTACAAGTGCTTTCTTATATTTTGAGATTAGATATTGTTCATACTCTTGGACAAAAAATGGAAAAGTTAAGTCTTTGATATGATCTGGTAGTCTACCTCAGACCATAGTCTTGCTCTTCGAACTTCTTTAAGTTTTTCGTCCAATTCAATTTTTTACTTCTTTTGATAAAGAGATATTTGTCATTGAGTTTCTTGTTTAAAAGCTGTTAAGTGATGACTGTAGAGTAAATAGCGAGAGTGTGGTTTCGGAATGTCGCTGTATAGTTTTGAACATATATTTTGCTACTGTATCTTAAAAATATTTAAAAAAAATGACACCAAAGTCAGAGTAGGAATACTTAAAACGTGGTATAAAAATGCTATATAAAAGTATTTGCAAAGCAAAGCTTAGATCCCTTTGTCATCAACACTGAGCAGGAGTTCGAAATTTTCTACCTTTAAAGTCGAGAATATAAGAAGTAAAACAACGCTGTATTGCACAAAAAAATGAGCTCATCCATGAAACCAACCGGAAAACTTTTAACTTTTTGAAAGAAGCAAATGAAGCTTATTCAGTGCATTAAAACACTTCACTGTGACAGTCGTCTACATACAGCACACTATTTTAGAAAGGTACAAGTTCTACATACCGATCTCTGGAGGCAATCTGAAAAGTATGTCCTGAGGTTCTGTGTCTGATCCACGTTCAAACCTGTCGCTTGCCGCTTTCTTCTTTCAGCATCTTCCGGGGTGTGACATGCTGGAAAGTCAAGAATATAAAATGAGGATGAAAATGTAGGCCAGTGCAAACCCCACAGCTTATCTGCCCAACTCAAAAATTCTTTTGACATAACCAAACTTCGATTTCTTTTATCACATACCGTACAATGATCAGGGTTGCAGTCGAGACCAACCCGTCCGAGGCCACAAAATTTTTTCTGAGACCAAGACCGAGATCGGAAAAATGATGTCATTATTGGTTCTTTCGATTTTTTGGAAAACAATTTTGGTGGCTCAAATTTGCTCATAAGTTGATTTTATGGTTATATAAAATGATTTAGATGACGCAGTCGAAGTGACGACGTCACTTTATGTAGATTTTTGCTGAAATTATTTTTGAAGAGTGCTTTCAACCAAGCTTAATGCATCTTATTCAAAAATCGGCGCTTGAATAGTTTTATTTTCTTCAGGAATTTTTTCAGAAATACAGTTTTGTATTCTGCAATTCAATGAGTTTCAAAATACAATTACAAAATTAACAGATTGCTTGAAAACTGAAAGACCGACTCGAAGGCCGTAAGGACCCTTTGCTCTTTTCTAACCAATGCAACTTGGGGAATAAAATGTAATGACAATTACAATTACTAAATTGTGGCAATTTGAAATACCAGCTAATCGAGAAAACACATAGCGCCTCTCTTTGAAACTATTTTGTTTCACTTACAAAAATTACCCGGTCTCGATACCAATTTTAAGCTACGAGATCGAGACCATGATATGGTTCGATACCCATATCGTGACCGATGCAAAAGAGCTGAGACCAAGACCGAGACCACAAAAAATCGTTCTCGTGACTGGTCTCGAAACCTTCAGCCCTGACCAGTAGCGTCGCCATTAGTCCTGCACAACTATGCAAAATAGTACGTTTTTAGTGCTTTTGAGGCCAATTTTTGCTCCAAAAATGAAAACTGCTCCCCCCAACGGGATTTGGTAGCAGAAGTTGTGAAGGACTTGCCGTTATTTGGACCAGAATAGTGGAAGTTTTTTGTTCTGGAGCTCACCCAAAGTTGGTGAAGCCCTTTTTTTTTGGAGATCACCCGATTTCGGCCGGAAAAAACTTTTAAATTTCGGTGAAGACCTTTTTTTTGACATCACCTGATTTGTACAGAAAAATTGCCTCAATCTAATTCAAGACTAATGAATATTTAGGTCAAGTTCGTTTTTAGTTGTATAAAACTTCAAAAAAGCCCCCCCTCCCCTTTGCGAAATCCTGGCTACGCGACTGGCCCTGACAATGACTGCTGTTCTAGGTTCACAAACGCAAATCTTGCATCCGATTTTTAGACGTGGACACACAAAACTGAAGCATGACAGGTGTTGACTTCAAAACTAAGATTGCGAGAAAGGAATGGATTTTGTTAGCTTAAGTACTTTGGGTTGACCAAAATAACATCTTTGGTAAGCGAGTACTGGTACGGAGCAAATAATTTTTGTAAATCATTCATCTGTATTTTGATTGCATTGAATATCTAGTCTGTCGATTTTCCCGAGCAAAGATTAAAATTATCGAAAAATTTAAATATTGGTACTCTAACAATTAAATAACCATTACCGTACTACCATTATTGCAAGCACAGAAATACTGTAACCCTAAAAATTTCAATCGTTGCTAAATTTTTTTTCATCTTATCGATGAGTGAATGAATACGGTCGCAAACTTTGGTTTGATGCAACGGTAAATTATAACTCTTACCGATAACAAGGCTGATGCAAATTTGCAAGATAAGGATAGAACAAAGGAGTTTCATTTTACAAATCAATGAAATTAAAATGCTTAAGTTTAACTTCTGCAAAATTCAATAATCATCCGTTATGATGAAGCCGCTGTAGTTATTGTTGATGGTTTACTAAAATTTATATTTATCATCGATTCATTAAAATCAAACATTTTCAATAAATTTAGGAGTATGGTGAAGGATCTTCTTAAATAATTTGTTCAAAAACAATACAGCTAAATGACTGTAGACTATATTTATTCAAATTCAAAAGGTTTTGTTAGGAGATGATTGACAAAGAAATTAACCAAAACGTCTCAATAAATGTGTTATGTACTCTACACTATTTTGGCTGTACTGTTTTTGATTAATCAAAATTAATTTATAACTTTTTTTTCCGAGTTAATTCTGCGTAACTCGGTGCAAATGCAGGGAAAAGCAAAGTTTAAGGTTGATTGAAGCACCATAATCACTGGCTGTAGCCAACTACTTTTTTTCAGTTTGCTTAGATAAAACCCAGTTCATTTAGCTTACATTGCAAAAGCTAAAGGAATTACTCTTCGTTCTTGTCCGTCGGATTTTTTAAATTGTTGTACTAGAAACTGCCCCCAAAAAATGAACGTTTTTTGATAAAAATGCTTCTTTGATTGCCAGTTGTTCTAAATTAGTGGTTCTCAACCTGGGGCTAGTGGTCCCCATAGGGGGCCACAGAACATTAAGCAGGAGGCCACGCGACATTGGACGAAAAAAATCCCCGTTTTTGGACATTTTTGGACGTGGAAATTTGGGGTAAAATTTCTTCAAATTGAAGTGAAAACCTTTTTTTTGGTCTTTAATGGAAATTCGGGAAAAAAATCCTCCGATTTGTGAAGATCATTGTGACAGACGATTTTGTAGCCACACAGGGGGCAATAGGTGTTGAGAGTCTCTAGAAAGGAGCCACAAACCCAGAGTTGTAAGCGGGCCGACTGGTTTAAGCCCGAACCCGAAAATATAAGCCCGAACCCGAAAACTAATTTGAAGCCCAAATCATGCCCGAAAAAAAAACGAAAATTAAGTTAGGTCTGAAAAATTTAACAATGTTGCCAAGTTATTTAGAGTATATTTTGTGCACCTAAGACAAAAAGCACGTCTCAGGCCCGAACTAAGCCCGAAAGTTTTGTCAACTTTAAACCCGAACCCCGACTCGAAAAGCCCGGCCCGACTTACAACTCTGCACAGACCATCAAAGGTTGAGAACCACCGTTCTAAATAGAGTTGACTATATCACCGGAAATTTTTATCTAACTGTTCTTTATTAATTTTCCCAAAATCTAACCCAAACTCAAATACTCTTAAAACTACTCCAACCTTTTAACTTAAACCCTTACTTAAACTCTAATCTTGACTCTCGAAAAGAATAGATTAAAAAATGTTCGGATCAATTTTCCCAAATTTTTGATTTATTCTCTTTGACTAACCCCACCGATAGACTACTTTTCACGGGGAGGGCAAAAATGCCCCCTTTTTAGTTTTTTATGATAAACCTCTTTAAAAAAGTTTTTTCTTCAAACTAACTTGACTTTGAGTCAAATTTATTGACAAATGACTTCAAAAAATTTGAAGTTATTGAGGCAAAGAGAAATTTCCCAGTTTCGAGGTTTTCCTAAGTCTGTACTTTTCAAAATTTGACATTTCTTGGCCAGTATTTAACTTAAGTGAAGTCTCAAAAAATGTTTCTGACGTAATTACTTGACTAAAGCATTTTATAATGTCATTGAAAAAAGTGATTTTTCAAAAATATTACTCTGACGTCACTATGCTGACGTCATCAACTCAAAACCATTTTTACACCAACCTGCATGCCAAAGTTGGTGTTCCCATGACGTTTGGTTTAGGAGTTAGATAGGGTCATTTTTGGGAAATCTGCGTGCGGGGCATCTGACCCCTGCGTGCGAGAAACATCAGCTGTGCTCTAGGAATAGAAGGAAAATGTACACTCCTGGAGCAAAATTATAATAAGGGGTCATTTTTGCACTTTTTTCCTCTGTAAAATGCGCTGGTCATTTGGCCCGTGTAAAAAAGGGTTACAAATATGCGGTAAAGCAGTCACTCCCGTCGCTCTTCTTCGATTACAAACCTACCCGCCTACTCATGATAATTTCGTTTTCAATTTATTTCGTGTGTAAGCTATGTTGCATTTTACATTAACATTAGAGCAAATATACTGTAAATTTGAGATCAAACGACATTGGAAAAGGCTGACCTGCTTTTTTTTAATATATATAAACATATACATATATACCGGTAGCTTATTTATTTAAAAGGATATTCAGGTCGTAAAATGTTTGCTCAGTTTTCTCTCAAAAAATTTTGACAGATTTTAAGACCAACTTCAACAAATCTGAGCTTTTGACGACCTTCCGTTCCCAAGACATGACAATTTAGATTTTCCTTTACAAATGTTTTTCCCCCTAAGAATTTTGCCAGGGCTGCCAAATACAAAATTTCAAAAGTAACTGCATGTCTGTAACTCTCAAGACGTATTTTTGGCAGTGTTGTTGTCAAAACAAAGTAAAGGGTCAAAATTTTAAATTAGTTGCTTTTCAAGTGAATTCAAACCAACTTTCCTAAAGCTAATCTTCTATAATATTGGCAAAATGGCACCCCTGAAGTAAGAGAAAAATTCTTAATTTTGAACAGCAATATCTTGAAAACAGCAAGACCTAGAAAGTTCTAACTTGGTGAAAATGCGTTTTATAGGCTTTTCTCAAGATTTTGGTTAACAGTGAAAAACTTGACTCGAATTCCTTTTGAAATTCTAACTTTTAAGAACTTTGGAATTTCTTATTGCCTTAGCTTTTCATAGCTCTATCTACTTTCAGCGGCGTTTTGAGCTATTCGAAGAAATATCTGTGATCTAATGCAGACGACCAATTGCTTTTACGCTATCGTACTGCTTGAAATTCCTCAAATAAGAGGATTAAATAACTAGGTAATAACTTGACATCCTGGTAAGTATCAATGCTACACAAAACTTTTTTTTAGATATGAGGTTAGTAGCAGTTTAAAACTGTTTGCTAAGATTACTTGTAAAAACTTGATATTAACTTTGTCTTCAAGAAAACTTTTGCCAAGAAATTGGTCCAGAAAAACAATCACCTGAGGAAAAAGTGGGCCCTTTAAGTTGCTCGACAAAATTTACTGGAATCAAAACAAAACTACCCTGAAAAAGTAGAAAGCATCATAATCTCAGTAAATCCTAAGTATAACTTTTTGATTTAACTCCTGCTACAAGCCCTGAGGCACTCAAATCAAAAAAGTATAATATATCGGGTTAATTTTTTATTAAAAAGTTTTACGAGGTAGAAAGAATTTGGCAGCTTGGGCATAAAGCGGGAAAAATAAACATAACTTCATATCAACAAAAAGTAGCTCCCAGATGAATAAACATAATTTCTCATCAACAAAAAGTAGCACCCAGACGAGTTCTTTTGTAGGGTCGCAAACTTCAAAATTACCATGATTGGCGGCTTAAACGCAAGAACTAGTCAAACCAAATCTAACATTATACTCGCTGTATTTCGCCGAAGCGTGTTAAGAGTTGGCGGGGCCAACCTCCACGTCACTGGGCAACACAGCTACATTCGAAAAAATATTGAAACGGTAGCAAACCGTTGGCAACACTGTGTCCGATTTAACCGGCCCGAGATTTGGACCTCAGACCTCCCGCTCTAGAGACGAACGCATTATCATTTGACCAACTGGCCGGATGCAAGAATTAGTAATCTAATTTTATAGGGGGTACTATGCCATGCTTTTTCATTCTTCGATTTGAACCAAGATATAAAATTCTAAAAGCATCTGTAAACGTTAGAGACATTTACCAGTTCCCTATTGTTGGGCTGTAACAATAAAGTAACACAGACAGCTTGTAAATGCAATAGCAATTCAAGAAGATAGTTGGGAGCAAGTATTTCAGATATTTTCTAGCTCATGCCAGTTATATTTTATGTCTAGCTACTTGGAGTCACTGACAGGTTTAAAAACTTTTATAAAACTTGTGCCGCAACGCTTTTTTTTTTGTAAGTTTAGCACTGCTCAAATAACGCGTCTTCTAAGCTGAAATTTGAAAAAATGGTTTTGAATTCGTTGTTTTTGTTAAAAATTTGTAAAAATTTCTGAGCGCTGAAAGATCTACTCCCAGACTCTCAGCCTGTAAGACATCTTTTCCTCACGGCCCTCCTACCACATTCCAGCCTACGCCGTTAATAATTACCGGGCGTACATATTAATGAAGAAAAGGCAACTGATCCACTAACAAATAATAATTACTTGTCTGGGGTTTTGATAATTGTAAGTTTTAAGTTAAAATTTTGAAGTAACAAAACGAAAATTTACAAATTAAGAAAAGGCACGAAGCACAACGCATGATTCGAAATCGTTGCAAAACAACAAAAACACTAAAAACATCAAGCACCACAAACACGCAAAGGTAGTACAAAAAAAAACTGCTTGCGGGCTATTTGCAGCAGGAAACGCTAAAACCTTCTGCATCTTAAAACAATAGCATGTACACAAAGTATCAAAAACTAAGTACAAAAAGCACGGTTAATCGTTTATCAGTAGTCATTCATAACCTATTCAGCAGTGAGAAACTCAAGTACTGAAATACTGTTTACCGAGTTAGCGATACCAAAAATCGCAGGCGTAAAGTATACTTTAGACATTACCTTTTCGAACAAGTTAACTTAAGTTTTGAATACAATTTACTATACATTTTACGCACACTAAGAGCAACAAAAAGAAAAAAAACTGCAAAAATTTTTTTGAACTTTATTACAGACTTCAATAGAGCCCAGATTTTTGCGTGTGGTGATTTTCCTCAAATTTAGGCTGATTATTGCATCGGGTTTTGAGCATCTTTCGCAGGGGTAACCGTTGAGAAAAATTGGGATGTGGACACAGAAGATGACTTTTTTATTGGAACATGGAATGAATTTGAAAGAATAGCGGACGCGGTCAGATATCCGTGAGATTGAGAGGAAGGCGATTTTTCCTCGAAACCAGTCCGTAGTGAGTCATCCAACCCCTCACTTCGATTGGAAGGATGGGTGGAGGGGCCAATGGACTGAAACTCCATTTGCAAGGGTTCATGTGATGATCCTACAATGTCAGAATAGACAGGTTTGTAATCGGTAGCGATGTTTGCATCTCGATTCGGTCGTTCCCGGTGAGATCTGGGGCGGTCATTCTCCCTGTGCGGTGATGATATGAGAAGGGGGCGGAGGGGGCCGGTGTTGGGGTCAACAAGGTTCAACCGTTCGTTTTCCTCAGCTTTCTTGTATTCTGAACAAATTCTCGGTTAAAAAACCGTAGATTAACAATGCTACTTCGAAAAAATGTCACTCTAGAATCGACACAAAATCAAGCTAAAGGTTTCGTTGCATTAACTCACGCGTAGCAACTATTTTATGTTCGAAATGCGAATAGTAATACGGTACTTTGAAAGGGAGATCAACAAATAGGCGCATTGTTTGATTACATGACGATTGATGATGTATCTTCAATTCTTCATCCTCATGACATAGGAAAGCGATGGGACTGCTATCCCTCGCATGAATTCCAAACCTGCTTAAGAATTGATCATTTTCCAAGTTTTCCGGTTGTTGTTCGACTTCTCATAGGAATTAGTTGCGTGTTTGAAACCACCTAGCAGAGGAAATCATCGTAAAGCGCCTTATCGAAAAAACACAAGAACGATAACCAAAGTTGTTGTAAAATTAATGCCTTATTGACAGGAACAACGTTAAAAGTTCAAAACTACACTGCAACACGAAACCGGAAAAGCCAGAACCGAGCCACGGATCAGAACGCAGAAAACGTCGAGTTCGTTGCTCACTACATAAATACCATTTATCGCTAAATTTTCTTTCATCTTTTCATCCATGACATCCAAATCATTGAAATCCCAAGTTGAGGAGTCATCCTGAGTTCTTTGCTTGGATTTCACCACTCCACTTTCATCGTTGCTAGTCAGAGGGTCATGAGCGTACTCTCGTAGCACAGTTAATTTTTGTCTACGTTTTCTCTTCGCTTCCCGACTCTTTTTGATCTTCTGGTATCTACAACAAAGATTTATCTCCAAGTAAGAAAACTGTAAAAACGATACTCAAATACTGAGCAACAAACATTAGAACTAAGCGTTAAAAAATCAATCATCTAAGACGTTATCTACAAGCACCACTCAGTTGTAACCATTTTCTAAATTACCAAATCAACCCCATGTAACGAATTCGCAGGGCCCCATCATTGCGCCTACAGGCAACAAAACTCTTTTCGAAATGTCGCAGCAGCGGCGAGCCGTTGGCAACACTGCGTCTGATTTGATCAGCTCGAGATTCGAAGCTCATACCTCTCACTCCAGAGTCGAATACGTCACCCACCCAGCCATTGGTTTCCTAGTAACCTTCCAGTAAATACCGTATAACAATTTTTTGTAGTTTATCTACGTACGATAACACCACAAACTAAAACTTCATCAAAACCTTTGATGTGACCTACTTGCTGTACAACACACTGTTGTCTATTTTGACAGTATTGTGCTGTAGTACGACAGGAATGGTGTGCATGTTTGCTTGTGCTTCGTCATAGCTGTGCTCAGTCAAGCTGGATTCGTGAAGTGGAAGATGAAGTTGCGCTTGGCCCTGAAGAGAACTTGGTCAAGCTTACTAATGCATTTGATACAGAGAATTGATTTTCAACCATCAAAAGGACGTGGTCGACGGCTTCGTTGAACAGCGTACGAGCATCTCTCCGGCTTGACTTAAAGAGTCAATGTATCTGATTTTACTTTTACTTGTGGCTGCGCTGGATTGTGACGCTACATTTATCCCCTCCCTTTATGCTAGCGACGGCATTTCAACGTCCCAAACCAGAGTAACGAAGAGCATCCTCCACAACAACGTCCGGTGTTCTTGCCATTGCAACATCCAGGTCAAAAAGACGCAGGCCGAAGCAGTCGACCGGTTCGAATGAACAACCTACGAGCTGCTTTCTGGCTTGACGTAACAACCAATATATCCGATCTTACTTTTACTTGTGGCTATGTTCCGGTGTGACGCTACATAAGCAAATAAACAAATGATTTGCAGCACAATAAAAGTTAATCCTACCAAGCAACCAAGGCTGCTCGTTTGAAACCATTTAACAGAGGAAGCGCCTATAACAGTGGAAATCATCGCAAAGCACACAGCGGTTTTCACGATCAGTAATGAAACTTCAGCCATGTGTAAATGCGTTTTCACATTGTGATACCAGGTTTGGCACCCTTATTTTCCACGCAGTTTTCCCTCCAGGTTTTGCGACGTGAATTGTCAAAACTTTATTGTGTACACGCTTTGACGCGAAAGCTTTGATCAAATGATGTGTATTGTGTGGGATAAAGGTAAGTCACGAAAACAGCTGCGGCGCTTAAGTTGGATAAGCACTCTTTAGTTTTGGCTGCGACTTTGTTTTTCAGTCACTTCATTGGACTTCTTTTAATGCATTTCAGGTTTAAAAACTATAGTTTTCGCTGCTTTTGACCATTCACACATGTGTAAGATTTCGTTTATCGTGGTCAAAACCCCTATGTGTAAACGATTTCTTTTGTCATGTATAAACATGACAGGTTTGATCACCAAGTGCGAAACCTTGTAGTCATGCCTATTATGTAAACGCGGCCTAAGAGTACCAATCGAATAAGAAAACATTAAATGTTTGCTATTCTAACAATATTTTACGACACAGCATCATCATACAACGGTCAAGTTAGCAAGCAACGTCTTTTGCTCAAGAGATTCTATGAACACAGCTTGCAATGATAGCTGTCGTAAGATGGCTTAGTTCCTACACAGTTTTCCTACAATCACAACGAATACAACTAGCTAAAGTTGCTACTACACCAGATAGCAAACACTTTGATAAATTTTATAATGTCTCATTAAGTTCATCTTATGATTCTGAATACTAATCATCAAATTCTTACCTGCAAATTCGTCAGCTTTACAGTCGTTTTTCCGAGTCCCTGGTGGCTGGTGTGATTTCTATTGCATTGCTGGTTTGAGGAAGTTGGGTTCTGGAAATAAAGCTTATATAATCATCAATAGATTTCAATTTCGTAAGTATGTAAAATGTGGCTCCGGACAACGTAGTTATTTCGCGATCTGTTCTTTGAATTCATCAACAATTCCATTATTCTATCACATTGCAATATAGTGACCTGACTTCAGTAATGCCTTTTCTATTTTCTGCTTCTCAAAAGTAATAAATTCTCTTACGCCTTTCTTTTACATTGCCTTCAATAATTCTCCTGCAGCAAATTTTCATTTATTCAATCTTTTTCTTAACCGTACTGACACTGTAAATATTTCCAAACGTAAACTTAAAATTTCGTTTCTGCTTAATCATACTGTGTAGATCAAAACTACTCCATTCAAGTTCTTCAAGCTACTACGCAATAATTGGAACCCTTTTTCAGAATTTTCTGAATGTCACAGAAAACACGAACAAGCATTTTATTGGTAAATACAAACTCATTGTCTTTGGAAAAATAAACATTATACAAACCATGCGAACTTACACAATACGTTTACAGTCGCCTTTACACAGGCAACGCTACACATTATTATTTCATAAAAGGTAAACGACGATAAAACCCGCTTACCTGGTCATAATTTGGATATTTATTGCTGATGCTCTTTACTATAATGGGATGGCTAGTTGACCGTAGTCGTGATGCGCCTCCAGTGGAAGGTGGAAGAGAGTTTTCCTCTCCTGTAGTACCAGGGGCAACTGTTTCCAACGTTAGTTCTTCTGTGACTAAAAAAATCGAACTTCTGACTTCGGGACACCTTAGAAACAGACCCGGTATGGAACAGGTCGATTTGTCACATACGGCTTAATCAAAAATTCCAAAATGAAGATTACGT
Organism: Trididemnum nubilum; assembly: GCA_963965965.1. Taxonomy (NCBI): domain Eukaryota; kingdom Metazoa; phylum Chordata; class Ascidiacea; order Aplousobranchia; family Didemnidae; genus Trididemnum; species Trididemnum nubilum. The sequence continues at coordinate 42,927,124 of OZ014479.1, forward strand.
AACACAAGAGCTATACTACTGCAACAGCAATGCATTTGTTAGAAGCTTCTTCGTTCAATCGAGCAGGGGGACAATATTGTATGAGCCAGTAAATAATATTGTCACCCCAGCTTTCGCGTTCACCAGTTGGAAGCTTGTATCTAACACAGGATATCATGTGGTCTGCGGTTCTAAGTCGATGTGATAAAAACAACCATCCAATGCAAGGCTTTGCGGCTTTCCTAATTTAAGGTGCGTTTACACTGGATGCAAAGCAACCAAAATTAGACGTCATCAACAACTTACGAAAGGTTTCAACTCCTCGCAAACTTCGCGAGTGGTTGCTTAACTTCACTTAGACAAAATCGTTTTTTGAATATTTGGCTTATTTTGAGCAAGTGATGTAAGCAACCAGCCGACCACTCGCGAAAATTGCCAATCTTCGCCTCGCGTCCAGTGTAAACGCGCCTAAAACTTTAAAGCATCAACCTACCACTAATGTTCGTTGCATTTTTCTGTTTCATTTTTGGAACAAGTTCAATGGCATTACCATGGCAACCGTCGCTTGAAAGAACGCGTTTGCATCGCAGTAACCTTTTCCAGTGCATTGTGACATCAGCACGAGACAACACATATTGGTAGAGAAGAAATACCCCCATTCCGCAAGAGAGGGCGGCAAACAAGTAGGAGAAAATGACAGAGAGGTAGTTTTCAGCCTCTTGATCGTCCAATGATATCCACTGATCAAAAGTTTAATATTTTAATTACCGACAAATAAAACTTAATTGCGCTTCGAACTGTAATTCGTAGTAAGTAAGCAATGGGCAAAACTGAAAAAGCACAACCGGATTTCTGTTTCTGATATTGTGAAAACGAACTTCAATTCAAAAACAAGCCATCAATGTGTGCCGCAACTCAGAATTATTGATAGTGACTATGAAAGAACGTGACAAAATAGGTCGCAACTAGTGCAGCAAAGTGAATTGAACGTTGATTTATCATGTGATGAAAAATCAGCCATGTTCTAACTGCACAAACTCTACGGAAGTTTCAAAAACCATAGTGCAAAACAGTAAACGCAAATAGCAATGGTCATTAACGTAACTCACAAAAATAGCAGCAATATTTTAACATAAATTATAAATAGCAAAGTAGCTAACGCTTGGATTTCTCGTTTAAAACTTCACTTACTTTATCAAAGATTTTTTCAGTCAATTCTTCACTTGAAGACTCCTGGAAGAAAAAATCCGTATCAAGTCCTTTATCTTTTTTACTAACAACAAAATCAAGTTTACTATAGTAATGCAAGCCCTAAAGTTGACCATTATGCTTACCTGCAAATGAGGGGCAGCTACTGAGAATGCAGCACATATCCACGTTACAATGAAAAACAAAAGTGTCGTTGCCGCACCTCGGAGTCGAACCCCGAAACTCTGCTCGTTGAAAATCTGTAACAATGTGATAAAAAACTTTACATAACGTCGAATCAAAGCGTCTCCTGCAGATAGCTGAAACGATAGGCCTTGGTTTGGTTCGCTATCGAGTTAAGCCAAATATTGCAAAAATTGGTATTCACAGCTTTCCTGCTTGATGTTCAGCATTGAAAGGGACAGTGTGAAGCCTTCACTGTGTGTGTAAGCTATTTTCTGGCCGGCCAAGGCAACTTGGTGAATAGGATGTAATTACATTTATCATGCAGTTGTACCACAATATTACATCAAAATTCGTTTTTGACGCTTAAAAATTTTAAGGTTCCAGTTTGATATAATGACACCCATTGGGAACTAGGGCTCGCGCTAAAAAACTAACAAAGTACTGTAAAAATAGAAAACTGCCAGCGCACTTGCTTCTGCAGAGTAAGGGTAGAGAGTTGTCTGGAAGATGTTTGGTGCAATGGTGTGATCTCAGTTCTACAAAACACATCATGTTGAATCATGTCAATATACTCAAAGCTAAATTGCATTGCAGTGGAGCGTCACTTGCACTTGTGTTTTGAGCAATTTATCTAAGTTTATCCTAATGGATCCGTAATGTTTCTAATCTGTTCTTCTACCGCATCGGTGATACTCAAGTTAATCTCCAGATGCGATTTTCACAAACCTCACGAAATAAAAAGAGCAAAAACATAATGAACTGTACGCAGAGCAGTGAAGGTAACGAAAGATTATAAACGAAAAGCTGAAATAGAACACTATTCTACAATCTTGGAACTCGTTCACAAAAATTGATTTTCTGAACATAATAGATATGAACTGTGTGGATAAATAAGTTCGTTAATCAATAATTGTGTGAAGCGTACACACATTTTAGCTTTTTTTGCTCGTTGACCAAGTTTAAATACCTAAGTCATTAAGGTTGCTACAATGGTACAAACATGGATTGGAACTGACATGCATCTACATATTCTTTCACCAAGATACTCACGCTTGGTTATGGTCCGAGTGTGGTTCTCGTTCAGGGCCCCCGTCGGCTTGGTAGCAGTTTAGCGTTGCTAGGATACGTAGCAATATCAACACACAAGTAACTGCTGTCAAAGCAGCAGGGACAAAGAAAGCATACAAGCTCGTATCCCACGTCAGCCAACAACTAAACAATAAAAAGTATATATTGACAATTTGACACTGTAGCCCTCACACATCCGTGTAGTGCGATTATTCGTTGATCGTTTATTCAACCACATATGACAAACAAATATAGTGTAACAACAAAACAAGGGACCTTCTCTGCGATCTGATGAGCGACTGAGAAAATACGAGAATCAAACGCGAAAGTGGATTACGAAAGTAAAGCACTCGGGTAAATTTATGTTGTATAGGGCGTCCTGTCTCATTGAATAGTGCTCAACGTTGCTGGTTACTTATGAAGCTCCAGGAGTTGGAACACTCAGTAATGAGTTGGTTCTATCACTTGTGTGGATGAGATCATCTCGGCTGAACCGTTTTGTTAGTTGCTGACCGGGACTAAGAGTTCAACGCAGGGGTGCCCATTTGCCCGATTGGCAAATTTCATCCATTCACCATATTTTTAAAATCGCCAAAACAACTTTTATAAACGGGCGTATCATCTTAGTGCGAACACTCAAGCCCAAACAATCGTCAGTAGCTTCATCTTTGTTGTACCTTATTCAAAAACCTAGACTGTTTCAAGTTCATCTGTCAGCAATCGTGAATTAATTTCAAGATAATTTACGTTACTTACTATCCTTCATTATCTTCATGATAATTTTGAATATTCGCAGCTGCAGTAATGCCACAAATCATTACAGGAATGCCGCAAGCTATCAAGTAAAATCTGGAAACAAAAAATTCAAGTCAAAAAGGCAAACTTTAAAGACAGTCAAACAAGCTGTCACTTGAAAATTTGTTAAACATATTGCACACCTACCTTGCACGCTGGATTTCATGTTGCATATAAAACAGTAATTTTATCACAAACACAATCAAGCGACATGCATCTTACGCTGAAAGCAAAACAGTCTAGCAGGTGGGATTCACAAGGAGTTAGCAATTTTAACAGCAAGAATTTGATTTTAAATTTGCAATTAGTTCAGCAGAATCACTAAATTGGTTGGAGAAGAGATAGGCAACCGTTTCGCCTACGTGGGCCACATACAGCCCAAGCAATGTACCAACCACCATTAATTCTGAAACGAGGTCGAATCTAGATTTGCGGCAAACTTAAGCCAAAGTAATGGTGAAGACCAAAAAAAAGCCTTTGCCAAATTATGTTAATTTTGGATATCCAGAGGTCACCTGTGGGTATCACAGAAAAAGCACGAGGCGAATTGGTCCATGGGACCGTGGGCCAGATTAAAGAGGACGTAAAAGGTTGTTGGCCGGGTGAAATTTCTTCGCGGGCCGGATCCGACCAGCAGGCCAAAGGTTGCTGACCCCTGGGTTGAAGCTTGGGCTTAGGATTAAAAACTGCGTGCAATAGCAACGTAATAACAATAACTATTCTCATGCTGCGCTGCAATTTATCACATAGCGCAACATACCAACCTTAACATGGGTCGTTTAGGTTTGGGTTCGGACGGAGGGGGTTGTTGTGATGCAACCATCTCCTTCCCCATTATTCGGGCAATGAGAAGCAGCCAGGCCAAAACGGCCAGTGACGAATAATGGATTGCAACACCAGAAGAGTAACAAAGAATCTATAAAAAATCAAATCATTTTTATACTTCTGTATCATGCCGAAGAGTGTAATGAGTTTGCGAGACTCATCTAAAACTAATGGCTCGAAATAAAGACTCACAGCTTAAAACAGATTTTTTTTTCACACTTTATGTCTACACTTGCCGATACACAGCAAATAAACATTTTAAACATTTCTTATTTTAATAAAACCATTGGATGGTCCAGAATTGTTGAGATATCGTGGGAAACAGATAAGACAGCAGTTTTTTGCAACTAAACTCCTACCTCATTCTCAACCCTTCCAACTCCCAACACATAAGCGAGCAGTACAAGTGATAAATGCGAGCAGAGGTTGATTAACATGTGACGGGATTCGCGGGATATCAAGAGACTGAAATACAAAATTAAGAAAAAATAATCACATCACTGAATCTTACGAATTACAACACGCATGAGTAGTTGTGCATTAAAGAGCAAAAATGTGAGCTTCAGTAACGGAATAAGATATACACAAGCGGCATGGGCTAGTAGTGGGTAATGTAAAAAATTTAATGAGATGCGACTTTCTTTGAAGAATTGATTGCTTTCATAAAACGTAAAAGCAAAGTTTTTATAATGAAGGATCTAAACATAATCAAGAGCAGGCGCGGAATGCTTATGGTAAGTGCTCAGCTCTTTTCAAGCGTGAAATAAACTTTATTAGACGTTGCAAGATTAGTCAAAATTAAAGTAAATATTAGGAAAATGATAAACTAATATCCTTTACAAAGGCAAAATACTCGTATTTAAGAGACAGTACTTACTTGGGAAATATGAGGTAAGTTATTATGACAAGACAGAGACATAGCAACAAGACGGAAGAGCCAATATACACAGAAAAATGCATTAAATGGATGGATGTGGCATGGGAGGAGTCAGCTGGTGGATCATTTAAATTCTAGAAAAACATGAATGTTATCAAATCCTTTCATCGTAGGTAAGCTAAGAGGGTGATATTTAAATGCAAAGATTCCAACAAACGATAGGGAATATCCTTTGCTTTAGATTTCCGAAATCAAATTAAGAATTTTGAATTCAAAATTGAATTAGGGGCTCTATTCAACCACAAAACTAGCCCATCGGATTGTCGCAATCACAGCATTAATTTTTCAATGACAATTTATCACGGCAAACTCTAACAACAAGCAGAAATGATTTATTTGTCTAGAAACCAATCAATTGAAAACCTTTTCATAGCAATTTTGACTGTTGAAAAGTGGATCTCACAATCCTGCAGCGAACCTTATTTGTTTGCTTTGCGAACAAATTAACCTACATAAAGTTTTTTTTTAGACATCAATTACTATAAACGATGGGCGAAAAAAGACAAGTCGTACAAACAGACTTGGATCGGCAGATGGGAGGATATAAAGAAAAACCGAGCTGAAGAAAATGCTACAAATTGAAAGCTATGAAAACATTGGGAAAAAAATTGTGGCAGAAGTTACGAGCAACTAAAACCATCTTATCAACGAGTTGAAAATAACAAAAAATACTAATATGGAATATGACAAAAATCACTTTGGCGACGGCGTAAATTCCCGTCTGTTTGCACTTTAGCACGGTTATATTTCGGCTGTGAAGCACCGATTCCAATTTCTTTGGACCAAATTGACATTTGGCATCCATCCGTTGCCATTGGTTACCGCTCCATACCACCACATAGTGACGATCCTTGCGGAGTGATACTAAATATTTTGTCAGTAAAATGCTAACTACGAAATCACGCAAAAAATAAAATGTATCTAAATCAAAAGACCACAATGTTATTTTTGAATCTTGTTTTTGCAATTGTTTCCAGTAGCCTTTAAGCATTACCTTTTGTTACGTTATAGTTCACTCAATGCACTCGAATACGCTTTCAAATTTGCTCTTGCTTAGGAATAAATCAACCCTGGGCTGGGAAGAAAACAAACTAAAAAAATGGAAAATGGGGACTCTTTGGGGAGGATAACACTACACTAATAATAAGCTGTATTCACTACTACTTTCAATCTACGATTAAAAAATAGCTTCTTCAAAACTTATTAGTGACTTGCCATTTTCTTCGGTGTGAAAGATCAAAATCATCTGCTTGCTAAATGCTAATTCAGTTGCATTTAGTGGCAACACTGAATAAACGCTGGACACCAACACAACAGGGCGCGCGAAAGTGGACGAATTGCTATCCATTGCCTCAACGTCAGCGGAGATGTAAGAGGCGTTGTATACAGCCTTATCCTGTTGATAGCGTTCCAAACTGATGGTAGGGTTGGTGGCGCTGTGTTGAAACAACTGCCCGTTTCTAAAAAACATTCGTTTGTGCTATTTCTTTTGATATTAGCGCGTGAGTCAAGGTTTCAACTACCGTAAAAACTTTTCACAATCAGCACGACTTGAGCCTACAAAGCTAAAAAAGTCACTTAACCATCTAAATGGTCGATCCACATTTATCCTTTGCTTACGAGGAAGCAAAGGTGGCGCTTTTATTCTGGACAAATCCTCATCCGCTTAGGAGTTGACCTCTTTCCAAGCCTTCTTTACTGAGTGCGAATCTTGTAGTTCTCAAAAGGGGGTGAAGCATCCAGATGAGATTATGTGCAAAAATTAAAGAAACATCTAAAACATTTCTTCACTAAACTTCAGCTCTCTACGATCTATCGTTTCTGAGATATTTCAAAGTTGGGATATCTCCCCAAAAGTGCTGCCATTTAAGATCTAATTGTTTAGGAATCGGGATATACTTTTTAAATCGTAAAAGTATTTCTGTGGTAACACAATTCAAGCTTAAGCCTTGCATTCAGGAGCTTTCGAACCAATGTAAAAGATTACAATAAACTTAACTAAAAATTAGCAGCAATTCAGAATCATTAAATTTTTTCATTCAATGATTGTCAACCCAAAACTACAGGTTTTTGTGTTTCGACCAGTAACTTAGGCCATCCTCACGGCCAGCATTTGGAAGCATAAGTTATTATTCATCTATACGATGTATTATTGTAATATACAGTGCGAATGAGCTATTGCGACGCGTTTCGACCTTGCTCAAGGGTCTCATCAGGCGAAACGAATAACACATATTTAAACATGCAATGATATAAAACTGCAACTAAAAATTTGGAAATAAAAATTAGCAGCAATTTAGAATCATTAAGGGTCATTTTTTTATAAGACAACAAATTTTAAGACCATTTTGTAATGCCATCTCTCAGATTTTTTTTAATTTTACATATGTGATACAGAATTTAATTCTAAGCTCAACAAAAAAAAAAAAATTATCAAAATCGGATTTGTAGTTTTTGAGTTATCGTCAAATAAAAATTTCGAGTTTTACGCTGTCGCGCATGAGTGATTTTGTTGTTTTTTCTATTTTCTCTATCTCTGGTGATAGAAAAATGGTAAAAATTGGTATTCTACCATTTTTGGGGTCGAGAAATTCAAAAAAACAACTCTCAAATTGATTAAAGTAAGAGAAATACATGTAATTTTGATATTAAAATTTTTAGGTGGCTTAACACTAGAGGGCGCCCACAAAATGGTGATAAGTGAAATTAAAATTTTTTTTGGAAGTATGTTCTAGATTGCTTTTCCTTTCCAGTGAACATAATGAAATTTAGGCCCCAGCACTTTGAAAGGGTGCCCAAAGCAATTATATTTGGCACTGTTATTGAAATAGAGTCAACTGGGTAATTTAATACAAAAACTTACAACTGTACAACAGCTGTGCGAAACCCAAAACACATAAGTCAAAATTATTACCAACACAAGAAATAATATATTGGGCACTAACAATATCCCTATCTGATTATTTCATGCCACATTAACGAACTGTATAAGAGCATAATACGAAAGACAAATATTTCCGATTTGGTAAATGCGAGTAGTATATATCAACAATAGTCAGCATAAGTTAAGAAGAAATTTATAACTTGCACTATAGAAAAGTTTCGATAGCTATGTCATAAACAGTAAACATCTTGTAGAAAATGGTGAAGTACACATTACTACATAGATCCCACATGACAGTCAAGAACAATTTTTACTGTTTTGTATTGTATGCAAAGCTAGATGTCACGATTTTAAAAAGTATTAACATTCAATTACAGTTGATAGCGATTGCTTGCAATTGTCTCTAATCAAAGCAAACTCGTAATGTTTTGTAACTTTGTCAGTAGATTGCTGAAAGCTTAATCAAAACGTTGGTCCTTTTATTTCATTGAAATCCAAAAAATTGTAAAACTAAGTCAATAAACTACTTGATTCATTTAAACTCTAGAAGACCATGAAAAAATTTAGTTCTTTAAAGATGCTAGCCAAGACAGCTCCCCTTGAGTAAGTTTATATTGCCTGCCATTGTTTGTCGTTGGAACTTGAAGGCGCATCAAAATGTTGGTCAGTGGAACCCAGCAAAGATCTTCTGACTTTGGCCAGTAAAACGATTGGCTAGGTCCGTGGGGATGCATAAAAGAAACCAAAATGTCGTTATGTAAGCTGTCATGTTTTTCCACTAGTCCAACCCACCAGGACTCATCATACATTGAAACAAGGTATGTTTGTGGTGGAATATAGTTCAGTTCATAAACATTCTGACTTGAAAAGAATGAATGGGAGCCTGCAAACACTTCATCCGAGGAAACCCTTTTGAATTGAATTGTACCAACCTGTGAAGGTGAAAAGTGATGGAAGCTTCTTGTTCCGACAACAGTATGCCCTTTGCTAAATCGATCCTGAAGTCTGCTACGTGTTTCATCAATTTCTGATTTTGAAAGATTGAAAAAAGTAATTTTTGGCATGTTTTGACTACAGTAATTGAACAAAGCTTCGGTGGACAAAATTTTCTGAGATGCTGAGGCAGCAAGACTAGCATTGTGTAGTTTTCGTTTCACACTAACACCAATTCCATCACAAGGTGATTTTCCATGACTGGTCGCGAAAAATGACCAGCTTGCTTTTATTCCAAAATCAGATTGGTAATATGTCAAATTCAAAAAATTTTTGAAATTTTTGTATTGTGCGCCACATCCGTCCGAGAAGTGCTCAACTTGTGTTAATTGTGGGTAGTGGGATTTCAAATAGGTAGTAAGTTCCTTTTGCATGGCATATACAAAAGATGTATCATGACTTAAATCTTCTGAAATGAAACAGAGTGATAATTGTTCAACTTTTCTTGAGTCAGAATCACAAATGTAAACTGCAATTGGATGGATGGTGCATTGCTGTTTGCACCAGTGGTAGCTCTGGATTTCATTTTGAATAACGAATTCATAGTTTTCTGCAAAATCAGCCAAAACAATTGCTACGTGCGGTTCCAATTCTGCCTTGCGGTGCTTTAAGTAGTTAGCTTGCGACTTAGCAATGTAAGAATGCGCTGTCAGTTTGTTCATGGCTGCAATAGTGTCTTCAATGAGGTCATCCTTTCTATAAACCATCGTCTTTAGGTCGGCTCTGTCTGTTGAAGTCCACTGCTCTACCAGAAGAGTTTCATTTTCATCAACTTCACTTAACTTCTCAATCAGCGTATTCCTCAGACAAGCTGAACCAGGACAATGCTGACAGCGATGAATCATGCAATCTCTATTTCCCACATCACAGACAATAGCAGAGATCATTTCTTTGTATGAAAGTCCACAGGCTGTGGCCAACAATTCTGCATTTTGATGCATGCAACAAACACAGACTCTGTGCGTTCCAGAAGAACCAGGAGAAACGAACCATTTAGGCTTCAATGACCAAAACTTGGAAAAACTGATTTTCAGAGTTGGATTCTGCTCTTTAAAAATATTGTAGAGTTCCCAACCTGTTCCCAACAACAGTCGTTTTTGATGATACAGGTTTTTTTGGATGCTCACCTTATCTTTCATGCCAGGCAACATGCGAGATTTTTCCTCATCTTCATAGAAATCTAACACTTTTTGTTGTGTTAGGGCTGAAATGCCTGTTCTATGTTTACGTTCATAATGGCCTAAAATCCCCTCTTCTTTTTCAACCATTCTAGCTTTATAGATTGAGTAAATGGAGCATTCAAAATATGTTGAAGCTTTCTCAGCAGACCAAGATTGGGGGACAAGAGTCAAAATTTGTAGCTTGTCGGAGTAATTTTCCGTTTTCAGAAATTTAGCTTTTAATTTTTGCATGAGGCAATTCAAGTCATTGCTTTGTTTCTGCAGTTTTTTGTTGTTATTCTTCAGCTCAGAAACTTCCTGTTTGCCTGCCTGTTTCCAGTATCCAAGTCGTCAGGTTCCAAGCCAGAAACAACAGCCAACTGAGATGTCAACTTTCTTTTAACCTTTCCAAGTTTCGTTCACAAACTTTAATTTTTTGGCGCTTGGAGATGCTGTGAAGTGGGGCTAGTGGCGAGTCATTCAAAAGTGCAAAGCTTTTATCCAAATTTGATGAACATGTTGCTTTTTCAGTACTTTGTATTGCGCTTTGAATTTCACTAGATACACTTGACTCACTTTCTTCAGATGTACTACTTTCAACTTTGCGATCAACTTTTTCTGCTTTTGTAAAACAGCGACTGCAAAGTCTTTGACCTGGAACAACATGTTTAAACCCATATTCTTTCAGTTTTTTAGCCATTTCCAGTCCAACTGTACACCTACTTTGTGGCAATGGTTTTGCTGATGCCCAAACTTCATGCATCTGAAAAATGTTGCAGCATTTCTTAAAATTGATCACAGAGTACTTTTTTAACAGCTGAATTTCATGTTGAGCACATATGACAGCATCACTATTTTTTTCCAATCCAGACCTCCACCACACTAGCTCTTGTTTTTCATAGGTGAACTCACTTACAAGCTTCATTTCTCCAGAAAAGTTGTTTTCTTGTAGAACTGGTTCGCATTCATCATTTTGTAACTTTCCAAAATAACACTTTTTAGCCAGAAATTTCTGCATTTCTACACTTACAAAATTTATTTTTAAATCATTGATGATAGCATATTCTGAAAAAACATTGGTTTGTTGAGCTTCACTTTTAAAAAAAGTATTCACTCTGATAAAGTCATATTACAGTTATTAACTTTCGAAACACACCACTGGTCATCCTTTAATCATTAGAGAAAATTGACTACTGCTGTCATCTTTTACAACAGCTATTTGTTTTCTTAAAGCCTGCTTACTTTACAAAATGGTGAAAGTCGAATTCTGATACTGATAAGTCATAAATAACATTGAACTCCTTTTTATCATAACTTTGCAAAATTTGCTGACATAGACTTTAAAACTGTTTGTATTATATCCTAGTATAGTGTCAATGTAAGTAATGAGGAAGAACGTCTTATTTTGCTTTTGTGTGATGGCAGTGTGGATTGGATTTACAAAATTAGTCAACCACTAACGCATTTATAAGCAGTATTATCTGTAGAAAAACTATCATTGTGGTCGAAAAAGTCTTTTCAGTGCAGAAAATAAATAGAAAAAAAATAGCACTGTTTCCAGTGGTTAAGACACCCTTTTAATGTGCTGGGGCCTAATTTTCATTATGTTCACTGGAAAGTAAAAGCAATCTAGAACATACTTCCAAAAAAAAATTTTAATTTCACTTATCACCATTTTGTGGGCGCCCTCTAGTGTTAAGCCACCTAAAAATTTTAATATCAAAATTACATGTATTTCTCTTACTTCAATCAATTTGAAAGTTGTTTTTTTGAATTTCTCGACCCCAAAAATAGTAGAATACCAATTTTCACCATTTTTCTATCACCAGAGATAGAGAAAATAGAAAAAACAACAAAATCACTCATGCGCGACAGCGTAAAACTCGAAATTTTTATTTGACGATAACTCAAAAACTACAAATCCGATTTTGATAATTTTTTTTTTTTTTGTTGAGCTTAGAATTAAATTCTGTATCACATATGTAAAATTCAAAAAAATCTGAGAGATGGCATTACACCTCATTCTTTGTCTTACAAAAAAATGACCCTTAAAGTTTCAAACAAGCAATGATATAAAACTGCAATTACCAAATTTGGAAATAAAAATTGCATCGATAAACACATCTGCTTTGTCTATGCAAATTTTATGATGACGTTTGGTGCTAATTTTTATTTCCAAATTTTTAGTTGCAGTTTTATATCATTGCATGTTTAAATATACGTTATTCTTTTCACCTGATGAGACCCTTGAGCAAGGTCGAAACGCGTCGCAATAGCTCATTCGCACTGTATATTACAATAATACATCGTATAGATGAATAACTTATGCTTCTAAATGCTAGCCGTGAGGATGGCCTAAGTTACTGGTCGAAACACGAAAACCTGTAGTTTTAGGTTGACAATCATTGAATGAAAAAATTTAATGATTCTAAATTGCTGCTAATTTTTAGTTAAGTGTTTATTCACTAAACAATAAACTTCATTTTAGGAAAAATGAAAATTTAACTAGCAACTCTGCTTAAGAGATCTTTTGAAATAAAATACCTCACAAACAATCAGTCTTAAGCTGGTGAAATTTGGTTAAGATTTGCTTCAGGTTATTCTTTATGTTTTGCACATAATCCTAGTCGGATGATTCTTCCCATTTAACTCTACTCTGCTTGGAATAAATTGCTTTTCTAATAAAACTCAAACCTTTTACACAATTCAATTAAAAAATGTGCTGATTATTACTTGGCAGCAATCAAGAGAGAAGCAACTGAAGCAAACCTAAACCTCAAAATATCGGACCACATTACTTCCACTTACCTATAAATGACCAGGGCTAGCTGAAACTGGGCATCATTCTTCTGTACAGGTATATGTATACTTGGTGCAAACTGCTCAATAACAATATTAAGTCAAAATGAGTCAAGTAAGTGAAGAAAACTTTAACAATAACGAAGGACACAAACGATTGGGAAAATTTTGTAAAACGCAAACGATACATGCGGTCCTTCTAAGACTGCTTTGAGAAATTTAATACACCAACAGCTTCTTGACAAGGGAAGTGAGGACTCATTTGCGTAGGCCCTTGAACTGTTTTTTATAGGAACATATGGATAGAAAAATTTTACAAACTGTCCGAAAGAATGATCAAGTGGGGTAAAAGCACTTGCTAACGCTCCGATCAAGAACTACGTATTTATTCCTGGTTAAGTACATTTGCTCGACAGGTATGAGGTAATTGAGGTATGTATACATATTTTCGATCAACGACATAATAGCACAGAGACGTAAATCTGCAATCAGCGAAAACATTTTCGAGATACATTTTTAACAAAACTCAAACTTACTTTGGAAAAAGCTCAAAACTTCACTTTCAAAAATAAAATAAAATACTTATCAAAAAATAATGAAGTTCTTTTCTTTGAATCATAATTATTTTCCGAAGCACGAAAGTGTCGGTGGATATTGCAAATTTATATCTCTGCGCCCTTTTGTCCCTGCACCCTGATGTCCCTACGCCCTTATGTCGGGTTTCGACATACTTTTGCTCATATTTTTGGCAAAATACCAAATTGGAAATAACTTTTTGATAATTAAAAATCGTGTTTCTTTTTTGTTTTGGTTTTTTCTTTTTGGTCATTTATGCAGAAGAAACCTATTTGTTTTTTTGTCATTCACCAAACATTTAAAACCATTAATGAATCTAAAAGTAAAACCTGACCCATTAATAGTATACATTTGATATGGATATAATTGACGCAGAAGACCCAAAGACAGATAAAATGCGTACTACCAACACAGAAAGAATCGACTTTAAACTATGACAGACACTTGGACAGTGCTGATGGGTTACGGCTTTCATTGCTTCGACTGGACATCTTCTGTACCAGATTGAACAGCACTCCACATTGCTGTTTTGCCTCAATGTAATATAAAACTCAAACATAACAAACCAAATTCAAATTCAAAACGTTTTCACCTTGGCACTTCCTTGTTCATCGGCGCAATGTACAGACGTCGAGGTATTGGAAATAGAAATGTTGCAAAAAGCATCGGTTTCACCAATTAACGTCTGTAACGCTATGTTCGCTGTATTCTGAAACATTTTATTTGACCATATAAGTATTAAATATAAATTTTCATTTGTTGTACAGTACTTTTTTTGCATTAACTTGGCATCATCATATTTTCTGAATTCGTTTATTCTCCTTTCTGCACTGATCACTAGCATCTTTTTTTACTTCTGCATCGGTTTGCATCAATCATCTTATCTACATTATATGTTCGACAGTACTTTTTTTCATTGCAATACTCGATTTCTTGTGAATCATTTCTCGTTTTTTCTCTGCTATTCTCGTACATCACTTCTTTTTTCAGTTTTTCTAAACATAATTTTTCTGCATTTACAATCACACGAAATCAGTTGTATATGAACATTTTGTCCTTTTTTGAATTTGTTTTTCAACACAGTTTTGTTTTTTTATTTTCAACTTTGATATCACTATTCATATGTATTCATATTTGTTTTATTTGGCATTTATGTACAAAATAATATAAAAAAAGTCATCCTTTTTATGGCATACTTGTACAGCATCTTTTTTTCGGTTTTTGTTACAAATCACGCTTTTCTACATTAATATGCATCATCCTTTTTTTTCCATATTTTCTGCATTGTTTCACATCATTTTTTTCTGCAAATATTTTGAACTTTGATATCATCTCGTTTTAGCATTTTTGCACATCATCTTTTCTCAAATTTTTGTTTATTTAGCATTCACTTTTCCTACATTTATAATATCTATATTTTTTACAATTTTTAACATCATTTATTTCTGCAATTGTTTTCTTTTTTCCGAATATATCTTAAATATACCTTTATCTTGTATTTGCACTTTTGTACAGCATCTATTTTAGTTCTTGTTTAACATCACCTTTGTCCCCATTTGTGGCATCCACTCTTTTCCACATATATTGTATGACATCATTTTTTCACTGTATCAAAAACTGAAAAAAGACACCAAAAAAACAGGTGATGCTAAAGTTCAAAAAAGGGTGTAAAACAAGCACAGAAACTAGATGATGTTAAAAATGCAGTAAAAAAGATGATATCGTAAATGAAGAAAAAAGAGGTATTTTACAGAAACTAAAAAACAGATGCTGTACAAAAGTGCAAAAACAAGATGATCTTTTTTTTGCATTTGAAACGCGTGCTATTTTTCTGCAATTGTGACATATCCTTTTCTGTATTTGCAATAATACCATTAAATCTTCTTTGTTTGAAATCAACTTTTTCAACACTATTTTGACATCAGCTTCAACAATCTGCGTTGGACATTTATTATCTTTTCAGCATTTCTTTGGCATCATCTTTTCTTTAGCAATGGCTTCTCATTCTCTTTTTGTGCATTAGGTGAAATCATCTCTTTTACACCTTAGATTTACATATTTTGTAGTTATTTAACGACAAATATTTGAGCATTAGTTTGCAGTTTGACATCAATACTTTATTATTGCTTTATCACATTTCAAACTTTCTTTGCTGACCTATTGGATTCGGCTACATTATCTATCTTCAATCTATTTGACATCATTGCATTCAACTGTATTTCTTACATCATCATTTTTATGCATTTGTTTGATTGATACCATTTGTCTGCGCCTTCTCCACAACAACTTTTTAGTTATTTGTTGTTTTTTTTTCATTTTTTCTGCTTTCCTTGGACGTTTTTTTCCCATTTTTTCTAGATTAGTTAGGCCTCACTTTTGGCATCTGATTAACTTTACCTTCAAACACATTTTTTAACATCACAGTATCTTTTCTTACTAGTTTCTCGAGCGCGTGCAGCTGCTTTGCTGTGCACAATTCCACAGATTTACTTTCTGAAATTGGTTGAAAACCATTGCAAAATGAAAATAATCAAAGGACATAGATTTTTCATAACATTTTGTCAATGTCTATACCAGAGGTGGAGTCGAGGACACAAGGCTCGAGGCCAAGGCCAAGGACACAAAAAAAAATCCGAGGCCAAGGCCAAGAACAGCCTTTATGAGGACAGACACTCTCGAGGCCAAGGAGAGGAATGCTCGAGGCCAAGTTAAGGAACAAGGACACAAACGCAAATGTTCTCAAAAAAAAAGTCTTCATAAAAAATTTTCAGGCGATCTCCAAAAAAACGGTCTAGAAAAAATTTTTTCAGCCGATCTACAAAATTTCAGCCATTAAAAAATAGTGCTGTACTCGAGCCGAGGACAGGGCAATTTTCGAGGACTTGAGACTTCGAGACCAAGGACTTCAAAATGTGTCCTCGAGGCCTCTACCTCTGGTCTATACTATAGCATCATTTGCGATTGCACAAACGCAATCCAATACAAAAACATTTTATCATAAGTGTAGTCCAGATTAAATATCTAACCTGATTGAAAATGGTAACGTTGGTTTTTGCACTGCTTTGTACCACTCTTAAGATTACGTCATCGATGATATCACAAGCTTTGAACGAGTGCTGCGATGTCACAATAATGTCAGTTGGTGCATCCATAGCGCGGCTGGAAATTTTGACAAAACTTGATGCAATCTGAAAACGCAGCGAGCTAGTTAGAAGTGCCATGAGTCACTAGGAATGAAATGGAAATCGGAACAAAATCAAATATGATTTACCACTTACCGAGTTGGATTGGAGCAGAAAGTAGCGACATTTCTTCAAAAATTGCACAAGGTATTTAAATCCAACAGAAGCAGTTATCTTGTACCTCAGTAAGCCAACAGATGTTTGATTACACAGATTGATTGCTGATTGGTTGAAATCTTGAGTCATCGTATTCTAAACAAATTAAGTCATCCGTAATTCACACATTGTGCATTACAGTCCAAGCGACTATAGTTAGTCTGTTCTAGCATAGTTACCTGTTGCGCGCAACTCCACATGTATGGGTTAGTGTAAATATATTATTGTAACTAAACTGAAGTTGCTGCACGATCACAAGATCTGCAGCACATATTATACAGGAGACAAATTGATGCTTTCTCAAACTAAACTCAAACATTTCAAAACAAGTCTGCTGGGACTTCTTTTCCACTGCGGTGAACAAGTTTCCAACAAAACAAAGATACAAAGTGTCTTCTTACAGCAAGCATTCTTGCAACAGGATCGACGTAATGGCATCTTCCATAATCACCGTCACTCCAAACCCCATCATTTAAACAGACACGCTTGGCTTTGAGTGGAGTTTTCTGAAACTAAATAGACAAACATATCACCGATAAGTTGGTAGGTGCTACCCTTGTTCCTTTTAGGTTTTGGTGAATCTTCTTGTTGTGAGAAGTTTTTTTTTATTTTGAAAGGATGGACCGAAACGGCGGAACAATTTTCTCGCAAGGTAGACCGTTTAGTATCTCCATTTTCTAGAAAACTACCAGTCGTTTTTGTTACTTGAAATAAATTAAGCAAAACTACGAATCCACCACAGCATCTGTTGCTCGACATCATCCCCAATTGAGCATCTACTATTTTGCTATGAAAGCCAACTTGAAATTCAGCTATTAACGATTGAGTAAAAAAAATATAAAAGCTTAAAAAAGCTTGCATGCAGAAAACAGTGTTTGGGGTCTTAACAAATGCAATCAATTTCTAAGCAAGAAGCTCTCTACTTTGTTAATGTTATGCAACATGTATGATCACTAATCCAAACACAGTCTTATATAAAACTTTTTAATATTTCCTGTGTTTAAGCGATAGGGAAATATGAAGCAGCAATACGTTACACTATTGGACACATAAACCATTAAGTAGGGCAAATAGAATAAATACCAATTGATAGTATTTAGATATACATAATTATGGTATATGCCATTTCAGGGCCCTGAGATTACGTTATAAGCGTTCTAACAACGATTTGATCCACTCACTTAGCTGCTTAGACTCCAATCTCATAAGCAACAAAACGATATTTATACATTGACAACAAGAGCCATCTTACCCCTGGAGAAGTTTTAACACCACAATCGAGCCGTATTTCTGCTCCAGTCACCACTTCTGGCCACTTGAAAACGCCAAAGTCATTTTTCTCAATTATTCCATCACAATATTGCGTGCTTTTTTCCAAAACTGTGAGGTTAACTCGTCGGGAGTCACGTGAGTAATTCGATGTGATGGCACATTCCCATTGCCCTGCAACAAAGCTTTACCCTTCCAAAAAGTCCACTTGTTTGGTTTTGGTTCTCGATTTTTTTCTTATGCAAAACATGTTAAAAAGTGAAATACCCATATACAATGCAAACTATATGTAACAAAAATAATAATAATAACTTTTCCTATCAATTTTTTCAGATAAAAAATGTGGTAGATTTTTTCATTTTATTCACAGTGAAATTTAGAAACCCTTAACAGTCTGTTTCACCATTAACGGGATCATCAAAATAGAACTTCTAAACAACATATATAAGGTGGCCCTTAAATAGGTATACAGTTAACGCTCGAAAGTGTAACAAGAATTTTTTTTCGTGGTATATACTTCATTTCAAGTCATATTTCAGTTCCTAGTCCTTAGCATGTAATGTGAAGCGCTTTGAAATGAGCTGCTTCGAACGTAAACATAAATTTAATCGATTTATATTGTGATTGGTGTATGGGCCACCCTGTATAAAAAGCAAATTAATTAGCTTCACTTGAAACATAAATTTGTAAACGGTTGTTAACAAGATAATGCGTCTGCCTGGCCTCGAAAAGTTAGCAATTTAAGCCACAGAACACTTGTTATAGGACTTTTAAGTTTAACGGCGGACAACATTGTTTTTACAAAATACTACGCATGCTGGGTTTGTCGTCGATTACGTTCCAAATCGAGTGACTTATCATTACATACGATTTAATTTGAAAGGTAGGGGGTTAAAAGCACCAAAACGACTTGTACGAAAACTTAATAGCACTGCCGGTAGGTTTATAACTTATCCAGAAAAGGGTAGTTTCGCAAGCGCATAGGATTAAATCGACATTTTTTAGCAAAAATTTATTTT
This sequence comes from Trididemnum nubilum, assembly GCA_963965965.1. NCBI lineage: Eukaryota > Metazoa > Chordata > Ascidiacea > Aplousobranchia > Didemnidae > Trididemnum > Trididemnum nubilum. The sequence continues at coordinate 42,946,140 of OZ014479.1, forward strand.
TGTTCCTGCATTTTGAAATTAACTCAGAACGTTTTGTTAAGCAGTGCGTCTGATATTGCTATGATGATTTGCAGCTTTTCTGCCAAACAAAGGCAGCATATTTTTGCATCACAGCGGTATGGAGCAACTTCTTTAATGACGCTCTATTGGATTTGGTTGATCAAATGGAGCGCCATAATAGAAGCCGCTTCATACCGCTGTGGTGCAAAAAAAGTAGCCTTTGTTTTGCAGAAAATCTGCAAATCATCAAATTTGCTCTGAGCACTGATCATTAAGCTCTTTTCAGTTGGAGATACCAAAAAGATTAGTTAAAATGTTGTAGAAATTTCTGCCATGCCTACTCTTACTTATTGGTGTGTTTGTGCGATTTCAAAAATAACAAGGATAACAGTAATAATAATTAAAACAAGAGCAAGGCGTCTCGAGCGGATTACTTCATTGTTAGACGAGGTCAGATGCTGGTTAAATAGTACATCGTCCTCATCAAAAGTTGAGGCCATGATTTAACGTACTGGGAAGAGAGTTAACATAACTTTTAGTAAAGAAACGCAGTTTGTTCAGTTTTGCACTTCCATTCGAGCTGTTGGCAGTATTTCTTGTGCAAGCCCTCACTGAATACTGAACTACAGAACGCAAAGTGATACAGGAGGTTCTGCTATAAGCAATGTTTGAAGAAATTAATATCACCTGACCACGCTGGGGATAATTTCAAATCCACGTAACTCGCAATTGTGCTTTTATTGTGATGCAATAAACTAGTTTCACTAAATGATTCAGTTGTGGCATTTATAAGCATTCCGTTTAAACTCCAAGATACCTGCAATTTAATATAATACAATGCAATAAGGCATGTCACGAAAAAATCAAACCGTCTACTAAATGACTATAAATCGCCACTAATATCATATCAGTACCACGATAATAAAACATCGAAAACCTGTAAAACCCAACAGTCTGTTTCACCCACAAATGATATCATTGAAGATAAATCTTATTTAAATACCACTAATATCATATCAGTACCACGATAATAAAACATCAAAACCTGTAAAACCCAACAGTCTGTTTCACCCACAAATGATATCATTGAAGATAAATCTTATTTAAATACTTTTTCACCACGAATAAAAGAGCCAAAGCTGTCGTAAACATTTTACTTAAAAAGAGACGTTTTGACTAATTACTTAAAGTCATTGTCAATCTATAAATCATGCACAAGAAAAATTATTTAACAAAACGGTAAAAATTCCGAAATTAACGGAATATAGTTCTACAGTTTGAAGACAGTATTGCTTTCATTATTATTGCGAGAAGACAAAATTGGCTTTTGAGAAAGAGTTTCATATGGTGGAACTATATTTCGTTAATTGCGGGATTTTTGCCAGTTTTGTTAAAGTTACCTTTGCAGGTTACCTATTGTTCTAAATTTTTCTTGTGCATGATTTATAAAATGTTTACGACAGCTTGGCTCTTTTAATCTTAGTGAAACTGTTCCTAAAGACCAATTTTTATGCTCCAAAGATTATTCAAATACAATTAGAGTATGCAGCTAGACTATTATAACCCTATGCTAACTTAGTGTAGCAGCAATATATTGCTTTTTGATGCTAGTTTAGATGGCAATAAAGAAGTAAAAATAAACACTAATTTTGAAACAGTATGTTTTGTTGATTATTATGACGATAGAGCCTTGATGACTCGGTGCTTTCTGTGGAAGGCCTATTGCTAAAATTAATCATGTAACAAAATCTCTGAAAAAAAACAAGAAGTTCTCAAGGAATTTCATAGAGGATGTCAAAGAACATTTCTGTTAAAAACATCAACTTCTTAAATGTTTTTAGATATTGCATTTAATATTCAAAACCAACGTTTGAATGTCACAAACAACTCACTTCAGACGCACTCAGATCAAATCCCTCGCAGTACAAGATCACACGATCCCCATTGAACACAACTCGGTTAGAACTCGGTGAGATTTCGAAAAAAGAGAGTGACGTTGTTTGATCTACAAGATAAATTTTTCAATGAACATTAAAAACTCACTTAAATGACAGAAGAAAAGATTGTGTTATTAGGGTGGATTTACACAGTATCCGTTTTTCGTCCGCTCTTGTTTGTTTTTTTCTCCATGAAAAAGTATGCGTTTTCTCGTTCGCATTTTCATATGTACATATCCGCGCTAACCAGACTGTCTTAAGTGCCATATACTAGACAGAAGTTTACCGAAAAAAAATTTTTGTAGAGAGGTACAACTCTATTTTGTACAACTCTATATAGATACAACTCTATCGCTGAGAATGCACGATTAAAGCAGGATGCAAAAAACACGTGGAAATATATTTAAGAATTGTGACAGAACATTTTCTTAAACAACTAAAACACTAGCAAGATAACATGAAAATATCGGTACATTGAAATAAGATTGATTTACAGCGTTTTTTGTCTGTTTGTTTCTTCTTGCATGAAAAAAATACGTTCTTTTACGTCCGCATTTTTATATGTCCGTATCTGTACTGACCAGACAGACACATACTGAACAAAAGTTTTTCGAAAAAAAATTGTAGGGTACAGCCCTACTTTGAGATATTGCTCACGTCGTTTATACACAAAATTGTTGATAATTTTCACTACATAATTTTCAGCAATATGTAACAGTCTACTTCATGCGAATATGGACTTATACAAATGCGATCGAAAAAGCGCTTTATACAACTTCTTTATGGAAAAGCAAAAAAGGACAAAAAAAACGGAAAACGGATACTGTATATATTCACCTTGAGCATTATCCGCCGTCTTTTACAAGCATAACACACATCCAAATCATTACAACGTCATGCTTTCGCGAATCACTATCTTTTGAATCTAATGACAAGATAAAGTCTAAATAGCAATTAAATGAAGCAAAGGGTCCGAAAAGACAGAATACCAATTGGGACATGTAGCAGCCGAGTAACAGGTATTTAGGCGTGCAACTAGCATGTGAATAATAGTGAAAATGTATTGCAGACCACACACTTACCACAAGTAAGATCCTTGTAGTTTTTCGCAACCGTTCGTAAAAGTTGATCCTTTTTATCGACTGGTAATCTGCATTTTCCGGTCAGTTTAAGTCGGCGTCCAGGTTTTGCTTTCTCGGTTCGAAACCAGGCCAGAAAGTCTTTCATCAAGCAGTTGCAAATTAAGTAATCCGAAAGCACTTCCCTGAAATATCAGGCGGCTAATTGAATACTTTTGAAACATGACACTATACTTACAGAGTGAAGCAGATAAGATACTAAGAGAAAAAGTGACCACAGATTTGAGACAACGTAGCGAAAATTCGGGCAGCATTGACTTGAAAAACTCTTGAACGATAGTTATGATCCAATTAGTAAAGAAGAATGTAAAACCAACATCACGCTTCCAATGATGCCTCAAAGCAAATTATTCTAAAAAAAATTGGCCTATCAATAATACTTACAATTTCCTAATTGAAACCAAATCCACAAATGTATCTCCAGGAATTATGGGGAATTTGTTGTAGCTTAAATACCTACAAAATCACACTAACATGAAGATCTTAAGTCAAAATACTATTCTGATTAATGAGGATTATCAAGGAAATGTCAAACTCATAGATATATCTCATTGATAACTTCAAAAAGCTCTTACTACTGGTTGTAAGCCAATTCTTCCAATATGTAGTAAGTAATACTGATTTTATTAAACTGGATATGAAAGCTAATCAAGAGCAATCAGCCAATATCCGAGACTCCAGGTCTCAAACAATAATGAAATGGTTTGTGCAACAACATTTTCACGTTACTTACGTAATACTTTCCATGCAACAAAAATTGCGACATACCAAAAACATATTTTATTACTATTTTCTACTCAAATCTTTGTTTATGTTTATACTACTTTAAAATGTGAAAAGCTTCCAAAACCTATCAACAATATAGCATAATTTTTCAAAGATAATTTAAACAAAAAAAAAACATGCAGCTTACAAACGTTGCAAGTTCTTCAGACCTCTAAACATCCCTTGCCTCAATCTTCCAATACGGTTATATGTTAAATTTCTAAAAAATTTTAAGATGATAACAAAATAACTTCAACAACAAAAAAATCATCATACCGTTACAAGCATGAATTTATTAGCTGCAACTGGCTACATATACGTTTTCACAACATTTACACAATATGAATGTTTTTAAAAATACGTATCACCTTTGGCATAAACTTCACCAACGAAAAATCCGACACATTGAGCTAGTTTTTCTGTTTTTTTAATATTTTTGTGTTTTTTCTTTAACGAGTATTATTTTGCTTATTGTGCATAATAAGTTTTCATTTCCAACATATTTTTTGCATTAAGTCATAACCACCATTTATAAAACAAAATATTTAAAGTGACAGTGAATATTGAACTTACAAAACGGTATTTTTACGTTAAGCTGGATAATTTGGTCCTTCAAATCTACAAATAGTTAACTTGATAAAAAGATAAATGAATTAAGTTAGAATAGCTTTAGTGGCAAACATAATATAACTTTTTTAATTGTTAATACAGTAATTATAAAACGAATAATATCTAAGACAATCATGTGATAAAAACATTTTTCACTGAGTTTTAAATTTTAGATTATATATCTGCTATTTAATAAACAATTAGTAAACTAGTTTAGCAGCAACTAATTTTAACAAAATAATGCACAGTATTTACTGTCTGCTACTCATAGACGGTACTTACAAACTTGTGAGGTTTTCAAAATAATGAAAAGCATTGTCTGCAATGAATTCAATTTCATTTTCACCCAAAGACCTGCAAAAATAAATTGGCAAAAAATGACAAGTTCCAAAAACGGATGTCATACTCTATTGACCCAACTGAGAAGACTTTTTCTAATATCATATATTTGACTTGAATCTTGATGCATTTATAATAAAACTTCATCCCAGCACACAAATTCTCACAGAGTTAGTTGTTGTGACAACTATGAGTAGGTAAACGCATATAACCTTATGAAGGCTACATTTAACAACTAAAGCAGTACAGTCAAAATGATACATAAATTCCAACTTTCTAAAAAATTACTATGACTACTCACCATTCAAACTTTAACCATGTGCTACGCATTTAAGAAAAATTGCAGCAAGGTAAATTTAGAAACAAAAAACTTACAATTCCAGAATCTTTCGTAAAGTTTCTGAGATTTCTGATGGAAAAAAATTTTCCGGAATATACTTTATTTCATTTTGTGACAAAGATCTAGAAAAAGATTATTCAAATGAGTGAATGACAAAGTGCTGAACTGTTCATTGGTATACATAAACATTTTGTTTAGGATCATTAAGTACAAACAAGCATAAGATAGAAACATATACCAAGGTGCATGGCAAAATCATGAGGCCTGAGAAATAAAATCCAAACTTCTTGTTCCAGCGTCAAGTAAGGTGCCAGTAACTAACAGATAAACTGGCTTTATAATTTTTTTTTTAATTAGTAGAATGGCATTTTAACAAAAATCAGATGTCTTTTAAAAATAATGCATGAGTTGTTTTTAGAACATAAGCAGAATAGCCTTTAATTTGACATAAACCATAATTTTGTAATACCTTCTTAATTTTATTCTATGCTATCGTAGAAAAACTACACCACGAGGTAATCAGAACTATCAAAACTGAAAAGACATATTACAAGAGAAACCATAGAGGCCATATATGCTCAAGATTAACTGTAAAATCATTAAGGTGCATCATTTTGTTGATGAAACTCACGTTCCACAATATAACTCCGGAAGACCCAAACAGGAGTGATTTGAAAGTAGGTTTTGAATGTTTATATTTGTAGAGTGGTAAATACACGAGACTGCTCTAACTACAACTGTCATTACAGCTACTACAACTCTAGCTACTGAAGCACTTTAGAAGAACAATGGGAGCAAGAAACACTTTTAATGATAAAATTAACTGATTAGATGAGTGAAATTTTAAATATACTCACATTGAAATCACATCTCGAGGCAATTTGGATTGTTGGAAAATGTCATAATAATCTCTAGTTTTCCCACAATATGCTTGCTTTCCTTGTTGATTCATAAACTAAATAGAAAATATTCCCATTATTGTATTTTTTGGAATGCAAGATGCAGTATCAACAAATGGCCTTTACTTCCTTATATCAGGTGAACTACACAAAATGCAAGTTATAAAGCTTTAAATAACTCTGAATTAAATCGAGAAAGAGAAGATAACGTGACCTATATAAAAGGTTCACCCTCAGTTTTTCTGAAATTTTGAGTTTTGAATGCACAGTATAGTTCAAAAAATACAGTAATATGCATGAAAGTATCATAAAGCAGCAAGCACTAAAACAGACATGCTTGTGCATAATTAAAAGTAATTTGCCAATGAGACTTGGTCTAATTAGATACCGGGTAGTGACCACCATGTAGCAATGTTTCCTTTCAGCTCTTAGGTTTCAGATTTTAGTGATGGGTGTGACTAGGCTACTTCACTGAAATTTTTTAAGTTAAAGAGAATAAAAGATAATATTCATTTGCGCATTTTTCAATTGCCTGTTTAAGGGCTAACACTAAGGTTTGAGTTAGTGTTAGGAATTAATATTAGGGTAATAAACAGTGTCCCCTCTAAGCTTTTGGCTAATCAGCATTGCCAAATTTTCTTGAAACAACTGTCCTCAAAGCACCAAAAAAACATATAACTGCCCTAAATTTTATACCAATTCAGTATTAAAGTATGTATACCAAATGCCATATTTTCACAAATTTCTCAAATTTTCTACAGCTATGTTTATTCGCTTTTGTTCCCAAATCGCCAATTCGCTGAAAAAAATTGGTTAGTGAGAAAACTGGTAAAGTAATTGTGTTTGGGTTAGATTAAGGTCAGGACTTAATATTAAAGATAGAAATTTTGGTGAAATAGTCTCTTCCTTCGGTGAAAATCTGTTACGTTTGTAACTAAGAAATCAGTTCGTTTTTGTGACAATGTGGTAATCAATTGAAAAAAATACAACTAGAATCTGAAATGCACATATACATATCCACTTTTTATTTACATACCGGATATTTTCTGCATCCACATATTCCCTTCAAATTTGTAGAATCAAAGTTGCATGAAAAACACATGTTGATGATAGAAAAACAAAAGCAAAAGAAAAGTCCAAAGTCATTAAGCTGCATTTTGTCTAGATTCCATTCAGTTTACAACAACTCTTTCTTATCATAACAAATCAAACGTCCAGAATTCTAAAAAACCAATCACACCATATTCAGCTCTAGCAGCATAAAACAAAAACTCAATAATAGTTTAGATTTAAAATATACACAACAATCTCTTACATTGCTGAATTTCATTTTAAAATAGGATTTTGGTGGTGAGAAATTTACTGTAAATCCATTGTCAGATTGTTGACTAATTATGTTGCAGCACGACATTTTAAGCAATATTGCAATAATAATAATCTGTTTACAAAGCTAAGCACAAGTGCTTTTCATTGACTGCTACCCATGCAAACTTAGAAAAACAATTAAGATTACTTGATTAAAAACTGCGTGCTATCAGTACCAATTAAGATTGAAATGCACCATCAGAGGATTTAACCATTAAACAGCTACATGGCATATCTGATATGGCAAACGCAATAAATTATTGTAACAGCATTTAAAAATTTTGACTATTGATGTCAAGATACCGGTAAGTCTTGCATTATTTGGTTAAGAAAACTACAAAGCTTAATACTAACATAGTGCACTCCGCACATAAGTATTATAATTACGGTAGTGACTATTTCACCGAAAATTTTCAACTTAAAGAGAAAAAAACGAGAATGAGAAATATTCATCTGCGCTTTTTTCATTTGCTTTTTTAGGGGTTAAGATTAGGGTTTAGGTTAGGGTTTGGGTTAGGGTTCGATTTGGGAATAGTTTTAGAGTAAGCATTTGAGTTTGTGTTAGATTTGAGTCAGAATTAATGAAGAACTAGATAAAAATTTCCAGTGAAATGAAGTCTTCCTATAACTATTGCCAGTAATCTCATAACAAAGTAATTTGGATTTTCAGTGATGCTGTAACAAAACGAAGTGATTTCTATAGTTCACAGAGACCATTGATGAGTGATGAATCTTCGATGTCAGATGTGGCAAACAAATCTTCTGGCAATGACAATCAGTCAAGACAGCTCTAGGGAGAACAGAATACTGAATATATCTGGCTCTATTCAATCAGCAATTGTAACCAATGACTTAAAGTTGCTACATATGGCGACAGTTGCTACATATCTTCTGTTTTGTTTTTTGCTTAGTTTAGCAGAGTGCCATCTGTCATGAAATCACTTTGTGATGAGATCATTGGCAACTGGTACCAATGCTACTAAAATATACAAGACCATAAGGACTGCACACAACAAGAGGGTTAAGGTTCCTACTAGGGATACAAACATGAACTTGAACTCAAAAAAACTTATATAACTGCTTTGCCAAACTTAAACTCGAAAAAATTATTCTTAATAAGTTGAACTTTTGAACTAGCCTATTATCATTCATTGCTATTTTTAAAATATTTAAAGGGCTCAAATTTCTCAATCTCTCATCATCCAGCCTACTCCAGCCTACCAATACCATCCTGCATCACAACAAGTTGCCTCTCTTCTATAAAGTGTATAAACTGTGTAACTGTAAGTGCTCTTGCACACACTACACGCTTCATCTCAGCAGCCAGTCTAGTCTCTTCTAAACTGTGCATGTGCAGTCGTGCACACAAAAAGCTTCAGCAGTTCAAGAAGCTTGAGGTATGCACGTGATAAGATGTGCCTACTGTATTTTTATAATTTTCACTGATGTACTCAGTACTGCTTACCTCTGACCAACATTATTTATTTCTGAATTTTCTTTTTTCATCAGTATCAAATTTTATCGACTTGTCGTTTGTCAATCGAATGGCTTATACTTGTTACTTACACATTTTACATTCTTTTTTACACTGTAGCTACATTTGTTAATTGATATGGTAACCTATGCTATACCATAACTTATTACTTAAGGGTAAGCCTATGAATTTTGTTTCAGTAGGCTATTATTTTACAATTTATTATCTTCAGAAAAAAAAATGTCACATAGAAACTGGAGAGGTGGAGAAAAATTGTTAGGCTGAAAAATGCGCATAGATGGTACGGTAACTCCTACTAACCAAAGTAACCAAGTTATTGTTTGGGGCAGATTCACATTGCGCGAGGTTCCTCGCAGTTTGGGGATTTTTGCCACGCTAAATATTGTACAGGCTGACACGTGAAGACCAAAAAAAAGTTTTACCACCAGAGCATGTAGCCCATGGCACTGTGCCATAAGAGATATGGTAAATCCTATCCTGGTTATTGCATTGTCTTTTGTTGTAATTGTAATTACATTTTATTCACCAAGTTGCCTTGGCCAGGATACAGCGAAGGGACCTTTCGGTCTTCGAGTCAAGCTGCCACCTGCCCATCTGTCTACCACACACGATGGAGGCTTCACACTGTCCCTTTAATTGCTGAACATCAAGCAAGGAAGCTGTGAATACCAGTTTTGATAGTCTTTGGCCAGACTGGAAAGAATGCCCTGCGCGGAGGATTTATCCTCCGCGCAAAGCTCTTTGTTATTATCTCCAATCCGCGCAGTTTTCTGCGAAGTTTAAAATAATCTGCGCAGAATTTCATAGGAAGGCTCTATTTCACCGGAAATTTTTATCTAGTTTTTTATTAATTCTGACTCAAATGTAACACAAACTCAAATGCGTACTCTAAAACTATTCCCAAATCGAACCCTAACCCAAACCCTAACCTAAACCCTAATCTTAACCCCTAAAAAAGCAAATGAAAAAAGCGCGGATGAATATTTCTCATTCTCGTTTTAGTCTCTTTAAGTTGAAAATTTTCGGTGAAATAGTCACTACCAAATAAACAAACAAAAAAAAACTAGTGCAACAATAAATATGCAAAAATTTTTTGTGCGGACTTTTTTTGACTATTTATTTTTGCAATAAGAAAAAACTGCGCAGAATATACCGTTGCAAAACTAAATAGTCAAAAAAACTGCGCGCAAAATAAACTGTTGCAAAAATAAATCGTCAAAAAAACTGCGCACAAAATAAAGCGTTGCAAAAATGCGCTGCAGACATTTTTGTATATTTGTTAATGGAGCGTGGCAAAGCGCTCTCGGCTGCTCTTTGATGCGCTATCGGCTCTTCTCTAATGATCTCTATGAGCAGCCGAGAGCGCTTTGCCACGCTCCATTAACAAATATACAAAAATGTCTGCAGCGCATTTTTGCAACGCTTTATTTTGTGCGTAGTTTTTTTGACAATTTATTTTTGCAACGGTTTATTTGCGCGCAGTTTTTTTGACTATTTAGTTTTGCAACGGTATATTCTGCGCAGTTTTTTCTTATTGCAAAAATCTATAGTCAAAAAAAGTCCACACAAAAAATTTTTGCATATTTATTGTTGCACTAGTTTTTTTGTATATTTAATTAAAATGACTATTTAATTAAATATGCAAAAAAACTTTGCACAAATTAGGGTACTCAAACGGCACCCCATCCGGGGCAAGTTTTTGTGCGACGTCTGCGCAGCTTATTATGCTTTACCAATCAGCGCGCTCGATTTGGTCCACGTTAATTTTGGTCACGATGCGGGTTGTCGGAGTTTGATTCGTCAAATTTCTATTGGTTTTCATAGATGCCGATCGCACTGGGTTGAATTTTGTTGATGCGCGACCTTTTTGCACTTGTAGCCCACCGCATATCCTTTGTAAATATCAATCTGAAAGAGAAGCTATAAAAGCTGAGGTAAGAGAGAAGAGAAGATGAAACGGTTTTGTATTGTATAGTAGTGCATTGCACAATACTTTCTACATGTTTCTCATTATCATCGTGTCGCGTTTGTGACGTGATAAGCTGCCGCACTATATAAAGTAGTTTCTGCACGTGGTTTGTTTTCTTCTCTTTCATTCAGTCCTTTGTTTTCGTCACTTTCAAAATTAATTTTTGGATCCAAACTTTTGGTTATTCTTATTCTGTTTGACTTGCATGTTCGGCCGCATCTCGCAACTCTCCGAAACAATAAAATTACGCTGCATGGAATTGTTTCATGACGAAAGACAGGTCGAGCTTGAGAGTTGAGACAGTGTGCTGCACGAACGGATCAGCTTTGAAAGATGAAAGCCCGAGCGATTATAAGTAGGCTATTCTTGACCAAACGCTCCACTTCATTTCATTTTGGTGCCCCTTGGTGAGGATTTTCCTCACTATAAGTGTGAGCGACTGTCCAGGCTACTGATTAGCAGGGGTGCAACTAGCTTTTCAACATTGAGGGGGACCCGAAATTCAGCAGTACAAAAAAGTTTACTTCCAAAAAAAAAAGTTCTTCGAGAGTGGAAAGAGCTTGATTTCCGCGTATTTGGAGCTTGACCTTGAACACTTCAAAAGCGTGCGGGGCCCTGGGCAATTGGCCACTTCGCCCATTGGTTAATGAGGCTCTCAGGAGCGCGGTGTACTGCTGGCGTATAGTTGTTTCTAGTTAAGATGCAACACCGCCAAACAAACAAAATGTCGCAATTGCATAAGCCTTCAAGTCCAATGGTGTCGCTAGAGGGGCGCCCCCGCCCCGGATGTCACCATTTTGGAATGACATCATTTGATGATACCAATCGAACAAAAAAAACAATATGCTTAACAGAGGTGCAGTCGAGGACACAAGACTTGAGGCCAAGGCCAAGGATACAAAAAAATTCGAGGCCAAGGACAGCCCTTCCGAGGACAGACCCTCTCGAGACCAAGGACCAAGGAGATAGGCGCAAATGTTTTCGAAAAAAAAGGTCTTAAATCTTTTTCAGGCCATCTCCAATTGAGGAAAACAATAAAGGTCTTCCCAAATTTTCCGCGAGGTTTCTGGCGTTTTCCAGCAAACTTTCAACGGTTCAAAAAATACTGCTGTTCTCGAGCCGAGGTCAGGGCAATTTTCGAAGACTTGAAGCTTCGAGGCCAAGGCCAAGAATTTCAAAATGTGTCCTCGAGGCCAAGGACGTCCTCGAGGACTCCACGTCTGACAGTAGCGAAGCCAGAGGGGGCGAAGGTGAGGGGCTAGAGCCCCCCATAGGCCTGTCGACCAAAATGCAGAATAAGAAAAATATCACGTTTTTAGCACTTCTGGCAGTGTTTTTGGATTAGAATGGACTGAAAAAGATTTAAAGCGTTTATTGAAATATATATTCAGGAGGGGGACTAATTTGTCAAAAATAAAACTAACAAATCAATGAAAACTTTGACCAACGGCCAAAAATAAGCAATCAAATTTGATCGCTAGCGTAAAAATGCTGAATATAGGTTTTGTAAAGAAATATACGAGATAAACTCAAAAATAGAGGGGGGGAGGCTATTCAATATTAGTTAATTACCAGTAGCATCTTTTGAATATTTTTCCATTAGCCCCCGCCCCAATCATTTTTCTCAATAAAATATAGACGAAATAGATTACTCCGCGTGAGTTATATTAAATTATAAGATTTTATGATTTACCAGCAAGTAAACAAGAGAACTAAAAATTTACCATTAGCCACCTACCACATAGCCCATTCATGCAACCAGTTGAATGCACTGCCAATTTCTATGTTACGCTTTGAAAGCATTAATTTTTATCAAAAAAGCCCTAAAATTGAGTTATATTAGCAAAAAAACGCAAAATTTTCAAGCGCTTGGGGCAACACTCCCAGACCCTCGTGCCTCCAGTGGCTGGGGGCTTTGCCCCCAGACTCCTGTGCCTCCGGCAGCTGGGGTCTTCGCCGCCACACCCCCAAACACAGCCTCCCATTGCGAATTTCTGGCTACGCGCCTGACCTCTAATGTTTAATTTGATTGGAAATGTTTAGCACACTGGAATGGACTAAGAAGGATTTAATGCAATTGTTGAAACAATTACATAAAGAAGGGGGGCGCGCTAAATTGTCAAAAATTTAACTCACAAATCAGTAAAAACTTTAAAAATAGCCAAAACTAAGCAATCAAATTTGATCTCTTGTTGGAAACATGCTGAATAGAGGTTTGATTTTAAAATCTACAGTAGTAACTCAGGAATAGAGGGTGGGAGGAGGTGGCTATTTAGTATTACTTATTATACCAATCGACTGGACTCAAATATTGTTCCATTAGCCCTCCCCCCACCAATAATTTTTCTCTATTAATTATTACTCTTAAATATTTCTCCATAAATGGATTACTCTTTATGAGTTTCATTGAACTATAAGGTTTTATGATTTACAGTACCAGCTTGTAAATGAGAGAACTGAAATTTTATCATTAGCCACCTCCCACATTGCCGTTCCCCAATATTTAATCATGTTTTGCACTGCAAACTTCTATGCCACATTCCAAAAGCAATGATTTTTATCAAAATAGGCTTAAAATTAAGTTATTTTTTGCAAAAAAATACTAAATCTTTGAGCGCTGTGGGCTTCGCCTTCAGACTCCCGTCTGTGATGCATTTGAGTTACACTTGTTTACTCAACACGTCTCCCAAACTGTGACATTTGCGCTTTTTAACTTAAGTTTAAGACGTTTTTCTTTAGCAAAATCCTGCTTAATTCCCAAACACAGGCCGCGGCTTTATCTTCCATTTTATTATATCTTAGCCCCAGAAAAAGTTTCTTTTGAAAATTTTTGATGAGGTCATTACATGTAATTTGTGGTTTGGGCCCCCCCCCCAATCAAAAATCCTGGCTACGCTTATGTCTGGTAGGCTAAAAAATTGTGTTGTAGCGCAAAGGTGGAAAGAACGCTTTGTGTAGAAGTACTCGCTGTGGGATCTCCGAGGCAAACTTTTCTATGAAGAAGTATTGTTTGATAAAATAAAGCTGTTTTTTCAAATTACTTCTCGTTTGGCTTGTTTGACGTCATACTTTGACGAAATGAAAAGGTAAGCATTTTTTTGAATCTTTGATGTGACTCGACAGAGTATTGAACTTCCCAAGACACAAGCCATCTGGTTAGCGTAGACTAAGATTTTCGGAAAACATTTATGTACGGATACAGTTGATGGGCTAAGCGTATTTCTTAACAAAAATGAGTAGGCCTAGAAAATTAACAATTTTTAGCTTTAAACCTCAGTTTTTCGTCAGCGGCCGCTGGGGACTGAGTCTGAAAGCCCCTGGCGGCTGACGATTCGCCCCGAATCCCCAGCAACAAAATTTAGTGCACTCCAATTAGCTTTGGAGTCCAAAGCAGTTTTTAAATTGTCGGGGGGATGCGGGGAAGCGCATTCCCATCGATAGTTAGCATCTTCCCATCGAAATTTAGCGTCCCCCCATCGAGATTTGAGCGCTGGTTGATCAGACAAAAAAGGCCTGTCAACCCGCATAAATCCAACAAATTCGGGCTGAATTTAGTCTCAAATTGTGGTGAACTTTTTTTTTTTTGGTTTTCACTAGATTTCGGAGACAAAAATTCTTCAATTTTCGGAGAAGACTTTTTTTTTTGGTCTTCACTCGATTTTGACGACGGAAAGACATAATTTGCACTAAAGTACCTTCGCATTCCGAATGCGTTTGGTCGAGTCTGCAAAAGCGTCTCCTCACGCAAAATTTTACAGTTTAAGTACTGGTGCTAAGCAACTTGAAATTGTTCTGACCGTAGACTTTTATTGGTAGACTGGAAACTGACAGTTTTGTCTATTTTCTTCACAGTGCATTTGTTCTAGAATATACCGATTCGTCCAATCAGCGTGACATTTTTCTTCACGGTTCACTCGTTTTATGAATATGTCCAGTCAAATCAGTCATATACGCGTGACCGCAGAAAACCTTTGCAACAATAGCAAACGTTTTTTCTTCAATCCTCTTCTCTTCTTTTTTCGCACGTCTGTTTCTAGTTTACGTAATGAAGAGTCAATGTTCTGAAAGTCCCAAAATATTTCAAGTTCACTGCTTAAATTGAAGCTTATTACCCAATTGATGATCAATCGCTCAAACAGGAACAACTACTATTTGCTCCATTCCGCGCAGCAGATTGCCTAGAGGAGTCGTTAATCCGCGCAACAAAAAGACTAGAAAAAATATCCTCCGCGCAACCTACGTTCTTTCCAATCTGGGTCTTTGGTTTGACTCGACCGGGAATCGAACCCATGTCTACTGCTTCAATAGCAGACGCTTTATCCACTCAACCACTGATCAGTTATAAGCTACATTAGATCGGTTATAAGTTATAAGCTATAGGTCAGTTATAAGCTATATTGTAACATCCGTAAGGGCCTGCCTGAGTTAGAAGTTTTTGGATAAAAACCCTTAATTTCCTTTGGGTAATAGCCTACATTTAAATTTGTTGGCAAAAGTTGAATTGAGGGGGCCCGAACCCCTGGATCAATATTATTGTTTATTACGGTAGCCTACCATATGTACTGTTGTACACCAAGATCAGAAGATACAGAAACCGAAACTAAAGAAAGAATAGGCCTGGGCTTTTTTGTCACATTTTTATCATTGGTAGCATTTTAATTCGTGGGGACCGAGCCCCCTCCAGGCTAAGTCTATGGGTTATGGCACCAAGGAAAACAACGAGCAGCACTGTACACAACTTCATATCCTACAGAATAGGCTAACCAACCCATTACCCAAACGCCATAGGAAAGTTTGCTAGGTACCGGTTTACTTCTATCATAGTCCCTAACCTTCAATGAGATTTATAGCCTACTCGAATAGGCCTTTACTTCACGCCTGTAGATCAACATACTGTACTTTTGTCCACTAGGCCACGCACTTACGATATCCTATGCAGTCTGTTGCAGAGAATCGTAAAAATTTTTGCGCTTAGTCCAAAGTGGTGCGGAAAACGTTAACGACAGCGTTGACGTGGTGGGAAAAGTAACATACTGCACTAGCAATGTGCAAATTTGGGTGAGAAGTAGAGATGGCGCGGAAAACAAAATATGCATCTGCATGCAGCACTGCGTCCGCAAACCTTGTCCGCATGCTGCACCGCATTCAAACACAACTAAGTTCATGCTGCACCGCCCCGCACCGCAAGTTAAATATTCTTTAAATTTCCACTAACATCAGAAAAAAATTAGCTCTCTAGCTTATGACACACAAAAAAATTGATTTTAGGGGTATTATTTTGGAGAGTTTTCAAAAGGGTCGCTCTCTCAAACCATGTCAAAATATTGGTTTTTTAAACATCTGTCGATACAAAAAAAAGTAATGCCCTAGCTTGAGCCGTTCAAAAAACTAATTTCTGGGGAGTCCATTTGGGGGCTCATTGGGGGGATGGTACCTCCATACTGTGTCAAACTATTTGTTGCTTAAATATCTACCAATATAAACAAAAAAACTGTCACCCTAGCTTGAGCAATTAAAGAAATTAGTTTTTTAGGGCCCCATTTTGGGGGGGTTCTGGGGAGAAGCCTCAAAAAAACTTAGGAGACAAAATTGCATTAGCAGCCCAACAAATTTAAACAAAAATTAGATATCGATGTTGTGTGGTTTAGGAGAAGAAGAGTGCACAAAATTTAAAAAGCAAAAAAGAAAAAAAACTCAATGTGGCTAAAAGTTTAGGTAGAGATGAAAGAGTACCTTACGACATATAACCATAGGTGGGCAAGTTAATGCAAAACGTTAGCTTCGTTAACCACTAGTTCGTTAACAAACGTCACACCTCCGTTAACGTTAATCCGTTATTTTTAGCTTTAATTAACGGAAGTTAATAAAGTTCGTTAATCCGTTAACATTTTGCGTGTAATTTACATTTCTTTATGTTCACTCGCTTCTAGAACACGTATTGACGCTGTTGAGCTGATTGTAAGGAAATATTTATTGCAATGGTGGTCTTTTTGTGTTTTGAAAGTTACATTTTACAGTCTAATCTAATTTCAAGATAAAAACAAGTTCAAATGCACAACGAAGCTGCAAGATATTAACGATAAAAACCTGAACGGAAGTTAACAGAACTTAACGGAAGTTATTTATTCCGTTAACAGAACTTAACGGAAGTTAATTTAGTCCGTTAACATGAAAAAACTTTTTAACGGATTAACGAGTTCAAGAAAAGTTAGCTTCGTTATTAACGGATTAACGATTAACGGACTTGTGCCCATCTATGCATATAACCATGTGAAATGTTTTTTGCCGTACTTCAACCGTTTTTGAATAAGACCGCTTTTTACACCAAACTTTTGAAGTAGTTTTTGGGTCCAAAACCTGAAGTTATGGGACTCATTGCCTTGAAATTTGGCACGCACAAATAACTTATGAATCTCAAACTGCTGTCAAAATTTCATGTAGGTAAACCAAACCATTATCGAGTTATAAGTAAAAGTCTGAAACTTCGCACTCGTTAACTTTGAAAATGGCCGAGTAAAAACTAAAAAGCATGCGACGTGAGACCACTTGTTTCAATTATAGGCTTTCAGGTTTAATCTGCCTTGTGTGTGCTTTCTATCAGTTTTTTTGCACCATGTTTTGGCAATCAAAAACAATCTAGCAGTTTACCTGATGATTCCATGCAACTACTGTACTAATCAGAGGTGGAGTCCTCGAGAACAGATTTTGAAGTCCTTGGCCTTGGCCTCGAAGGTCAAGTCCTTGGCCTTAGCCTCGAGGCCTCAAGTCCTCGAAAATTGGCCTGTCCTCGGCTCGAGGACAGCAGTATTTTTTGAATTGTTAAAATTTTGGGGAGCGCTTGAAAAATTTTTTGGAAAACGTTTTTTTGTGGAGATCGCTTGAAAAATTTTTGTGAAGACCTTTTTTTTTTTGGAGAGCACTTGCGCTTGTGTCCTTGGTCCTTGGCCTTGGCCTCGAGCATTCCTGTCCTTGGCCTCGAGAGTGTCTGTCCTCGGAAAGGCTGTCCTTGGCCTTGGATTTTTTTTGTGTCCTTGGTCTTGGCCTCGAGCCTTGTGTCCTCGACTCCACCTCTGGTACTAATCCTAAACCAGTAGCTTAAATAATGAAATATAAGGTATCACGTGCTCTGCATGCTGTCACAAGCTACTAACTATACTTGCATGAAACTACCCTATGTATTATACCTTTGCCGTTTACATGTGTGTTGGATTGTGGAATAAATTTTGCTACTGCGTAGGCTATTTTGTCATTGGAAATTTGTGTAGCCTAGTCTTTGTACTCTAGGCCTACTACATACAGACATAGGTCTACCAGATCTGAGATAGGCTCCAGACATAGGACCGAAAGGCTAATTCTTGATGCCATGACCTGTTGACGAATAGGCATAGGTGGGCACAAGTCTGTTAATCGTTAATCCGTTAATAACGAAGCTGACTTTTTTTTGAATACGTTAATCCGTTAAAAAGTTTTTTCATGTTAACGGACTAAATTAACTTCCGTTAAGTTCTGTTAACTTCCGTTAAGGTTTTTATCGTAGATATCTTGAGCATTTATTCATCGTACAGGTACAAACCAGTTTGCACTGGTAGCACTTGATGCGTATTAGCTCGAGTTTTATAGAAAAAAGCGAAGAAAAGAGATCTTTTTTGTGACAAATAATAAGCTGCAGCCTCATAGGTCTATTAATTATCGCTGTTCGCAATTTCCAAAGGTTTTCCGATCGCAGCTTCGTTAGAGCATTTGAACTTATTTTTATCTTGAAATTAGATTAGACTTTAAAATGTAACTTCCAAAACACAAAAAGACCACCATAGCAATAAATGTTGCCTTACAATCAACTCAACAGCGTCAATACGTGTTCTAGAGGCGAGTAAATAAAACGAAATGTACATTACACCCAAAATGTTAACGAATTAACAGACTTTATTAACTTCCGTTAATTTTAGCTGAAAATAACGGATTAACGTTACCGGCAGAGGTGGAGTCGAGGACACAAGGCTCGAGGCCAAGGCCAAGGACACAAAAAAAATCCAAGGCCAAGGACAGCCTTTCCGAGGACAGACACTCTCGAGGCCAAGGACAGGAATTGCTCGAAGCCAAGGCCAAGGACCAAAGACACAAGCGCAAGTGCTCTCCAAAAAAAAAAAGGTCTTCACAAAAATTTTTCAAGCGATCTCCAAAAAAAAAAACGTTTTCCAAAAAATTTTTCAAGCGCTTCACAAAATTTTAACAATTTAAAAAATACTGCTGTCCTCGAGGCCAAAGCCAAGGACTTGACCTTCGAGGCCAAGCCCAAGGACTTCAAAATCTGTCCTCGAGGACTCCACCTCTGGTTACCGGTAACGGAGGTATGAAGTTTGTTAACGGACTAGAGGTTAACGAAGCTAACATTTTGCATTAACTTGCCCACCTATGCGAATAGGCTGCACTGAACTAACTCTGTCACTCTGAAATGCAAGCGCATGTGTAGTAGAAACTGTTGTCTAGCCTTGGGCTTGTACCGATACCATGGGCTTACTGCGTGCAGGGAGGGTGTGTCGATAGGATATGTTTTGTGCCTCTACTCTGATGATTGTTTCCCACAAACCTGTTTCTTCTACATTTGTCTGCTTTGTTTCATCTTCTCACTGACAGGGGTGTCGAAACCCGAAGGGGGGATGGGAATATATATCCCCCCAATAATTTGACTGTATCTCCCCCAATAATTTGAGTGTAGTCTGCATCTGCATCCCCCCAATAATTTGATTTTGGTGTGCATTTGAGCGCAGGTCTCCACTACAATTTGGGGAACAAAGTTTTCCTTCTTTTAGTGAAGACCTTATTTTTTGGTCTTCGCTTAATTTGCTCACCTGAAAAAAATCGTGGTTAAGGTTCATCCCCCCAAAGTTGAAAATGGTGCAAAATTGGGGTGAAATTGCTAGTTATCCCCCCCAATGCTCAACAAAGATCGGCACCCCGGCTCACCCAACGTCCTAAACCTTTCCTAGTCTAGCCTACCAAAACCAAAATCTTTTTTGTTGGTGTCAAAAAACACGTTCAGCTGATCAAAACTAAGTGTCTTGTGGCCAAAAAAACCGATTCTACGATGCTCCGATTTCTGAAAAAATAAACTTGAACCGAAGGCACCTTTTCCTGTTTTAGTAGCATGCATTGTCTTCAATTCATGTAATAGCTACATCCAGACTAACCATTGTTGTTCATAAAGAGAAAATCACCAAAACAAATGTAAAAAAATTTTTGTACGCGGCGCTGCACTGATGCTGTGACGTAATACAGATTTTAGTTGCCACGCTGCGCGGCGCGGTGCACCAACAACAGCGCGCGGCCGCGTACGCTGCGCTGTTGCCATCTCCAGTGAGAAGAGCAAGGATGGCAGTACGGTACGGTACGTTTAGATTTTGCGTACTACGTACCTCGCACCTTGAACCGTGCGGTACCAACGTACCGTACTTCAGCTCAGTTTTTGAAGCGTACCGTACCAACGTAACATACCATTACAAAAAAAGCGTACCGTACTTTTTAGCAAAAATTGAGGCGTACGGTGTACCGTATTGCCATCCTTGCTTTAACTACTCGCAACTTTTAACTGTCTTTAAAACACTAGTCTATAAATTAGCAATCTCAATTCAAACATTTAGCGTCGATTTCAGCTGTTTTTTGACTCTATCAGTAACGTGCGGTGAAGCTTCAGCTGGTTGGTGAGGCATAATTTTTTTCACACACATGTCAGTGCCGCAACTAGAACGTTGTTCTAAAGGGGGCAAAATTTGTTTCTGGAGGGGCCAAAATTTTTGGGTTGGTCTTGTTTTCACCAAGTTTTCTGTTGATATTCAAAAAAAAAGAAAGGTCATCGCGCCAATTTGGTCTACTTTTCTCCGCGGTCTCTGTTGGTTTCCGAAAAAAGCCACCATGTTGAAACTGCTGCAAGGGTAAGGAAAGTTTGAATGGGCATGCTGGGCAGTTTGGGGGGGATTTTTGTTTGGGGCGCGCCCCCTTTTGCCTCCCTAGTTGCGTCCCTGACACATGTTTGCAAAAAAATTATTTAAGACAATGAAGGACAAGCAAATAACTGTTATCATAGCCATTAAACGAGGACCAAATTTTTCGATTAATAATTATTAGTTTAATCTCTGCTGTTCACTTAAAGCCAAATCAATTCATCAAGTTTCGAAAATCTATAAAGGTAGCATATTATTTGACTTTGAATGATTGATTGATTGATTGGTGCATCTTTATCCTCCTATCACGAGAAAGCGACGGTGCGCAATGCTTTGGACGAATCCGCACCCGCTTATAGGAGTTGACCATTTTCCAAGCTTTCCTGTTGACGTTTTGACTTCTTCCCACGTAAATTTGCTGCTTGTTCGAAGCCACCAAGCAGAGATAATTACCGTGAAGCGTCTAATCCAAAGACGCAACAACGTGACCAGGATGCGTGTTGAACTCATGATCCTGCGATCAGAGTCGTCGTAAAAACGACTCCTTTACCCATTCGGCCACGCTGCCGAATGTGGACATGATGGAAGTTTTGGTTCTTTTGCTAAGTCAGAAAAACCAGGTTTCAGTCCAGTGGCGGATCCAGAAAATTTTGGTGGGGGGGGATAATAAAAAATTTAAGCACAAAACCTCAAAAATTCGGATGTCTTCACCGAAATTGAGACTGATTTTTCGGAAATTCAAACGTTTTTTCCGCCCAAAATCAGGTGGTCTCCAAAAAAAAAAAAAAAGTTGAGACTGATTTTTCGGCCGAAATCGTTAGGTTTAGGCTGGTGGGGGGATGCATCCCCCCTTTAAATCCGCCACTGTTTCAGTCCCAACATTATTATTTGCTAAAAATATGAAAGCAAAAATGACAATTTTTATGGCGCAACCACTTTTTTCTTGAGTACGGTTGTACTCTTTCTGAAATGAGGGATTCTTTCGTATTGATGTCACGAGCAAATTTTTTAAACCGGTTTTTGTTCGAACTAAAACTTTAAGTCTAATTTGGAAAAATCTCTCAGCTTTAAGACTAAATTTTCTTCCATTTTAGTTCATTTCCTCCTAATAAATTGTTTTTATTTCGCTAAAAAAGTAACTCTTTCCATTTCGCAATGAACGAAAGACCACAAAAAAACTGCTTTGACGTTTTTTTCACTCTATGACGTCATATTTGAGGCGTGCCTCAAAAATTTGAGGCATTATGCGTTGTCTGCGATTTGTCTGAGGGAAAAAGGCATTCTTTTAATTCGTTTATCAAAATTTGCTTGGCCACTTCGCATATTTGAAGCGATGCTCGCTGGCACGCCGCTGAGATAGCAATTACACCAAATAGTTTGGGCGTTTTAATGCGAAGAGCATGACATAAAAGAAGTGAATACACAAAAAAAGTAAATATGATAAAAATTAATAAAGTATTTGAGAAATATTTTGATTTGTGTGAAAACATTTTATTTTAATTATATACTTTTATTTTTGTTTTTCTTTGTACAATTCTTCAGGTGAGGCACGGCCTCTAATTACGTACAGTTCAGAGTACTTCAAAAGATCAGTGTCACATCTGACATTAGCATAGGTGGGCACAATTCCGTTAATCGTTAATCCGTTAATAACGAAGCTATTTGTAGTTTTGATAACCAATAACAAATTATTGTTTTAAGAATCGTATACACCAACATGGATTAAGTTTGATCTGCGGAAAATCAACTTTTCATCTTCTTTACTGATAAACTTATTGGATTAAAAAAACTGAATTTGCAAGTTTAGAAACTGAATAGCCATTTATCTGGCCATTTGTTTAAACTTTTTCCTTAAGTTTTGCCAATCTTCGAATAAAGCTGATCTACGTTGGCAGAGCAGAGGTGGGCAGTACCGAGTACAAAAGTACCCCGGTACTGTACCGCGGTACTTTTTTAGTACCGATACCGGTACCGACGGTACTTTTTCAAAAATGGTACCGAAGTACCGGTACCGCGGTACTTTTTTTAAAAAGTATTCGGTATTTTCAGTTTTTTTGTTATCAATCATGGATTGAAAATCAAACTATCTCTGTCTTCTTGCAGTGGAGCTATGAAATTTTTTACTTCTAAATATACCACTTCGGTTCGCTTTAAAGAAGGGTTTAAAGTGTGCTTGCTAACAATGAATATGCAATTGCAACATCTCTCTATCCTCAGTTCCGTATCATCTGTGATGACGATGGAAGACGAAAATAATAAAACTTTTTTGTGTAGAAATGACTGCAACAAACGGTCAAAGCCAAAGTAGTAAATTGTTTACAAGAGCAGTTGGAAGCGCAAGATACTTTTAATGAGAGCAGCGATATGAGCGAAAGTGACCATTCGGACCAACTTTTTGATCGTTTATACAAAACAAGCAATAACGCTTGCCGAGACAGTGCTCAATAACCTCTAAGGCAAATTAGTTCATCAACTGTCTAACTTTAAAAAAGATGCGCTGAAAAATTCATTATTCGATTTAAATACAACAGTGCACTGTCTTTAAGTGCAGCGGTCGAACGAGTATTCTCTGTAGGGAAAGACATAACTCTTATTTTACGTGGGGTATTTGACCAACGGCTTTTTACACGAGGGGCAAAAATGCTCTCCCTATCTAACTCCTTACCAAAATCCATGGAAACAAAAAATTTGGTACGCTGGTTGGCAGAGGTGAGCACTTGCTGCGCAACTATTTACTGGGGAAAGCGCTTGCGCCCCAATTATTTCTAAATGGTTGCGCTGACGCTTGCGCCGCAAGTATTTTAACAATTTTGAGCGCAATCGCGCAAGCACGCTACGAATTCGATTAGAAATGACAGTTTTTGAATCAAATGTGATTAAAGTCGAGAAAAAACATTAACGAGGTACATTTAAGCGTTGCCAGGAGTTTTGATTGGGGGGAGGGCCAAACGCCAAATCACATGCAATGACGTCATCAACCATTTTCGAAAAGAGGGACTTTTTATGGGACGAAGATACCGTAGAATGGAGGATCAGAAGCCGGGGCCTGGGTTGACATGTAAATTTTGCTAAAAGGAAAAGAACTTAAAACAAAAGGCAAAAAGGTTTCCAAACGTGCCTAAATTGGGAGACATCGGGAGGAAATTAATTAAACTCAAACGTATCACAGACGGGGGTCTGTGGGCCGGCCGCTAGACAATTTTTTGTAATTTTTTTGGAAAAAAATAGATTTTTTAAAACCTTTTGGATTACATTTCGAATGTTTTTAGAGCCATTTGAATAACTAAATTCTTAAGACTTGAAAGTCAATTGAAAAAATCAAATTGATAAGTCTTTCATTTACGTAAGGATCAAGTCCAAAACACGTTCAAATAAGTGACTTGGTCCAGGTGGGAGAAGCAAAGTACATTGCCTCCTGCAATAGATATATCTTTAACAGTATATAATGAAAAAGGACGTCAAACTTTTTGGTTATGATTTCCGTGGTCACACAAGGGGAATGGCTATGGCTATCCTTACTACAAGGGTTCAGCGATTTTTTCATTTGTTTTTTTTAAGTACCACAAGTGAAAAATCGTTTATTCCCTGCAAACCCTCTGCCGCTGTGATTTCCCTTAAGGTTTGTCCAGGTCGGCCAAGAGTTCTGTTCTGAAGGTTTGTCCAGTGCGGCCAAGAGTCTTGTTTGTCCAGTTCGGCCAAGAGTCTTGTCCAGCTGGGGAATACCTTCACTCAGAGCGGCTGCGGATGCTTGAAAAAGTGTCTACAGCTCTCAATACTACTCCCACTACCATCCCACAAACTCCACACATTTCCAAAAACCCACAAAAAAAAAAGCTGGGGAATAACTTTGTTAGAGAAGCTGAGGGCTGCCGGTGAGAGCTAAAACCTCGAAACAGCGCTGTCCAGCTCTGCGCATAATATAAAATCACTCGAGTATTTGCGTTAGACATTTTCGTTTGGCATAAAAATAATCAGTTTTAGGAGTGCATCTCCGACTAGGGGGCCCAAGCCTGCTCGATTCAATTATTTGTTCAATAAGCATTTTTCCAGGCTAATTTTGTTTCGTCAAAAGTATTACTTTTTTACCATAATTGAAAAACAAGAAACAACATAAACTATTAATTACAACTGTTTTGCTAGTCCGGGAAAACTTGAAAGATATTGCAAACAGGAGTGACAGCGTTGGTAGCTATTATAATTAAAACTTAGATGGTTCAATTTCTTTAAGTAACAAACATGATGATTTTTTTAGCGTGCTTTATTCGTTAAAGAATGATGCTAATTGCTCCAGAAGCACGAAATATGTTACAGTATCGCAGCTGGTAAAGGATTTCTTAGACGAGCCATTAGAAAAAACAGTGTCTCCGAAGTAGTTCCCTTACCACCATATAAAGGCTTTATGAGTAAAATTTTTTAACACCCTGGCTCCTTTAATTGCGATTGTTCAGAGTATATTTTGGTTAGGTATAAAGACGTTCTTCGTCCAAAGAGGTTGAGCGATGCACACTTTCGAATGCTTGCATTTTTTAAAGAAAATCAATAATCTTTTGTTCACTAATTTGGTTGCGTGCATAATTTGTTTTGAATATTGTTTTTGTACCGTAGCCTAGCACAGTTTGAGCAGTGAGTCAATTAGAATTATACTTTTCACAACGTCACACTTTCGCGTGCGCTTGAGGCGCAATTATTTTTTTGGGGCTTGCGGAAACGCTTGCGCCGCAAGATTTTCAGAGTAGTTGCGAGTGCGCTTGCGGCGCAACTTTTATGACTTGCGCTGCCCACCTCTGCTGGTTGGTGTTTACCAAATTTTTTTAGAAAAACTGGTTCGGAGTTCATGACGTCATCACTCATTATCGTGATGTTACGGGTATGGCCATATATTTGAAAAATGAAGTGATTTTTAGGATGACGTCATAAGCGGTTCAAATTTGGTACATTAGTTAGTTTTTTGATTCTGAATCATAAAATTTCAAAATCAAATTGGTTACATCACAAAAACGTCTTATAACGTCATCTAAGTTAAATATTCGCCAAAAAATGCTCAGATTTAGAAACTGACTTCGGAAACCTCGAAATTGAGGAAGCTGTCGTAACCTTAGCAACTTGAAATTTTTAGGAGTTGTTTATAATGAAATTTAAAGCAAAGTTAACTAGATTTGAAAAATAAATTTTTCTTCTTAAGGAATTCATCACGAAAAAATCGAGAGGGGAGCAAACATTCTTTCGTGTAAAATAGGGTATAAAGCTAAAAACCCAAAAGAGTTGCGTTAAAAGACGAATTGACGATCTGATTTTTCTCAAAGTAAATGGTAAATGCTCGTACTCTTGGTTTGTAGTGATTTTTTTTTCATTAAAAATTACAATTTTTTTAAAACAAACATTCTTCAAACATTCTCAGACAAAAATTGAATCATCAAAAAGTACCGTTGGTATCGAATGCCGGTACCGCGGTACTTTTCAAGAATAGTACCGGTACCGGCACCGACGCTACTTTTTTCAAGCAAGTACCGATACTGCGGTACTTTCAGAAAGTATCGTGCCCACCTCTGTACGTTGGTGCTACTGCATGCTACCCATAAGTTGATAAAACTAATTAAATGAAATATACAGAAGAAAGCAACGTACGTTTTATCTCCTGTAGCGATGTGTAATCGTTCGAAACCACAATCGAGACTTACAAAATCCAATGTTTCAAGTGTTCAACGGAGGGGTGCCAAACTCCGGGGAAATATATCCCCCCCCCCCCCCCGATAATTTAACTGTATCACCCTCAATAGTTTGAGCATGGTCTACATCTGCATCCCCCCAATAATTTGACTCTGGTGTGCATCTGAGCGTAGGTGTCCACTTGAATTACGGGAAAAAAAGTGTTCGATTTTTGGTGAAGACCTTTTTTTTTTGTTCTTTACCTGAGTTTGATGAAAAAAAGTGTTCGATTTTTGGTGAAGACCTTTTTTTTGGTCTTCACCTAAATTTGGGAAAAAAAGTGTTTCAGTTTTGATGAAAACCTCTTTTTTTCGTTTTTTTTTGTTGGTCTTCATTTAATTTGCTCACCTAAACAAAATCGTGGTCGAGGTTCATCCCCCCACGTTGAAAATAAGGCAAAATTGGGGTAAAATTGCAAATTATCTCCCCCAATGCTCGACAAAGATCGGCACTCCTGGTTCAACGTCATGTGCAAGCTCAAGTCAGAGTTCCTTTTGACTTCAATAAAATCCATAAAGTAGACGGCCGATCCTAAATCCTAAGATTAGTTTCTACCATAGGTGGGCACAAGTGCGTTAATCGTTAAGCGTCTAAACGTGTTCTACAAGCGAGTGAATTAAAAGAAATGTGAATTACACGCAAAATATTAACGAATTTACGGACTTTATTAACTTCCGTTAATTAAAGCTGAAAATAACGGATTAACGTTAACGGAGGTCTGAAGTTAATAACGAAGCTAATCCGTTAATCCGTTAATAAATAATATAATAACGAAGCTAATCCGTTAATAATATAATAAATAATATATAATAACGAAGCTAAATAATATAATAACTAAAAAGAAGCTAAATAATATAATAACGAAGCTAATCCGTTAATCCGTTAATAATCCGTTAATCCGTTAATAACGAAGCTAACTTTTTCAGTAACTCGTTAGTCCGTTAAAAAGTTTTTTCATGTTAACGGACTAAATTAACTTCCATTAAGTTCGGTAACTTCCGTTAAGGTTTTCATCGTTAATATCTTGGACCATTCACTCATCGCACCGCTACAAATCAGTTTTCTCTGGTAACACTTGTTGGGTCTTTGCACAAGTTTTATAGAAGAAAGCGAAGAAAGGAGCTCTTTTTTGTAGCAAATAATAAGCTGCAGCCTCATAGGTCTATTAACTATCGCTGTTCGCAATTTCCAAAGATTTTCCAATCACAGCTTCGTTAGTGCATTTAAACTTTAAATTAGGTTAGACTGTAAAATGTAACTTCCAAAACACAAAAAGATCACCATAGCAATAAATATTTCCTTACAATCAGCTCAACAGCGTCTATACGTGTTTTACAAGCGAGTGAATTAAAAGAAATGTGAATTACACGCAAAATATTAACGAATTAACGGACTTTATTAACTTCCGTTAATTAAAGCTGAAAATAACGGATTAACGTTAACGGAGGTCTGAAGTTTGTTAACGAATTAGTGATTAACGAAGCTAACGCTCTGCATTAACTTGCCCACCTATGGTTTCTACGCTATAAAGTCAGCATCTGACTATTCAGCATTGGTGCAAATTAATTACTTAGTTATGGACAAATTAATTAACTGCTTTCATATATTTTGAGCACAATTTTGTACCTAAAGTTTTGGCAAAATTAGGCTATAGTTTCTTTGTGCCCATTCATGGGTGTCCACAAACGGGCTCGTAGCCAGAAATTCGCAAAGAGGGGGGGCCTTTTTTGGAAGCTGGAAACAAGAGTAAACGAACTTGACCCAAATTTTTATCAGACTTGCATCAGATTGAGGGCGGTTGTTTTGTCAAAACTAGGTGATCTTCGAAAAAAAAGGTCTCCACCAAAATTGAAACGGTTTTTCCGGCCGAAAATGGTCTCCAAAAAAAAAAAAAAAGGTCTTTACTCAGTTTTCTTGAGCAACTTTAGGTGAGGTACAGAAATAAAAACTCCACTTTTCTGGTCCAATTAACAGCAAGTCCTTCTCAACTTCTGCTCGCCAACCCCATAGGAGGGCTGTTTTCATTTTCGGAGCAACAATCGGCCTCAAAAGCATTAAAAACGTGGTATTTTTAATGCTTTTCAGGCCAATGGGGGACTTGAGCCCCCCCACCCCCCTTGGCTACGCTACTGCCCACAAATATTCCCCTCTCAGACCCCACTCTCTCCTATGAATTTAGTTTTCTCATAGGTTTCGAACAAATTTGCGTGAAGAGAAGGCTATAACGGCATAAATGTTTTCAAAGGCAAAATTTGGTCTCTGCACCCCGTCGTTTATGCATTTTTTTTTTGTAATTGGTTTTATCATCTCAGCGATCTTTTTTTTAAATGAGAGGGTACCGAAATGACAAGTCAAAAAAGAAAAAATTCAAAATAGTGACCAAGAAATGTATCTACAAAAAAATTAAGCATCGCAGAATCTCTTTGTAGAAATGTTTTGACGCTTTTACCGAAAACCTTTGGCTTGAACTTATATTAATGCGGTCGTTCTAAGCAAGATACTGCTCGATCTTAGAAAGATACTGGTCGTTCTTAGAAAGATCAGCTATATTAAAGAAATGAGAACTATACTTGCGGTAACAAAGTGATGCCCCAAACCTTGATCTACTGATTTCTCTCATCTGGGAAAATGGATTTAATCCATTTGACTCCATACCAATGGCAACTCTATCTTTCAAAATTTCGTGGCATCACAAAAGCATGACTTTGCAAAATTTTTTGCAGAATAAGCAACGCTATGTTTGATATTTTGAACGAAACTTTGCAAAGTCATCCTTTTCGGGTTTCACGAAAGTTCAAAATGCAGGGTTGCTACTTGCTACTTGCCAATGATATGCGTCAAACGGATTAAATCTATTTTCGAAGATACGATGAATAGTGGAGCAAGGTTTGGGGCACCTCGTTATTATGCCTCAAATAGTCCTCATTTCCTTAATACTCGAGCAATTGCTCGTTTAATACAATTTCCACTGATCAAAATTCAAGAAAAGAATTTTCCCATTTTACAGGGTGGCCCATAAGTAAGTATACAGCAACCACATTATAAATCGACTAAATTTGTTTTTACGTTCGAAGCAGCACATTCCAAAGCGCTTCACATTTCATGTTAAGTGCCAGGAACTGAAATATGACTTGAAATGAAGTATATACCACCAATAAACAAATTCTTGTAACATTTTTGAGTGATAACTGTATATACCTACTTATGGGCCACCCTGTTTAGTGAGTTCAGAAAGCAAAAAATCCTCTCCCGAGCAATATTCTTCAGTTCTTAAACAAAAGCAACTAGACGCCTTTAGCTGAAAAAGATAGACCTATACAGGTAAAATTACATTCGCTTTCTTATTTCGAATCAAAATGTTGGGAAATTATTCTCTGTATGAAGCAAAGAACTGAACTAAAACCAATATCCTGTTCTTAGCTTATTGCTCTTGATTGTTTCGAGAATTAATCGCAATTAAAGCCAGAGGCGCCCGCAGAAATTTTTTCAGGGGGGGGCAAGCGATGTATCTATTATCTACTGGATTGAATAAAACTTTACTGCTGCAACCAGGATTTGCTAAGGGGCTTGAACCAAAAGTTGAAATGATCCTGTTCAAAAAATGTTGCAATTGGACGGCATGTTGAGCAAATTAATCCAATTTAAGTATAATATGGAAGGGGGTTTGGGGGCGAAGCCCCCTCTCACTGGACAATTTTCGCAACTTCTTGAAAAAAATAACCATTTTAACGTCATTTGGATCTCATTTCGAACGTTTTCAAGGCCATTGGAAAGAACAAAATTGTTGAGATTAAAAATCTACTTGAAATTCTTAAATTGCCCAGCCCTTTCAGCCCTCTTTAATTGCAGATCAAATTCAAACCACGTTTAAACGCACGCATATGTGACTTAAGTTTTCCAAGTGACTTAGAGAAGAAAAAGGGGAGGCCAAGCTCCCTTAGCCCACTTGGTTGCGCCACTGACTGCAACCTGAATTTTGTTAGGGAGGGGGTTCATTAACCCAAAAAATTAAAGTTTTTCCTTGA
This sequence comes from Trididemnum nubilum, assembly GCA_963965965.1. Classification (NCBI taxonomy): domain Eukaryota; kingdom Metazoa; phylum Chordata; class Ascidiacea; order Aplousobranchia; family Didemnidae; genus Trididemnum; species Trididemnum nubilum. The sequence goes on from OZ014479.1 coordinate 42,976,666, forward strand.
AAAATTCTGCAATTGGGACAGGGGCGTAGCCAGAGATTGGCGATGGGGGGAGCTATTTGGGGGGTTGGGGGAAAAGCCCCTATCCGCCGTAGGCACGGGGGTGTGGGGGCGGAGCCCCCAGCGCTCAAAATTTTTGCATTTTTTTTGCAAAAATAACTTAATTTTAGGGCTATTTTAGTAAAAATTAATGCTTTTTAAACGTGGCATAGAAATTGGCAGAGCAACATGATTCAACTGGTTGCGTTAATGGACTATATGGGAGATGGTTAACGATAAAACTGTAGTTCTCTAGGTTACATGCTGGTAAATCATAAAATCCTACTATTCAATAAAACTCACTCAGAGTAGTCCATTTCATCTATATTTCATAAGGAAAAATAATTGGTGGTGGGGGCTAATGGAAAGATATTTGAAAGAAGTGACTGGTAATTAACTAACACTAAATAGCTTCCTCCCCCTTATTCCTGAGTTTATAATATAATTGTTGATAAAACCTATGTTTGGCATTTTTACACTAGCGATCAAATTTCATTGTTTATTTTTGGGCATTTTTTAAAGTTCTCATTGATTTGTGACTTTAATTTTTGGCAAATTAACCCCCCCTGAATATATGTTTCAAAAGTTGCTTTAAATTACTTTTTAGTCCATTCCAGCGCAAAAAAAAACAGTCTCAGTAGAACTAAAAATGTGGTATTTTTCTTATTCTGCGTTTTGGTTGACAGGCCAATGGGGGGGCTATAGCCCCCCCCCCCCCTTGGCTACGTTCCTGAATTGGGCAACGCGCCGAGAAAACTGATGCAACTAAAGCATATCACATACCGGGGTCTCGGTACAAATTCCTAACTGCTGGCAATTTTTCCAGTATTTCAGAAAAATAGCCATTTTAACGCAATTCGAATCAAATTTCGCATCTTTTTAGAGCCATTTAAAAACCTAAATTGATAGCCTACAATTTGAGAGCCATTTGAAAGAATTAAATAACTCAGTCCCTTCAAACCCCCATGTTAGTCACAGGTCGAGTCCAAAACTTGTTGTAATTGAATAAAGTAATTGATGAGTAGCCCCCCATCCCCTTTTTTTACAAAACTTACGTTGAGGATTTTGCATTATGCGATTAATTTTGACAGCTCATTTTTAGCCATGTTTTCAAGTTTTTATCGATTAATTTGTAAGCTGTATTTTGACAAGTAAGTTAATACTCCGTCTAAAAAAAACAATACAAATGTTTCAAAAGTGGCTTTAAACCACTTTAGAGGCCATATAACTGCAAAAGACTGCCTCAGAAGGGCAAAAATTGTGGCATTTATCGTGCACTCCCAATGCCGGAGGCACAACCCCCTTGACTACACTATTGACTACAAGTTTGGTTTTGATTTCGGTTTCTGAGCAAAAATAATTTAATGGCGGAGTAATTATTATTTTAGGGTTTATATAACCACAGCGTAAACTTGAAATATTAAACGCTGCATATTGTATTTAGATCCTGATAAGGGCTTAATGACAGCTGCTGAAACGTTTGATATTGATTGTTTAATCAAACAGTTTAATGCTTAATCCTAGGATATTGCTTACGTTCGCTTTTAAGAAAATGATGTATGATATTTTACGTGAAATAAGCAATCCTGTTCTTCCTGCCCTCCAGGGGCGTCGCTGAGGATGGTAACACCCGTGGCGAAATTTATGGTGTCACCCTTCATAATGTATAGAAGGCTGCAAAAGGTTATATTTAAAAAAAAAGCAGTACTACGCCATTACTGTAGATGGCGCGATTGTTATTTGACTATCTTAAAAACTTCTCATTGTAAGATTTTAAAACTTGGAAGTATAAGCAGCGCGCGTTTAGTATCAGGCGTGTAATTAGAAATCTGCAGTGGGAGAAGGGTTGTTTTGGGGATCTGAAAGCTCCGTATCCCATCCACCGGAGGCCATTGGGGTTCTGGGGGTGGAGCCATCAGCACTCGAAAAATTTTATTTTATTTTTGAAAAATAATTTGAGGCCAATTTTTATTGAAATTAATGCTTTTGAAATACGGCATAGAAATTGGCAGTGCAAAGCATGATTAAACTGGTTACATAAATGGGCTATGGCTATGTGGGAGGTAGCTAATCGTGAAATTTCAGTGCTCTTTATTTACAAGCTGGTCCTATACATAAAAAAATTTTGTAGTTCAATAAAACTCACAACAAGTAATGCATTTCGTCTATTAAACTACAAACGTCGATTAATCAAATAGAGAAAAATGATTGGGGGGGGGCTCATGGAAAGATATGTGAGTCGAAGTGATTGGTATTTAACTGATACTGAACATCCACCCCTCCCTATTCCTGAGCTTATATTTTTTTTATGAAACCTATATTCAGCATGTTTCAAGAAGCGATCAAATTTGATTGCTTAGTTTTGGCCAATTATCAAAATTTTTAATGATTTGTGAGTAATACGTTTGACAAAATAGCGCCCAGCCCTCTAAATAAATGTTTTAAAAGACGCTTTAAATCGTTTTTAATCCATTTCAGTGTGCTAAGCATTCTCGATGATATCAAACACATTGTTGTTTTCTTTTTTGTTTGATTGGTATCATAAAATGGTGTCACCCCAAAATGATGACACCCGAAGTGGGCCGCCCCCCTAGCAACGTCACTGCTGCCCCCACCCTCCGCACCAAGTTAAAAAAAACTCTCCAAGAGGTTGTTTTCTTACTTTAGATAGATATATTTAGACTTATTTTGCAAATTTAAACACAAAAAATACTTGACATCTTAATTTCCAGGGGGGGGCACTTGCCCCCCCCTGCCCCCCCTTGCGGGCGCCCCTGATTAAAGCGGATCTGAAGAATTTGATAAAGAATTTGACACTTACAGTAGATCAGCTTTAACAATGATCGAGTTAAGTTAGTGCTCAATACCTCAGTAAAAAAAATAGCATTTCTGTCTATTTAGTATCTATGAGCTTTATGCTTCATCCTAAAGACTTCTTATTAATTTATGAGTTAAGACTCAATACTTCTTTATAAAAAAACAATATCTTTTTCTATTCGGTATCTGTGGCTCTATGCTTCATCTTAAAAGAAGGCCTTCTTAATAATTTATTTCCCCACATTCTGTAGAAAAACGATAATAAAGTGATAAGCCTTCAGCAATAATTGATAGCAGAAAAAATTTAACATATTAGCTTAAAAATTTTTTAGCACGACGCGACGTTAAAAGTATTTTTAAAGCAGAAAAAGCAAGCGATGTGAAAATTTTTGACTAAAAAACTACTTTGACATTAACAGAAAAAACATAACCTTTGTTTTGTCGAAGCTTTCAATTTCCGCCAAAGCTAGCTATAACCATGCTTCTACTGTTAAAATTAAAAAAAAAACACATTGATTGTCGGCTTAACCCCAAGCTGGGTCTTCCCTAACCAACTTACATTTAAGGCACACATGGTGTTGCAGCAAGAGATTTATTGCATAATAGAAGTAAAAAAATAAGGACACCTGACGAGATAAATACAAAGTTCTGGATCGCGTCAACGCGAAATAACTTTTAAGAAACTCGAATGTTAAGTACCATCGTCACTGTCACCTTTATACCGCCATAAACATTGGTGTTATGACGCCGGTTTTTCTTCCAGATTAGTCATAGATGGATTTTCGTAAATGTTTGCGCGGCCATCCAAACTATATCGGCTACTTCGTCGGTATTTTGTTTGAGAACGAAGTTTCCTGAACCAGCATAATGAAAATTAACCATGGAATAAACTCAATAATAGTAAGTTATATACCATTTTAAAATATCCAAAGTTTTTAAATCATTTTCTTTAGTTCACGTTTACCGCAACATCAAACTTCAGTAAAAAAGATGTTAAACAAGAGGTCTAAAATTAAGCTCAGGTTTTAAGTAGCATAATGTGCAGTTATGGAGATAGCTTTTGAAACTCAAAATCTCAAATCTTTCGTTATACTTGCTCTATTACGCAGAAGCGTGCAACGAGTTTGCGTAGTCCATCTCCGCGTCATTGTGCTCGAGCAAGTCAGCTTCTTTCGAAGAAATGTAGCTGCGGTGGTGAGCCATTGGCAACACTGCGTACGATTTGACCGGTCCGAGATGTGAAGCTCAGACTTCCCGCTCCAGAGACGAACGTGCTACCGCTTGACCAACTGGCCTGTTACTTTTGGAACTCAAATCTGCGATTGTGCATACGAGTATGGAGTTTCTTAAGCAGTCTAATCTTCAACGCTGACTATTAAAATGTACCGCACTGCAGGAACAAGCTGTACAATATCATGTTGTGATATGGTTAATGGTTTGTTTTGTGAGAGATTTTAATCTCTTTAGGCTATTCTGTAAAATATTTGAAATTTGGAAAATATTCCTGATAAATTAAGATAAAATGTTGTCCAGAGCAGAGAGCAATGAAAAAAATTGGTATTAACTTGAATCATAATTTATAATATGTATCATGATTTTTGAGATTCATTATTGGTCAAATCCAAATTGCATTGAAATTTTGCGTTAATTGAACAAGTAAAACAATTATACTGTCTTTGTTTGGTTTACTGCCATCGTATTGAAAAGCTTTGTTTTAACATATTTTTGCTCGTCATAATATTGTTTTAATTTGTAATTTGTTGAATCAACACGGACTTTTAAATGACTTTTAACCATTTAAAACACAAACATTTGCAAGAAAAAAAAAAGGCGGCTGCTTCAAGAAATGTAATTGGTTAAAATGATTGTTCAAACAGTGCTGGCTTTTGGAGAAATGCCACCAAACATGTGTTAACAGTTAGCTCATGTAGAGCCCTCGTGTGTAGTTAGGCCAATTTATTAAGGTTCATTCTTTTCTCCTTTTTTTTAGCGGTATTTATTTTTTTAATTATTTTGTTATACTGTAATAATATTCGTTTAATCATATTTGATTTACATATCCACTTTCTGGAAATTTTTTGGCTCCATTTTAATATCATTTTTTCTTTGGTGTTTTACAGAGGTGGAGTCCTTAAGGACACATTTTGAAGTCCTTGACCTTGGCCTCGAAGATCAAGTCCTTTGCCTAGGCCTTAAACCTTACAGGTCCTCAAAAATGTCCTGTCCTCGGCTCGAGGACAGCATTGTTTTTTGATTGGTTGAAATTGAAAATAACCAAACAAAAAATAACCTAAACTTCTTTAGCCTGTCAATTCGTTTCCTTTCTTTGTTTGAAAAATATAACGTGAGAGCCAAGTCTTAGTATACCATAGCTCTAATCGGAGAATGAGGGGGAAAAAGGCAGTGTAGAATCGTTCTTTTTATTTTTGCTAATTCTTACCGTGCGAGTGGTAAAAAACAAACAGTAAAACACTGAAACTATCCAGGGCCATACCAGGATCCGGGGATCCGAATACGAACATTTTTGAGTTGCTAATTTTAAAATAAGAAAGTATGTGCGTGATAATGAGATGTAATATAGTTACCAGGGATGGTGTAAGTACGTTAGTGTATTCTTCATTAGAGTTGTAAGTCGGCCCGGGCTTTTCGGGTCGGTTTTGGGCTTAAAATTAAAAAAATATCTCGCTTAATTCGGGCTTGATTTACGTTCTTGCGTGTGCTTTATGCTTTGGTGCTATAAACTCGTAATTGAAATAATAAGTAGGTTTATGTTCACCACATACGAGCAAAAACCGTGCACATTTTTCAAATCAAACTTAACTTTCGAGCTTTATCGGGTCTGGTTTAAAGTTCAAATTAATCAATTTTCGGACTCGGCCAGATTCGCGGTCATGTTTTCGGGCTCAGGTCTGAACCAATTCGCCCGTTTACAACTCTGTCCTTGATATAACTAACAAAATTAATCTTGAGAATACCAACTTGTTCTGATAATACACGAGCGAATATTGCAAAGAATTTGTTTTGAGATGAGAAACAAAAACTCTAATCACTGGCTGGGGGCAAAAGTTAGATTCGCTGAACAATTTTTGTGTTGAAGATCGCCGCCAGGAATCCAAAATAATAAACTACTGTATTAGAAAAAACACTGTGTGAAGAATTATTAAATAAGCAAGAGTGAAATTAATTATTACTATCATTGTTTAAACGTCTGGAAAGCGACACGACGTTTTGAAGATGAAGTGGCGAAACTCGCGCGAAAAATTTATGTATTTTTGGAAAAAAAAAGATTTTCTATTTTTACTGTTCGTTTCTACAATTGTCGGGCTTTTGAAAGAGGGCCCCGGGGGAAATCGCAAATATCTCCAATGCATTCCTCCTCCATACAGCTCTGCTGGCAGTAGCGTAGCCAGGGAGGGGGTGGGGGGGCTTTAGCCCCCCCCCCCATTGGTCTGCCGACCAAAATGCAGAATAAGGAAAATACCACGTTTTTAGCACTTTTAAGACTCTCTATTGCACTGGATTAGACTAAAAAATTATTTAAAGCATAGTTTGAAACGTTTATTTAGGGGAGGGGGCTGATAGACTGCCGACCAAAATGCAGAATAAGGAAAATATCACGTTTTTAGCATTTCTAAGACTGTCTTTTGCACTGGGTTAGACTAAAAAATGATTTAAAGCATAGTTTGAAACGTTTATTTAGGGGGGCTATAGCCTTCCCCCCCCCCCCCCCCCCATTGACATGTCGAACAAAATGCAGAATGGTAAAAACACTACATTTTTAGCACTTTTGAGACTGTTTTATGCACTGGAGTGAATTAGTTGTGATTTAAAACATCTTTTGAAACATATGTTCAGGGGGGGGCTAATTTGTCAAAAATAAAACCAACAAATAAATGAAAACTTTGATAAATGGTAAGAAATAAGCAATCAAATTTGATCGCAAGTGTAAAAATGCTGAACATAGATGTCATCAACAAATATACTATAAACTAAGGAATAGGGGGGAGGGGCTATTCAGTATTTGTTAATTACCAATCATTTCTCTCAAATCTCTTTTCATTAGCCCCCCCCCCCAATTATTTTTCTCTATAAACTGTATCCGAAATAGATTATTCCGTGTGAGTTTTATTGAACTATTAGATTTTATAATTGACCAGCATCTAAACAAGAGAACTAACATTTTACCATTCGCCACCTCCCAAATAGCTCATTTATGCCACCAGTTTAATCATGTTTGCACTGCCAATTTCTAAGCCACGTTTTAAAATCATTATTTTTTAATCAAAATAGCCCTAAAATGAAGTTATTTTTGCAAAAAAATGCAAAATTTTTGGGCGCTGGGGGCTCTGCCCCATAACCCCGTGCCTCCAGCGGCTGGGGGCTCCGCCCCCAGACCCACCAAACAGCCCCCCCCCATTGCGAATTTCTGGCTACGTGCTTGTCTGCTGGGATCCACAGATTGCTTTTTTTTATGTTTAATTTTACAAAGTGTCTTTTGGCTGCCGAAACGTGCGTGCTCATTCATTGGATACATCGCGAGCACTAAAACGTAAAGAAAAGAATGGCTTAAAATTAGGAATTGGAAACTGTGGAAAAACTAAAGTTTTTCAACTTAACTTTTAGGGTATTTTCTTTTTTCAAATTACTTTGAAAATCTACTTGTGCAGTCTTTAAAAATCAAAATCTTGTTAGTTTTTTTTAAAAAATAATCACTAAAATTGTTTAAAGGAGGCATGGAAACTTTGCCCTCGCACCCGAAACTCCGTTTTTTCCCACAAATTGAGCATGCAAATATCGGGTAGGGTACCTCAATTTATTTTCAAAGCATAAATTTACAGTATTTTGCAATTACTTTTAGACAAAATAGCATAGTCGCTAAGTAATATTTAAAAACTACAGCAGACATTTAAAAAAATTTTGTGAAAAAAGTCGTTTAACCAAAATAAGGTTAGTGGTTGAAAAAGTAGGCCTACTATAAAAAGTTGGGATCCATATTCAGTAGGCGTTTGCATCGGGGCCCTTACCGATGAAGTTAAAGGCCATAAAATTGAACATTTTTACGTTTACAACTTCGTCATTCCCATTCATGAGTTAATTTAAAATAATTGTTTCATTACCACGATGCTGCTACGGAATGTAGCCAACATTGCTGCTCAAATGTAAAACTTTGAAATAACAATCGTTATGTTTAGAAACTACTTTTTTTTAAATTATCATCAAAAACTTTGAAATAACAATATCTTAAACCCTTTCGCGCTTAAAATAATAGAAAATTTGCCTACGATAAGGTTTAGAAAAACTGTGCTTCCTTGATCCTTGGCCTCGACCATTCCTGTCCTCGGCCTCCAGAGATCCTGTTCTCGAAAAGTCGATTCTTGGCCTCGTTTTTTTTTGCTTGATTCCTAGGCCTTGGCCTCGAGCGTTGGTTCTCGACTCCATCTTTGGTTTTTAAAACAACATCAAAACTAGGTCTAAAAAGTAGACATGAAAATTCGATAATTAGCCATTGCTGTCTTTGTTAACGCAGAAAATTTCTGTAATTCCACATATGCTTTTATTTACTTACATGTACTTGTAGGCGGTAACTCCAAGAGCGCCAACAGCCACAAGTGCCCCTAAGCCCAAAATAACACCAAGAATAATTGCGAGGGTATTTGTTGTTTGATCGATGTTCTAAAAAAACATAAAAATAATTTAGGGGATAATGAATAATGATATGCTGTGCAAACTGCATAGTAGAAAAGTATCGTAATAATTAATATACTTCTCATAGTTTTGCAAAACAAATTAAAGCATTTTATAGCGAGAAGTTTACACCATAAGGGTTAGACCACTAGGTAGACAGCTTGGCTCGAAGAAATTAAATTTTTTTAAAGATGGCTTCTGGCAGAGGCAGAGGATACATCAGGCAAATTTTTTTCATCCACCATCAACAGAAAAAAGTAGAAATTAACGTAGAGTTTAAATTGAAATTGCGATGAGAAATATAGTGATACTTTTTGAAACAAACAATTGGTAATAGTGACACTTTTAGAAACAATCTTCTAATCAGAACTATTTGCTTTCTCCTCACCGAACACGTTTTTTCGTCAGCATTTAGCTCTCTTCCTTCGTTGCAGCTGCACCAAACGCTTTCACCTCTCAGAGATTTGCAATTATCCTCGCATCCGCCATTGCCGTTTTCACACAGATCGATGTCTAGAAAATAGAATTGTTTTGCTAGCTGCCCACTGTGCAGGTGTATTTGTGATAACACTGCTTATGCTGGACCCTAACCTTAATAAAATAATAAAAACTAATACAGATAGTGTTCGACTTACGACCGCGTTCGGTTCCGACCATCCGGTGGTAAGTCGGAGTGGTCGTAAGTCGAATCTCATATATACATGTACAGTATGTATATATGAGGGCAAAAATTATCGTATGTTCTGTATGATGTATAATAGTTTAATGTATAATAGTTATTGCCAGGGAAGCGGTCGTAAAGTCGAGCAGTCGTAAGTCGAGCAGGTCGTAAGTCGAACACTACCTGTATTAATAAAATCTAACCGCATAGAAATTGATCTTACACCACTACACTATAGACCTTGTGCTAGTAGACTGGAAACCGACAGTTTTGTCTTTTTTTCTTCACGGTTCATTTGTTCTAAAACATGCTGATTCGTCCAATCAGCGTGACTTTTTTCTTCACGGCTTCCTCGTTTTACGAATATGTTCAATTAAACGCAAAAAAACGTTTGCAACAAGAGCAAACTTTTTTCTTCACCTTGAAGAAAAAAGTCACGATAATTCGACAAATCGGCATATTTTAGACCAAGTGAACGGTGAGGAAAAAAACTAACAAAACTGTCAGTTTCCAGTGTATTAATAAAAAGTCTATAATCACACTGCATTAATTTGTGTATTTAGTGGCGTAAGTACTTCAAAAATTTAAAATAAACCTTTTTGAAGGTTTTGTGATTGAAACTTGAACAATCATTAATGACAAAGTTTAAACGACTCACATTTTTTATGTAACCACCAAGGATGGCCGTACGGTACGGTACGTTGGTACGGTACGGTACGGTACACCTCAATTTTTGGTAAGAAGTACGGTACGTTCAGGCGCGTAGCCAAGATTTGAAAAAAAGGGGGGGGGGGCTTTTTTGAAAGAATGAGACAACTGCAAGCAACTTTGACCCGAAGTTTCATTGTTCTTGAATCAGAATCACGCGGTTAATCCAAATTTGAGAAGGATTTTTCTGCCAAAATCGAAAATTCAAACGGTTTTTCAGCCCAAAAACAAGTGATCTCCAAAAAAAAATGGTCTTCACCAAAATTGAGTAGCATTACTCAGCCAAAATCGGAAATTCAAATGAGTTTTCAGGCCGAATCGCGGCATCTACTTCACAACTTCGGCACCCAAATTCTTTTGGGGGGGGCTGTTTTCATTTTTTCAGCAAAAATCGGCCTCAAAATCACCAAAAACGTGTTATTTTGCATACTCAACAGTCCAATGGGGGGGGCTCGAGCCCCCCCTGGCTACGCTACTGGGTACGCTGGTACGGTACACCTCTGTTGTAATGGTGCGGGTACGGTACGTTGATACGCTGTTTGAATTTGCCTATTAAACGTTTTATGTGCTACGTGCCGCCGTCAATGAAGATTCGTGATACCGTACCCGGCGTACACATAGTCTAGGCTATTCTCAAGTAATCATTATAGCCTCCTAATTTGTCGTTACAATTGCATCATAATGTCACAAGTCACAGTCACAACTATGACCAATTGTGATGTCCTAACTATTGCCTATAGATTCTACGAGCCTATAGGACTATTGTAGCATTGATTTACTGCAAAAAAATTTAAACGGAACTAACTGCGACACTTAGCTGAATACGCAGTAGATTAAAAATCTCAGACTTTTTGCACGTTGCGCCGGCTTTTTGTATGCAGAGGCAAAAGACAGCTGAAGCCGACGCTAAATGTGTAAATGGAGATCGCTGATTTATAGTCTAGTGATTTCAAAGTAAAATCAGTTGAAGTTGCGAGTAGTTAAAAGCAAGGATTTCAGTACGGTACGCTTCTACGGTACGGTACGCCTCAATTTTTGCTAAGAAGTACGGTACGGTTTAGGGTGCGAGGTACGCAGTACGCAAATTGTGAGCGTACCGTACCGTTCTGCCATCCGTGGTAACAGCAACAAATTAATATTGGAATTCACAACCAAGAATTTTAGTTTTTACTGAATTATGATATTACAATTCTTACAAGTGCAAGTTGGCGGGTTAGGAGAAAAGCTTCCACTCCGGCATTCAAGTTCCCCACTCCCACTCATTTCTGCGCCATCATTGCATTTATATGTCACCCCACTCCCACATTTTCTCCAGTAACCAAGTTCTATATCAGGGGGTGTCCCGCAATTTCCAACTAAACACAAAAGGGTAAAATTATCACAAATTTTATCACATTTATGAGTTACAACTATTGTATGATTGCTGCCTACATTTCACGCAAAACAGCTTCTGAGTTCATGTATAACATACTCTATGTGTTGCAATATTGTATAAATAAAGTTTGGTGCACTAACATTATTACTAAAAAATAGCAATAGAGTTACTGTATATCAAATAATTATAATAATTGCTTAGAATATATTGCAATAGCTTAGCTTACTATCGTAGCATTATTACAAGCAATAGTTTGTTATGCAATGCATAAACTTATGTTTTACTCATTTCTTTAAACTTGAAAAGATAATTACGATGAAAGGCATGCATTGTACAATCCTGAATACAACTGGCATCTGCAATTTCCAGATGCGTAAATTCAATATTGCATTTAACTCTTAAATTTTCATTATTGTCTGCAATCAGTTTAAACAAATTTGTTTACCGCCTGGACTTTCCTGCCACGGACTGAGATCCAAAGCAGGAACATCATCACAAGAAACAAAATCTCCCGGAAACTCTCCCAGCTGGAACACATCACGCTGAACTCGTGACACGTCTGAATTGTCGCAAATAACTCGAGCGAATGTCATTCGATCCAGCGCTGTTCTCTAAACAAATTTATCTAAACGTATTAAGTGTTTCAATGAATCGATTATCGACAAAAGAAATAACGAACGAAGCTGATGAAGATGTGAAGAAATTTAACAAAATAAATCATTTCACAATCCATTCACTATCAGCGGCAATGCCTTTGAAATGTGATACCTCTAGATCTACAAAAGCTCAACAGTTTACACATGAATGCAGAGCTAAAAACTCAGTACAGAATGATTACTAACAAAATGTCTACTATTCAAACATCTTCTGCTGAAAATAACTGCTTAGAACTTGATCCGAGCAAGATAGTAAAGGTGGTTGTGTGGCGAACTGACTAAAGCTATACTTTTGAAATTTTTTAGGACAGCGCCAATAAAAAAAGAAAGCAATACTTAAACAAAATGAACAGAACATCGCCATTCGGTTGAAAACGACGACAAAACAGACATCCCGAATATGATTATTTTTGTTACAAAAATATTTGATAGAGCGTAATAGATTCAAATCAATTACTTGAGCTTCTGTAAACACATCTGGGTTTTCATAGTAGAATTTATCCCCATTTCGAAGGAATTTAAACTGTCGACTTAACATGCAGGTAAACGTCGGTCCTAGCCTCGATCCGTTCATGTGATCCTCTGCCAGTCCGGCCATCCAAATGTCAACGTTTCTACAAAGAAACGACGTTAACAAGTTGCAGTAATATGTTATGATTATCCTGTGCACCCACAACCGTGTTTCGATTCAATTTGACATGTGAAAACTATTTGAAGCACCGTAGAAGATACGTCGACACAGAGTTGTAAGTCGGGCCGGGCTTTTCGGGTCGGGTTCGGGCTTAAAGTTGACAAAAATTTCGGGCTTGATTCGGGCCTAACATGTACTTTTTGTCTTAGGTGTACAAAAATAAAATCAAAGTAATCCGGCAACATGGCTAAATTTTTTATAACCAACTTTACATTCGGGTTTTTTCGGGCATAATTTGGGCTTCAAATTAGTTCTCGGGTTCGGGCTTATATTTTCGGGTTCGGGCCTGAACTAGTCGGCCCGTTTACAACTCTGCGTGGACAAGCTAAGATCTCAATTACACTTTGTTTTTAATTACCGTAACTACTTTGCAGTAAGCTCAAATCAAATCCAAAGTTTTATTGTAGTCGTTTTCTTCCGCTAAATTGCTTGATTGGTGCATGTTTATCCTCCTATCACGAGAAAGCGACGGTGCACTATGTTTTTGGACGAATCCGCACCCGCTTAGGAGTTGACCATTTTCCAAGCTTTCCTGTTGACGTTTTGACTTCTTCCCACGTAAATTTGCTGCTTGTTCGAAGCCACCAAGCAGAGATAATTATCGTAAAGCGTCTTATCCAAGGACGCAACAACGTGACCAGGGTGCGGGTTGAACTCATGATCCTGCAATCGGAGTCGTCGTAAAAACGACGCCTTGACCCATTCGGCCACGCTGCCGACAAAACGAAAGCTTATAACACTATAACGAGTTTGTGGAGCCCATCTCCTCGTCATAGCGTCTGGACAACACAGCTCCTTTCGAAAAAATGTCGCAGCAGTGGCTAGCCGTTGGCAACACCGGCCCTAGATTTGAAGCTCATTCCTCCCACCCAAAAAACGATTGTGTTTACCGCTAGGCCTACTGGATTATTAAGATTTGGACGCTGGGTGCTAGAAAAGCATTACTCATTTCATTAGTTACAAATAGATATATGCCGCATCTTTTTACCCAGGATGCCCGTAAAGCTCCTCCAATTTATTTCGAACAGTTTCGTTTTTGATCTCGTCGGCAACTTCGCTGAAATTATTCGCTCTTGACAAATTACAGAAAACTCTCCAATCGTTGTACAAAGGAAGAGCGTGATCTCTTCCTCGCTGGAGGTTTAGGGACGCAAGATCCAGAGCTACCTGAAATTGAACGACAAACTTTTGCAATAACAAAAAAATGGAAATTCTAGAATGCACAATACAACAACAGTTATACAGCATACAAAAAATGATCCAAAGTGCCTCAAAAGGACTTTAAATGAATGTGTAGCCTATTTTAGCCGGGATAATTTTATTTTTGGCAAATAAGCGAAAATGATTACTCCTGCTCTGAATGCAGGAACAAAAGTTGTATATTATAGTCACATTTGTGTTAGAATATATATGCAACGGCAGCATCAACTCTACGCAAAGATTTTGCAATTAAAATTTTCAATGACGTCATAGGTGATACGATGATATTTAATTCTGAAAAGCCTACGAAATATTTACTTGAGTCACACGTTGCCAACAAAAACCAAACAATTTTAAACAACATCGAAAGAAACTGCCCACCTTATTCTGCAGAGCAAACAATTTCTCTCGAAGCTCTTCCGGCATTAGTTGCGAAGCAGTCGAAAGTTTTGCTGGTCTGCCGATCAAGCCTAAAATTATCACAAATATTAAGTTGCAGGATTCGTGAAATGCCATTAGAACGCAATTTAAGTTTTATAGAACTGTAAAATACAAATTTAGCGAATTTTTAGTTTTCCAAAGTCATGGTTTATTTCCGACTTATAATTATGACGTTTTACATTTAAATACTTCATTCGTGTCCAAAAGTAATTAAATAAAATAAAAAATTGATGTTTTTCCATTATGAAATTTCAGGATTGATTCAAAACAGCGTAGCCAAACCATTTGCATGCAATTTCACAATTCAATTAAAAATACTTGTGTATTACAGTAAGAAGCAAGTTTTATGGACTGCTTCTTCCAAAAACAGAAAACTCGTATAAAATGCAAGTGATCGCAAAATGACTTTAGTTTGAAATCGTCCGAAAAGATCATAACAAATCTATTGTTAGACATTTAAAGTCATTTCAAAATGACTTAGGCCCACGTTTATCATGTTTTGTGAAATTAAATATCGATTTTTTTAATTGAGCTTGAATTGTGAACGACTGGCAACTTGTTTCGAGAATTAAATTTGACCGTATTTACTCAATGATTAGGTTTGTGAAACCATGTTTGCTTACTTATTTCTTTAATTGAAATTAAACAGTTTCCATAAAAGCCCTATACTAACAATACTTCGTCTTCTCAATAAAACCAACAAGTCTATAAATTTGCTGCAAATACTTGATAAAAAAAAGAATAACCAAAAGCATAAAATAGTACATAAAATTTATTGGAAAGCAAACTAAAATTGTAGTAATAATTCTAAAAGATCACTTTTCTGGTAATCGTTACGGAACGGCTAGTTATGCAACTCACCTCTCAATATGGGGTCAATGCCTCCCTGGCGGACCATCCTCCATGGGGAGAAGAAGGCCTCGTGCAACATTATGGAAGGAAATTGGGGATGGTTTTCAAAGTTTTCATCAAGCCTTCGAAACTCTGGGGAGATAGTCACGTGTCCAAAGCGAAAAGCTGCCGTAGCAAAAATATTTGAAATGGTGGGATTCTCATCCGCTTTATATCCATCATACTCTCCCATTTGCTCCATTCCCATTGGCCCTATGATTTTTGGAACGTATTCTCTATAAAAAAAATTGCTCAATGATTTGTATTTTTCATCGAAAAAAATATTTTTTTCTTGAATGAATCGGTTACTGGCTGTACGACTGTGAGAAAGGTAATATAAAAATCAAAAAGTTATTCAAGAAAAGATTTTCGAATGGGAAGGTAAGAGGTAATGAGAGTGGCGAAACGTATTAAGTGAGGAGATATTAAAGTTGAAGAAAACCGTCAAAACTTTTTTCACTTTTGTAGCGCTTAATACCAATTTCATTTAATATTCAAGTGTGATAATGACTCAACAAAGTCTTTTATATGACGCATATCAGTTGATTGTCCAAAAAAATTTGCTTCTCGTACACTTACTTCCAATGAACAACTTGATGATAAGCTCCCACAATCTTCCTCGCTTCCTGGTAGAGAACCTCTCCTCTCCAATGCGCGTTCATCTCCTTCAATCTACGTGCGATTCTGTTATGTTCGCGCACCCACACTGTGTGAATGGCCGACAGCGTCAAATGCTCACTCGCTCTAAATTAAAAGAGGGTGGAACTTATGAGCTTGTAAACGTTCTTTAGTTTCATAGATTGCAGTTACTTTGTTGCTCTTCGTTATTAAGTTCAAAGCAAAATACGAAGGAAAATAAACATCTTGAGTTTAGGTCATTGCGGCCCAATTTTTTCTAAACAGATTCCTTCTTCATAGGGTCTACAGGCAAGCATTTGCACGAAGCGGCCGACAAAAGAAACCATACTCTGAAAAACTCCAAAAATCCGTCTTTTGTTAGATTATAAACAATAACAAAGATCTACGAGTATACAATAAAAATTTTTTTATACCTTGTGTCTCCGGCTAGGAAACAATTAATATTCTCCCCACTGGCATCAAATCGATCTTGGACACAAGGCATGTTTGGATTGAACGGCAGATACTCGCGTCCATTTACTAGCAAAAGTACAATAAAATGATCGTAGGTTGATTGATGCTATTTTTGTTTTTACTTTGGTCATTTATAGGCGGCCTAGTTTCAGCTGCCATGGAGTCTAAGAATTTTCACAAACTGCAAAAACGTTAGTTAAGGGTAAGCGTAAAAAAGTTAGGATGTGTGATATCAGACGAAATAAGCACAAACAACTGCTTTTAATATTAACCTATTTCTCAAATCCCTTATTATACTGAGCCCTTCGTCAAATGGAGATAAAAGACCAAAGTACGTTAATTCTATCAATAGTTGAGCAAATAAGCAATGTACAGCACGAGGTTGGAATTTATTAGTTGCATTTGGTTGTTTAAAATAGTTCAAACATTCTTACCGTCTTTAAATCGATCATTGACCCTCATCAGTCCAAGGTCATTTGTTAAATCCCGAAGATTTTTTGCTGCGCTTTTGGAGCTTCCGTAAACCTAAAACAATAAAGCAATAGTGAAGTATGTATAGATATCAAAGCAACAATACGTAGATACCAATATTACAACTTTGCCAAAGCGTTGAATTTTTTTAGTACAAGCTTTGTTGCTGTCTTTTCACAGATTCGGAGTTCATCTGATTATTTATTTTTGAATAATTTATGACATCTGCAAGAAACATCATAAATAATTGATTTTTAAATGTAAAATAAAATACAAAAAATACGTAATCTATTTAACTGCTGCATTTTTGATCCTCTTTATCATCTTCTAAGATTCTCACGCCAAATACCATTATTGTCATGCCTTTTATTCACTAAACTCTTTTGGCTTTATCTGAGAAACAAAAAAAAAATTAACTCCAAGAATTATACGAAAAGTAATTAATCAAAAAAGTAATTAATCAAAATCAAAACAGTGGCCTTTAACACAATAAGCTCAAAAACAAAACAAAATAACAACAAAAGCAAAAAATAGCATCAAATTGCTGCACAATACACAATGATGCAAAAATGAACTGAACAGATGATTTGACAAGATAAAATTGTGCATTGTAGCGAAATGGAAGCGTTACTTACCGTACTAGCATCTACAAAAGACGTGGCAGCATTGATTTGTTCACGTGGCTGCAATTGATGGAAGAGCGATGACGTGTCTCCGGTGCCACAAACAGAAGCTGAACGGAAAAACGGAAGACATTCAACACCTTGTATCCTTGGGTCATCATCAGGGACCTTAAAAAAGTTCCCAGAAAAAGAATATGTAGTTTATGCTCGAACGAAACAGATTCTTATACATAATCACATAATGTCATATAAGGTAGTCTCATTGCTACAGATGTTTACTCCACTATGCTCTTCAGAAGATAGTTGTTTTAATAAAAGAATATTAGAATTTAAAGACTAGCTTTCTGGGCTGTATAAGATGATTATTGATATTCAGTTATGCAATTCTATTTAAATCAGATAACATAAATGCCTTTTATTTGAAGCAACGTTCAAATTTGAAGCAATGCTTTTTATTTGAAGCAATATATGTTGAAACCACCTAGTACCGTATGTTGTCATCTGTTTTTCCCTAACCTAAGGATCGTATGATGGTGTCTGAAAAAAGTGGGCTTGTGTATGAAATTCCATGTCGTGATTATGATGCAGTATATAATGGGAAGACCGAGCGTAGTTAACCGTTTCAAGGCTGGGCTTTTTGGTCACCATAGAAAACTGGGGGGGGGTCAAGCTTAACCGCGCTGTTTGAACGCTTATATCTTTGTAAATACACGTGTTAAAGTTTCGAAAAAAACATCAATGTGCCAAGAATTTTATACACTTTTTTGCCAAAGTTTGATATTCCAAAAAAACTTTATGATAATTAAGAAATTATTAGTTTTTGTGACCCCATTCAAAATCAGCTTATTTTCAGAAAAAAGAGAAAAAAGAAACAAGAGCGGTTACGCGTCGACAGGTTGCGGTTGAATGACTCAATGACACGCAAAACTTTTATCGCGAGACCACCTTAGCGTTTTGACTTTTGACTCATCTGTAATGTTTTTCAACAAGTCAAAAGGGCATAGCAAAAATCTAGCTCTTCAATAACGTGACTAAAATACCTCAATAAGCAATTTTACTGTTATCATTTTGTTTTTCCTCGAGCGTCATCACTACTGTTCATTAGAACATTTTTATGACACCCAAAGCTTTTTGGCTAAACCACCTGACTCGCACATAATTATGACATTGAATTAGCAATCAAATTAGCGAGCATTTTTATTTTACAAAAAAATAATTACCAGTTATAATTTGCAGTTAATTAAGTCGCGTCCTATATGAAAAAAAGTATGCAAAATATTCAAACACTCAAGTGTAAAAATGTGGAAAATCAAAATATGTTTGTATGATTAGTTTGAAACAATTCCAACCAGCAATTATGCGTGTTTAGTAAAAATCTTATCGATTTGCATAAAAGTTGGCGAAACTTTTCTGGCTTATTTCTGAAATGTGACAAAAGATTTGATCAACCTATATTGACGCATTATGCTCCAATGGAACTTCAATATTGGGATTTAGCGAATTTCATGATATTCCGAATTTTTCGCAGTTACCAAAAAATGCTGCGGAAAAAATTCTAAAATATTTCTGGTGCTGCCGTTGCAAGTCCACGGAAGAAAATAGACCCAATTTGAAAATTTGATGTTTTTCCTGCAAACAAAAATATACCGATTCACGCAGGAAAATGAAATAACAAAAAAAAAATGCAGAGCAATCTTTCTGAAGAAAGTTTGCGAAAAGACAATGGCCATTTTTTGGAAATAACTCAGGGCCCTTTTCAAAGAAAGGCGTTACCGTTGAGTGTGTTATATTAATGGAAATCTAATAATATGTGATATTAAGGCGTACAAGCGCATAAAATATTAGCTATTTTCTAAACGCTGCCAAGGATGGAACATAACAATTAAACTTGCGGTAAATTTTTACCAAACGTTTGTGAATACTGGCGTAGTTAATTCTTTGCACACAGTAATATATATATTTTCCGCCCACTAAGGTAACCACAAAGTAACAAAATTGTAATTGAATACTTTTATTTTACTCTTCATTTGGGATTTTATAAAACCTTCAAAATAGTTTGAGAAGTTGTCGACAACAAAGCACTAAACCAGGGGCGGCTCGATGGAAGCTGAAAAAACAGCAGCATATCCTGCATCGTCTGATCGTTTTTCTTTTTTGAATAATATTTTTATTTTTAGTTTGGAGGTTTTTAGCTTTGGCGACCAGTAAATAATTAATCATCTTTACCCCCCCTCTCTCCCGCTTGACCGCAAAAATTAGAAAATTATTGCATTTTCATAGCTATTTTAATATAAAAAAAATTTTGGAAACTCTTGAGAAAAACTGCTCACTTTGCAGCTTTTATAACGCATTAAAAATGTACGCGGTGACGTCATAGCTAGTCTATCTTCACTCCCTGTTTTGATAAATAGACAAAAATAAGCTGCGACTCGCGTAGCTTTTTGGCTTGTTGAGAAATGTAAAAATGTGTTTTTGGATGGCAAGCATTGAACTATTGAATTTATTACATCTTGTTCTGTTGTAGGATACTGCGGATGGTGTAGACTGTTGAGTCGTGGAAAGATATACGCTAAGCTAGAACGTGACATCGCAAGTGATGTACGGGAACTTCGCGGCTGTATCCAAATTTGACTGAACTTTATTATGCTTTTAAATAGCGACCCAATTGCGTTAAATGACATTGTTAATATGTGGTTGCTG
Organism: Trididemnum nubilum; assembly: GCA_963965965.1. Taxonomy (NCBI): domain Eukaryota; kingdom Metazoa; phylum Chordata; class Ascidiacea; order Aplousobranchia; family Didemnidae; genus Trididemnum; species Trididemnum nubilum. Next base: position 42,996,713 of record OZ014479.1, read on the forward strand.
ATAGTCAGATGAATAATTTAAATGCGCCTCTTTCAAATTTTTTTCACTAACTTTAACGGCTTCTGGTTATGTGCTTTCGATGTTTAAATGTCTCAAAAAATGCCCGCGTCTCGGCGTACCGCTTTTGGATTTGAGACATTACAATAAATTTTGATTAATCACAATAGTAACTGCGAAGTAGATTACAATTGACATGGAAAGGTCATTTTTGGTAATACGTTTAGTCACATTTTTTCGTCGCAGTTGAATTTATCTACGACGTTGACTTTCTGGAGTCCAAATGTTTTTATATGTTTGGCAGCTTACTCTTTCAAAATAGTCGAGCGGCCTCTGCACTAGACTGTATAGTGTATAAGGACTTATAGTAGCGAACCATGCAACATAACAACCAGCAAATGCGCAACTAAACTAGTTACACATATGCACAATTAAAAATTTGCAGCCGCAAAAATCAGTTTTTGTACGCAAACTTTAGCATTTCCAATAGTTTAGTTTGTGGTTTTGGCCCCACAACTTCGTTTACCCTGATCTGTTTGTAACGTTGTGCATTAGCAATAAGTATTGCGTCTACATGCATGATAATAGACAAAAATCTGGCTTGAGATGAAAGTCCACGTACTGCCTTTTCCGCCCGCGAAAGCGAAATATACGTGAAGACCAAAAATATAAGGTTTCGTTTTTAAAAAGGGACTGCTTTATGCTAGAAATACAAACGACAAACGAACAAAAAGGTTTTCATCTTGCTGAATGGCTGTTGCGCCCCGGGGCAATGGTTTTCCTGGCGGTTTTTCCTCCACTCCGTTGTACGCCACCAATATACCTACAATTATATTTTATAATCTGCAACAATGATGGTAATTGATACGGTTGGTAGTTTTTACATAATTTTCTTTGCCTCTGAGGACCCAGCAGTACTACTCTGCAGTTCACAAATAGATCAAAAAAAGAAAATAATTGATTTTCTTTTATGCTGTAGCGTACTATAGCTCATCAAGCCGTTCTTCTAATTATCAGACACGTAGCCAGCAGGATAGTTTAGGAAGAGCAATATCTTTTCGATCATTTTGGTGACTGCATGGTTTTAAAACAAATAATTTTTGTTTTGCTAATGCAATTTGCAGAAGTTTTGCATTCGTTTCTTGTTATTATGAAAAGTTTTAGTGGTAATAAATTCCTGAGGCTATTAGAGGTTTAGGTTTAAAGCCGCAGCTACCGGAAACAATGGGTTTTGGGGCCTTTGCTCCCACCGCTCAAAGATTTTGCGATGTTTTTTGCAAAAACCAAAAAAACAATTTCAGGCCTATTTCGGTTAAAATTATTGCTTATGAGACCGCACATAACAGGAATGCAAAGCATGATTTAAATGGCTGCGTAAAAAAGCTAAAAGAGCGATGCCTCAAATAGTAATTAGAAAATTTTATTCATTTTAATTCTAGCCATGATACAAATCTGTTATTCGAAAAACTAGCAAGTTTTATCAACTTACCTCAGAGTATCCCCCATGTCCCCCCTAAAACATAAACACTTATTTGATTAGCTTACCTTAAGCATTTTTAGCCAGCAATCAACTTTGATCATGTTTGATCGAATTATTTTACTGTTATTTTTAAGTTAAATTTTTAAAGAAATTTATGCCCCCTCCCAAATAAATATAACAAAAACGAATTTGAAGCCTCTTCCTTTTTCCCGGCTAGGGCTGTAATTATTTTATTAACGAAATGTGAAGCAGCAAGTTTCTGCGAACTACAATATATTTGTGATTCTTGATGCCTGCATTCCATGCAACTAGATTTAGCGAAATCGCGCAATATATTATTCAAAACTACAGCTCCCAATTTGTTAAGTAACATCAAACACGTTAGATTAAAAATTTTTTTTTTCATATTTTCAAAGCTATGTAGGCCACTGGTTGTCAACTTATGCAATGCCGCATATATATTTTACTTCAAAAGTTTATTATCTTACCAATGCCTAAGCTTTTGATAAAGCTTTGTTGATTTGTTAGTGAACTGTCAACGTGAGTAGAAAAAGAAATTGCCGATATAGGTTGTTGTACAATATTCAATTTTTAAACAAACGGAATTTTGTGTTCTGTCTAACCAAACGATGAATGGCATGCTTGTAGCCTACCAGTCGATTAATTATGTAATTAAAAATTGAAAAGTATGCGGATATTTACCTAATACTGCATTATGCAATCAAGCAACTGACTGTCAATGATTTTTACTGATTTTTCGCTCCTTTTACCTTACTATATTGCAAGTAAGATTTGGGTGGGGTGAAAAATAAACCTTATGTGAATCCCCAGACTCTCCCTTGACAATGGGACTGCTAATTATCGCAAAGTAATGTACAGCGAATCTTTGCCGCAGTAGTATGTAACAATTTGTTTCTAATCTTAATTGCATGCTGTGGCTTTGAATTTCTACTATATTTCGACCAGTAGCGGCCACGTAACCAGTGGGGGCTGAGGGGCCTGAAGCCTTTACCCTCAGCCTAGTCACTTGGGAAATTTAATTCAAAAATGCATGCTTTTAAACGTGCTTTGAACCATTTCTTTTGACAAAAAAGTATAAAGGGAACTGAATCGGCTATCGGTAGTATAATTTTGTTAAAAAGTTTCCAAATCTTTACAAGATTAGTTGCTTATGGCTCAACACACGAGCGATTTGTCATCGAAATAGCGCTAATACTTATTTTGGAAAATTACAAATATTGCCAAGTGGCCAAACCATGCCTCCTAACGGCTGCTTGTGCCCCCCCCTTTTGGTTCACTAAAGATACTTGTTTAGAACATCACGTTACAAAAAGACAACTAACTATTATGTGAAAAAGGAATGGTAACGTTCAATCTTATCTGCACTCTAGCAGTAAATTAATGTTTTTGAATATTAAAAGTATTGTGGTTCAAGTTTCAAATACCAGCTTTAACAATCACGGTTTATACCTCTGAACCCATTAGGTCATGAATTAGGCTATTCATATCAATTTCAAAACCACGGGTGTTTGCATTATATGCAATTCAAAGAATTCTAAGCCTAAAGTCAATGTTTCTCAAACCATGGGTCGGAATGCACATCAGGTCGCTAAACGTTTAGGGATAGTGGTACAACCAAGGGGTTCTCTCCCCCTCCCCCCCTTAGCCAAATCACTTGGTAACTTTAACCTTAAAATGCAGGCGTTTAAATGTGCTTTGGACTTGACCTGTAAGTAAAGCAAGGGCTGAATGGACTGGATAATTTAATTTTTTCAACTGGCTTCCAAAGCTTAGCAATTTATTTCTTTCAAATAGCTTTAAAAACGTGCAATATGTGATCTAAATGGCGTTAAAATGGCTATTTTTCTCAAAAAATGAAAAAAAATCTTCCAGCGGCTGGGAGCTTTACCCCTAAACCCCCGTCTATGATGCCTTTGAATTGCATCATTTTGCTTAGCTGGACATGAAATTGATGCATTTATCAAGCAAAAAATTTCAACTTTTGGTTCAAGCTCCTTTTCCCCCTTTAGCAAAATCTTGGTTCAAAATGTTTACTAGTGTGTAGGAGTGTACAGATGTCGACTGATAAAATAGTTAGTTTTTTTTTTTTAATGGCTAGCTCTTTGTGTTTTTAGAGCATACTCAAGCTTGTTTAGGTCACAGTGACCATTGAAAATAAATTTTTCAAGCAATTAAGGACCAGAACCGAAAAGCTAAGAAACGCTATCGGCCTTATATGCCTTCTTTTTGGACATGAACACAATATTTTGTGAATTGCACTTAATTTTCAATTGTGCGAGATCAATTTTAATAGTTCAGTTTATTTTAGTGCCCCCTCACTCTCGGCTATTACCCACTTCGTTTGCTGTGGGCTGGTGATGGCTCTTCAAGAAGCTGCAGGCTAGGTTCCCACACCCCCACTTTGGAATGCAGACAATTTTAACCGAGGGTTCTAGCCCCCTTAGCAAAATTCTGGTGGCGCCCTGATTTTCGCAGTTTTTGCGCAGCAGCAGCAAAAATATATATACTGCAATTAAATGCACATTATTTTAAATTTAGTGGCATTATCCCAATTGCAGAGTTTATCTAAATCTTGTCTCGCGTTTTTGAAAAATTTAGAAAAAAAAGCATTGTAATTTTTCCACCGTTGTATCGAAACCATCTTGCAGTCAAATTTATCATAAAGTTATTAAAAATACAATATTGAAAGTTGAAACCCACCTATTTGAAACACAATTTGCATAAGTGCATATAAAAAACGCAACTTCGGCAGTGGCAACAGCATTTTAACAAGAAAAAAATATATAAACGCTTTTGGCGTAAGACATAGCTGGTCAAAGTTGCTTATTTGTCTATTAATTGTTTGATTAAAATGCGGCGTAAATATTGCAATAGCCAATATGTATCAAAACGCGATAAAAGAAACCATTTTCGAAGCCAGCAACTACCTTTCGATTGACAGCTCTCAAGCTTTGCATCTGCTGTATGTACCATTTGTACCACTTACTTGTGCAATATGCAGTACATAAATCAGCAATAGAAAAAATTAAATATAATTGGCCCATTGAGTCGAAACTATGGTTTTGTTTTTCAAACATATTCAAAAAGCGTTACCTCAATAACAATAAGCACAATAAAACTGTAACATTGAACTTATTTTGTTGGTTTTGTAATTTGTACGCACGAATTGTAATACAAACAGTAAAATGAAACTTTGACTAGGCGACAGAAAGACCGTAATATGGAAACACAAATTCTTTGCTTGTTTGATTGATGATCTCACTTAGTTGTAAAAGATTCTTTGCTACGATCAATAAGATTTTTCTGAACAAAATAACAGTTGTTTTTATGACGAAATGCTATTCGTCATAGCGCCTTGCCATTCCGCGCTCGACTGACCGCCGAAAATTTCAATGACTCACTCAGAACGCATAATTTCGATATGCGTCGCTAAGCATGCGTGGCTCATTCTCGCCTATTCTCTTTATTTACGAAAATCAGAACTTGACCTATGTACTGACTTTAATAGTTAATAACTCGCTTCATAGTTCGTAAAAAATTTTGAAATTTTTATCAATGGAAGCAGAATTTATTAACTTAAAAAGTCAAGGAATCTGATTGACTATCTTCAAGTAGCTTTAAAACAATAGGCGTTTAAAAAAAGCGCGTGCACATGTAGCCCCCCCCCAGTCCAGATAGGGTTAAAAAAGACCAGAAAAGTGAACATTTCTATGCAGTCAAAAAAAATGGATGTAAAAAAGTCCGCTTTGTCCCAATATATTGTAGATTTTGATCATTTTACAGTGTGGGATGAACCAAAAATTTTTAAAATGGAAGCCAATCACAGTAAACGTCGCACAGCGGAAAGTTTTTTTAAAAAATCAAAGAACGATTAAAATAAACGTTTTAAACCGAATTGACCTCGCTAACATGCCCGTTGTTTATGATATGCTTATGGATTAATTTTCATGTAGTATTGTTTTTTGATAGTGATTTTTTCTTTAATAGTGTTCCAGAATCATATAGTCAAAAGTGCCTCTCGTTTAATAATTGACGTATCCGACAAGCCTTTTTCCACGCGTTTGTTTGCCCTTAGTCTTAATTTGCATAAATCACTTCTCATCTTTGCATTTCCATGATTATCATCACGTGATGAACTTTTTCAAGTGTTTCGCACGTTTCTTGTTGGACCTGAGCTCATTCCTTTTTGGGTTTGGTGATGAACAATGCGCACTATTTTGTTTTGAACGTTTAATGCCTTTATGTTGGAAGTCAGCCGCGAATATTTTAGTAAAAATTTGCTCCATTTGTTTTAACTTCCCCTTATATTATTTTGCACTCCATACCTGAATACATTTATTGAATTGAAGGATTGTGGTTGTGGTCTTTCTTCGAATCGGGCAGTTTTAGGAATGTGGAGTAAAGACCAGTTGGGCTCCCCAAGGGGTTACCGTTATTCTTCGTCTTAAATTTGTTACGGTTTCGAAGCAAATAAGCCACACGTAACTTAATACAAATTATATAATACTGTTGGCAAATGTAATAATTTTTCTGTGATATTGCATGTTGTAATTACGAATGTTGCATATTTTTTTGTTTGTTACGCCACAAGAGTTTATTCTTGGTTACCTGTATTTTTCCTACTAGTTTCATTTTCATTTTTGCAAACAAGATATGCGTTACTTTTCTGATGATGCTTCCCGGACGGGTGAGCAAAACCTTAACTTAAATAAAAATACACCGGAGAACGTTGCTTTAAATAAAATGTTTCATCTCGATAAACGAGCTCCTAGCTTCATTTTCAAGCATAAACTGTTATTGAATTCTGTAAATGTGCATTATTTGGAACAAATGTGCACAACTTATCAGAGCACATGCTACATCAGGAGAATGTTATACTGTACCATAGTTTCTGCAGTAAGAAAAACTTTTGAAGAGTTTGCGATAAACTAGAATTTCAGTCAAATAGATGCTTCACAAGTCAAAAAATTAAAGCTATTATCTATGAGCATCTTTAAACGTTCATGCTCGTAGAACTTGTATTTTTCCTTATATTATTGAAATTAACGTAAAATGTTTCGTTTTGATTTCTCATTCAAATTCACCTGCATTGGATAACACGGAGATTTGTTTTCACAAGTCTTGGAGCAGTCAGTTAGACCCTGGAATGTGGAGGTGCTCAAGCTTTGAGGGGTGAGATCCATATCGTGATCAATGTATTGGCCCCAAACGACCAGCATGTGAGAGTACTCGGGGTCACCTATTGTACAGAATGATGAACAACATTAAGCAGGAAACAATGTTTTAACTTTTTGTTTCTTTTTTTCTATTGAAAGTTGATGAATACAGAAGCAAATCAGGAACTTCTGGTAGATGTCTTTTACAGCAAACAACACGCCTCGAAATTGATTGAACTGTAATGAATTAGTAGCATGCCGGTAGTATATGGACTTTTTCAACGATTCAACCAAAAACACTCAGGAAAATATTTATTTAGACGTCTCGGTTGTTTCATTCTATTGTCAATCTTAGCATTGAATAATTTTGTTATTACCATACATAATACGGCACTTAGTACAGTATACATAATGCTCGTAATTCCAAAATTATCGCTGAAATCATTTATCTGAACTTTAGCAAAGCGTTTGACAAAGTTTCTCATGACAAGTTGTTTATCAACCTAAATAGCTATGGAATTTTTGAAAAAGTACTAGAATGGATAAAAAGTTTCCTATGCAATCGTAAACAAGTTGTAAAAGTTGAAAATGCTAGATCCAATGCAATGCCAGTACTATCAAGTTTAGGTCACGGCGCATGCCTATATGACCTCTTGCTTTTATTCTTTACATGAGCGATTCAGTCAGTGCGCCAGAGGGTAAAGTTCAATTACCAAAATTCTCAAACAACATAAAAATTTGGCGAGATGTCATTAAGTCTGATGTTGATCAAATGATTGTGTTTATTGTTTGATAAAATAAATACAGTAATTTAATAGTATATAATAACAAAAATATACACATAGCTGGACAGCGCTGTTTTAAGGTTTTAGCTCTCATCAGCAGGCCTCTGCATAGCTAACCAAAGGTATTCCCCAGCCACCTCTCGGCCACACTGGACAAACCTTAGCGGCTTGCACAGTGGCAGAGGTTTTTTCGTTTTAATAAAATTCAAGTTAATCCTAAAAACATTTTTGAAATTACCTTTTCTTTAATGATGTGTGCCTGACAAATTCATGTTGTTTGTTTCCTTCATATAGTTAAAGTGTCTTGTATTTTAGTTTAAACGCTTGTGTAGTGATACTTGGCGCCTGCTGTTGCTGCAGAAGTTCTGGCTCTTTTTAATTTTCTACCAAAATTTTGTATTAACAAGCTTATGGCTAACAGTTATTTCATTATTATCATTATTTATGGCTGACAGCATTTCATACATATATTTGTGCTTTTTATTAAATTTTGTTATGGTGCTACTAAACCACTGCTGTTATAAAGCACCAATATTCACGATAATAATAAATAAATAAATGCAATTACAAAATTGCTTAGACTTGATTGTAGAATGGCCAGCAAAATGGCAAATGGATATAACAATTAAAAACTGTTATATCATAAAAATCGGGTGTTTTTCATCGAAATTTAACTAGAACACTAATGGTATTTCCCTAACCTATAACATTTCGTGTAAGAATTTAGGTGTCACCATTGACAGTAACTTAAGCTTTTCCACTCACTGCAGTCAAATCAAAATCAAATCTTTCATTATACTCGCTGCAATATGCCGAAGCGTGTAACGAGTTTGCGGGACCTATCAGCGCGTCATTGCGCCCAGGCAACACAGCTTCTTTTGAAGAAATGTCGCAGCGGTGGCGAACCTTTGGCAACACTGTGTTCGATTTGATCGGCCTGAGATTTGAACCTCAGACCTGCCGCTACAGAGATGAACGCGTTACCGCTTGATCTACTGGCCGGTGCTCACTGCTGTGCTATTTAGAAAAAAGACACCACAAAGAGCTAATATGATTCTTACAGCGTTTCAAATACGCAATCTTGAATTGCTGGTTGCTGTTTGGTACGTTCAGAGAACGGTCGATTCTAAATGAACAAGTTATAGCTGCCCTATCAACGCCTGACGCGAGATGTATCAAAATTCTTGGCTCAAGCAGCGAATTCTATTGACTCTACATGCGTCACGTCAGTTAACCACAGCAATTTAAACTTAACCTAAACCCCTAGAATAAGCCCAACTAGCTGTAGATACGCTATAGGTAACTTAGCGTTTCCTAAACAAATAGAATAAGATAACTATACCATAACAGGCATGCAACAACAATGCGAAACACACTACCGTGCAATACCAACAATTAAACTACAACGCATGTCCTCAAATACTAACTCAATCTCAAAAAATCTTAAGGGCGGGTAGACATGCTAAAAACTGAGACTTCACCGAAAATGCACTAACAACAGGCTAGCAAAACAATACACTGAATTGACGTGTCTGCACTCTGCGCTGTACTACTGCGAAAAAGCATGAGCGACAATATGTAGCAAGAGCGGCCAAACAACCACTATGACTCAACAGCACAGTACAGTCGCGCAACAATGATTTCAGAACGAGCTAAGCAACGTCAAGCAAAGAAGGGGAAACCCCAACAGGTGAAATATGTACAGTATCTAACAGACCGTATTTGAGCGTAACATGGCCGGCCCAAAATATTGAGCAGGAATACAAACGTAACCGGAGCAATATTTTCAAATAATGAAGCGAGAATACACAAGTAATAATCAACACATAGGCTAGCGACCCAGGCAATAACACCCAGAGTAGACAGAACTACTGGTATTGTCAATATTGAGAATAAGAACAGTAAAACAATTCAGAACTTAAAGCAGAGCACAACTGCGCCACGGCAGCACAGAAACACACGCGTCGCGCGGCCCACGTATGATATGTAAGCTTAAACACACGGGGGGAGTGGAGGAGCATACTTGTATCTAGTATCATACGTGGGTAAACAGTCCATAGTTCGTATGCTCAGGCCGTAATATTAGGCTGCACCAAGCCTGTAGCACAACGTCAGTAACAGTCCATGGTGCTAAAAGTTCACAGTTTATTGTACATTTAGCTCGCCTGTAACAAAGCAAACAGTCTATAGGTAGGCGGCTAATACGGCCTTATCGGGTAGCATCAACAGGGATAGGGCTGTTAAGCACTCTTCAGTGTGCCAAGTAAGCAAGTACAATGTTCATATAGTCAATATTGTTCATGTTGATGCATCCGAAATAACACACCGCACAATGTGCTGGTATGTAACAGACTTCATCGATGTAGACAACTAAGTGTCGCACTCCAAAAGGCAGAGCTTTCTCACATCTCTTGTGAAAACCTTCCCTCCGGCAACTCGGATCTTCACCCTTCTCACCAAACTATCACGACCTGGCATGATCTCATTCACTATTCCCTTTGGCCAGGAATTCCGAGGTGCACTTTCTTCCATCAAGAGGACAAGGTCCCCAACTGCAAAGTTACGTTGAGGGGACAGCCATTTCTGACGGCGTTGAAGGAGGGGCAAGTATTCAGATCGCCATCTCTTCCAGAATTGATCGGCCTGGTATTGACAAGCACGCCATGATGAACGTAAGCCGTCTGAAGGAAGGATAACATCCGAAGGGTACCCAAGACTAACACTTCCAGTAAGAAGCATCGATGGAGTCAAGGTTTGCAATGCATCATCAAACTCTTTGCCCCCAACAGGATTCATAGGGAATGACCAGCCAACACGGCTAGCACGGTGGTGCCAAAAGGTCTTCATACGTAAAAGCCAAGCTACAGATTTTACAGCAGTCCGGAGGGTGCTGTAACAGTTCGTGAGTCTCCACAATGGGTCCTGCTCCTCATCACCTATTGTAAAACGGGTACAACAGATTCCACCTTGATCAAAACAACCGGAAGGATGATCGACGGTAGCAGCCGCAGTTGGATTGGTTTCATCATCTCCATTCAGTACTTCTGGCTTCGCTTTTGGCCATGTTGACTTATCTTGCAGCAGGAATGATGGAGCATGAAGCCATTTTTCAGCCTTACGAACCTGTTTCGGAGACACTCCCCTCGAGTACAAATCTGCGGGGTTCCGTTGCGTGTCTACCCACCTCCATTGCTCCGCTGCAGAAAGTTTTCGAATTAAGCTAATTCGGTTGGTCTCAAAGGCGGGTCGACGCTTTGAGGTGTCCCTCAGATAAGCGAGTACCGTAGTGGAATCAGACCAATATGTGACTTGGTCTATGGTAATGTCATGTTCACGCATAACTGTCTTGGCCAAGCGAATTGCCACAACTGCAGCACAAAGCTCCAAGCGTGGAACGGAAAGCTTCTTTATAGGGATAACTCTTGACTTGCCGATGATGAACGAAGTTGAAACCCTTGCAGCTTTGCTGACCCAAAAATAACACACTGCTCCATAGCCATTGCAACTCGCATCCGCAAAGCAGTGCAGCTCTATCCTGTCGGCGTCAGGAAGGTTCTCATAGGCACGCGGCATGGAGATCTGATCTAAACAAGGCAAAGCATTGAGCCACCTTTCCCATTCAAGACGATCAGATTCAGAAATCTCTGAGTCCCAGTCCAAACCTTGAATAGTCAAGCGTTGCAAGATGAGTTTAGCTGGTAGCATGTACGGTCCAACCATGCCCAAGGGATCATAGATGCTGGCCATGAGTGACAGTAACTCGCGTCGAGTGAAGGGATGGCTGCTACCGGTCACCTTTATACAAAGGAGGTCATCGTCCGGGTTCCACACCAAACCCAGAGCCTTGTGTGAGGGGAGATCATCTTCATGGAGATCCACCTGATGAAGCTGAGGAGCAAGTAGATCTGGAGGAACGGCTTCAAGGACTTCCCGGCGGTTGCTTACATATTTAGCCAACTGAAAGCCACCACTGGCAAGGAGATCATTGAGTTCGGCGAGCAGACAGACTGCCGCCTTGCTGTCAGGAACGGAGATCAACAGATCGTCCACATAAAGATGACGAGAGATAGCTGTCTTGGCTTTCTCTGAAGCATTGGTGCGGTTCTCTTGGGCAGTCCGGCGAAGAGCATACCCCGAAACACTGGGTGACGAAGTCAGGCCAAAGGTATGCACAGTGAGTTGATAAATCTTGGTCGATTTAGAGGGATCACCATCTCCCCACCATAGGAATCGCAAGGCAGTCTGATCGATGGGATCAACATTAACCTGGTGGAACATGTTACGGATGTCGGCCACCAAGGCAACACTGTGAGGCCTAAAACGAAAGAGAACCCCAAGTAAGGTGTTAGTGTTATCTGGTCCTTGTAAGAGTTGCTTGTTCAAAGATGTTCCACCGCAAGCAGCAGCACAGTCGAAAACCACCCTAAACTTCCCACCAGTAGAGTGATGCGGGATGTACCAAACTCTACCTTCTTCTGGGGGTTTCATCTGATCAGTTACCTCAAAGGCATGACCAAGCTGGATCATATCATCGATTTTGGCTCTATACTTCACATGCGTCTCTGGGTCGCGTAGCAGCCGACGTCCAAGGCTCTTTAGTCGGGACAGTGCAACGGGGTAGTTGTCTGGAAGGTTAGGACAACCTTTTCTCCAGGGAAGTCTCATACTATAGTGACCGTCTTTCCAAGTGCAAGAACTCTGCATCAGGTCCGTAGCCGTCTTATCATCCTCAGATGGTAGTAGTTCATCGGGGTCATGAGACAAATCCACAAAGTCAAGTTGACAAGGGCAAAGCGCCTCCGAAACCCGTTCTACATCGCGTGATGAAATCAGATTTACATGATCAGTCCCAAGGGGTTCTGGATCGCAGCCAAATAGCACCCATCCAAGAGGAGATTTGCCTGCCCACAGATTTGAATCATCACCTTGGCGTACCTCAGAGAAAACATGCAATGCAGGTGAGCAGGTACCCAAGAGCAAGTCAACCCTGTCTGTTCCAATCAACGGAATATCAACATCTGCCAAGTGTTCATTGCACGCGAAGTCTCTACCTGAAGGTATACTAGCGCTGCAGTCAGGCAAACCATCCACCACCCTGACGCCTGTCAAACTGAAGACTTCCATTTCATTTATTCCACGAACAGTGCACTCGGTATCCACAGTATTTGATACCTTTACACTACCGTCAGCTAGCTGGAGACTGGATCTCACTGGCCAACCTTTCAGTTCCAACTCATCAAACACTTGTTGGGATAAAAGATGAACATCTGCGCCGGTGTCAAGTAGCGCCAATATATCCTTGCTCTTGCCACTAGTGGGATTCGCAATCCGTACTGGCAAGACCTGAAGTCGTCCCCTAGCTTTAGAACCACAAGCGTAAGCATTCTTAGTTTCAGGGTTTTCTTTCAAGCCATTTTCGGACGTACTGCCACGGTCAGCCTTCGGGCCGTTACTGGAAACAGGAGACCCTGAGCTTAAAGATTCATCACCTTTGGTGCCACCCGGTAGATGTAGCAAGGAGTGGTGACTCTGCTGGCAAATTCGGCACCTGGCCTTACTTGGGCATTTTGAGACAACATGACCACTTCCAAGACAATTGAAGCAGAGTCGCTTTTGTGTAACAAAGGTTTTCCGTTCAGCAACCGATTTCTTGTTGAACTGCTCACAGCGCCAAACGAAGTGACCAGGAGCACCACAGGCTGTGCATAGCCGATCTCCTTTGACCTTTTGATCTTCGAGTTTCGGTGTGACAGGAACAGATGAGGTGGGTATGTCACGGGACTGCACAGCATGAACCCTGGCTGGCTTGGACCTCGACCATCCGCTACTGCGACGTTGAGTCTTGTCATGATCTCTTGGAGCTGCCATAAGTCTTCCTAGGCGTGAGCTGGCCAAACCTTGAGCCTGATCAATGAATTCGACGAAGAGGTTGAACGGTACAACATCCATGTCATACCCTCTCTTCATGGCCAACTTGGCAAATTGTTCCTGGTAGTGCCGGGGTAAACGAGAGAAGATACCATCGGTAGTGGACGTTGCGTCCAGCTGGTTTGCTGCATTGGCCGACTGGAGGACCATTTTACAGTTAATCAAGTCTGCATAGAATTCTCGGAGACCTTTCTCATCGGAACGGATTAGGGGTCCTTCACACACGAGCTTCAAATGAGCCTTTATTGATACCGAAGGAGAGCCAAAGGCTTTGTACAGCAAGCTAAGAGCCTCTTGCAGCCCCTGGGCGGCTGGCAACATTACGCAGTTGCTAATCAATCGCCTGGCCTGCCCAGCAGTAGAATCTAGGAGCATTTGCAGAGCATGGGCAGGATCCGACTGACCGTGTAATCTAAGGATTCGATCTTGTATCTGACGAATGAAGATATGGTATTTGAGAGGATCACCATCAAATTGCTGATCCTGTGCTAGTGCACGCGAATCTTGGCAGCGTACTATGACCTGTGCCAATTCTTTCAGGTCATTGCACCTTTCTCTTTGAGCGGGAGCTGATGGTTGGGATTCAGAAACAGTGGGAAGCACACGAGGGGTTGGGAGAGGGGACCCGGAGACCAAAGTACACCCAGAGGAAGTGGATACGGGGGCCCCAGGCACCTGTGCACATGGAGAATATGCATACCCAGACGAGGCCGGCCCAAGGAACACTGGAGCCGTGGAGGCAAACGATGATAGACCCGCTGTGACTGGAGACGAAACAGGTAAAACCCAGGGAGATGGAGAATGGGACGCGGAAACAAGAGGTGACACAATGTGACCACTGGATAAAGCCGGCCCATCTAGCAATGGCGTCTGATTGGATTCAGAAGAAACTCCATGGGTGTATGGACTAGAGAACCCAACAGCTGTTGACGAAGATGCAGCAGGAGGAACCTCCACGATGCTGATACCTAGCGGAGAACTGACCACCGTAGGAGGTACCACCCAGGATGCAGCATGAGGGTTCAACGACTGTACCGGCGGAGTGGTATCCGTAGGTAGTAAGTTACCAGGCTCACTGGAAGAGCCAGAAACTTGAGCAGCATTGAATGGCCCTGCGTCCTCATTAGGTTCAACTAGGCTAGCTACATAGTTGCTCACCTTCTCATGAGCTGAAAGAGATGGCGCGGGATTATCTTCATCTAGATCTAGCAGACCATCATAAGCATCAGCCATGACTTTAGCCTTGGCTAGGTCAGTTTCTGCTTGTACGACTGCCTGTTCAGTTTCTGCTTGTATGACTGCTTGATCGGCGTCGGCCTTAGCCTTAGCCATAGCCTTGGCCAGAGTCTGGTCCCTTTTAGATTTTTCCAAATTTATTTCAGCGATTTGCATTTCTAAGCGAGCCCTAGCTACAGATGACAGCGAGGTACGAGAGGTAGTACTAGAGCCCGACCTAGAATGACTCTTCTTAGGCCGATAAGATGTAAAGGAGCCTTTGGGGTGAGTAGCAGCAATTTCCTCTAAGGTGGAGGAGTTACCAGGTTCACCCAAGCCTTGTGCATTAGAAGCGCCTTCCTGATGTTCAGAGACAACTTTCTGAAGCCGTTTAGGCGCCCTTTGTATTTCAACTATCGACGCTGGGGAGCCTTCTGAAAGAGCGCGACCTGAGTCGCCACGTTGCTTCGAACTACGAGTGTTGTATAAACTCCTAGACATTATCTTGTCTGGACCAGCAAAAGAAAACAGCTATATGACTACAAAAGTTACCTATAGGAATGGTACGTTCAGAGAACGGTCGATTCTAAATGAACAAGTTATAGCTGCCCTATCAACGCCTGACGCGAGATGTATCAAAATTCTTGGCTCAAGCAGCGAATTCTATTGACTCTACATGCGTCACGTCAGTTAACCACAGCAATTTAAACTTAACCTAAACCCCTAGAATAAGCCCAACTAGCTGTAGATACGCTATAGGTAACTTAGCGTTTCCTAAACAAATAGAATAAGATAACTATACCATAACAGGCATGCAACAACAATGCGAAACACACTACCGTGCAATACCAACAATTAAACTACAACGCATGTCCTCAAATACTAACTCAATCTCAAAAAATCTTAAGGGCGGGTAGACATGCTAAAAACTGAGACTTCACCGAAAATGCACTAACAACAGGCTAGCAAAACAATACACTGAATTGACGTGTCTGCACTCTGCGCTGTACTACTGCGAAAAAGCATGAGCGACAATATGTAGCAAGAGCGGCCAAACAACCACTATGACTCAACAGCACAGTACAGTCGCGCAACAATGATTTCAGAACGAGCTAAGCAACGTCAAGCAAAGAAGGGGAAACCCCAACAGGTGAAATATGTACAGTATCTAACAGACCGTATTTGAGCGTAACACTGTTTTTAAAATTTTTGTTTGCCCCTTACCTCAAGAATATATGCTACCCCAGTCTGGTCTCCACGCTTGATTAAGTATAAAAAATTAGTAGAACGAATTCAGAGGACGTTCACAAAGCATGCTTTTACCGTTGTGTTCATCACATATGAAAATAGGCTCACCATTGCAAGGCTGGATTGTTTAGAAACCAAAGGATTAAATTTGATTTAATGTTTTTGCTTCAAATGTTTTGTGATTATGTTGATTTATAATAATTTGATGATTTTTAATAATTTGGTGATAAACAAAAACGTAATCGTCACTGCTTGCAATTTAAGAGTGTGAACTATTCTGCTAATAATTTTGGCAAGTTTAATTATTTCTATCGCACACACTATATCTTTCTCAAAACATTTTTGATGGTATAATGTTGAAAAGTTTAAACATGCCCTACCTGGCGTTTGTTTTGATTTCCGATCAGGCTACTGAAATACAGTGGACGGTTTTGGTGCTAGTAGTTACTGACAATTGATTATTGAAATTACTTGTGTGTTTTTTAGCGCTATTTAACCTGGTTAAATGCGTAACCTACTGCTACAGCCCGAAAATGATATTTGTTGCTGCTTATTCTATGTACCACAGTAGCACTGAGTTATGCTTTTTGTGTGTGTTATTTTTGAACGTTGTTTAAGCATGCATCCCGACTATGTCGAACTATACTGACTGGCCAGTAAATCAACAAATACGTGATTATACAGCAATGTGATGAATAACGTAATGCAGCCTACTTGCAAATTGTTTTGAATGTGACAGTGCTTTTGAATGCCAGATCTAGAGAAATTAACCGAAACTAAGTAATCTACTCAATATAGTTCGTCGGCAGCGTGGCCGAATGGGTCAAGGCGTCGTTTTTACGACGACTCTGATCGCAGGGTCATGAGTTCCACCCGCACCCTGGTCACGTTGTTGCGTCCTTGGATAAGACGCTTTACGATAATTATCTCTGCTTGGTGGCTTCGAACAAGCTGCAAATTTACGTGGGAAGAAGTCAAAACGTCAACAGGAAAGCTTGGAAAATGGTCAACTCCTAAGCGGGTGCGGATTCGTCCAAAAACATAGTGCACCGTCGCTTTCTCGTGATAGGAGGATAAACATGCACCAATCAATCAATCAATCAATCAAAATCCTAAATGGGCAATTAAGCGCTCATCATAATGGCTCATTAATAAATAATTTGTTAATCATTTTAATTATTGTTTTGAATGAACACAGGCCATATGGTTATTCGAATAAGCTAACCTCTAAAAATCCCGCTAACAAGGTTAAAACAAAACTCTACGGTTTTAGATGTTTTTATCGGTGACAAGCTAATATATTGTGTTCCTGCTACAACTACAGCATTTCTTGTTATTAAGCATTTTTCAAGAGAGCACGAAGCAGTTTGAACTCAGGCAATAAGAAGCGAAGCGAAAGTGAATATGAATTATTTTTTCGTCGATTAATATTTCACAAAATAGCTAAGCGGTGATTCAAAAAATACGTACAATTAACTAAACGTGTCTCTTTGAATAAACTTGATAATGAACAAAATAGTCGAAACGACTTAAGAATAATGCATGTTGCATTGGAGGTCCTTTTTTAGCTTCTTCTACTGGTTTTTAAATTTTAATTATGATTAATGCTTCAAGCACATATTTTTCCTAAGCATAACCAACTGTAAGTTATTCTACCTGTAACTTCTTGGTTGGTTGTCCCGACGATTTCGTTGGAGACTCTTCTTACTATCGGAAGTTTATAATTGTTGTACAGTTTGTCGGGGTCCCAACCCATTGGGGTACTGAACTCGTTTTCGTATTGGGACTCCAGCCAACGAGCCAGGGGTAAATTTCCCGCCCCCCAAGCCGGGTTTGCTTCATTGTTGCACATACCGCTGTAGGTCCTGCAAAGAGATGAATATCAGTTATCAAACTAACAAAAGGGACCTTGAGCATAATTGCGCAAAAAGTTGAAACATGAGACCATATTCGTCAAAAATTTTGATAAATTGGTAATGACGCCACTGCAAAAACATCATCGAATTTAAAGCAATTTTAAACGTAGTTAAAATCTAACCTTCATTTGAAATTTAAATGCTACCACGATTTCTGGTAAAGAATTTGATGGAGAGACCAACTCTGTCACCTCTTAGTAAAAAGTAAAAGCGAAAAAGTCTCCGACAAAATAGGGTAGATTTCTTGGTGCATTTTAAAGAACTATTGGCTCATAAAGACCGACAAGTCCACTCGCGGTTTCGCGTGTTATTAACATATTTTTCATATGTTGATTTGTTGGTTTTTGGTGTTTTGGTCAAAAAAACATAACGAAAGAGTTAAAGTTTGTGTTACTTTTGGTAAACTCCCCCGATGATCCCAACTACGGGTAAACAAGACAAGGTTTTCAAATTTTTATTTTTTGACCGGTACTGTGTTATAACAAGCAGTTAATATTGTTATTTGATATAACTGCATTTTTTTCGACAAGTTGGCTTAACCAGGAGACACCCAAGCGCTGGCTTTTGCAGTCTTTGAGCAAAGATGAATAGATTAACTCGATGTCTTACCGGTACATGTTGTCCAGGCATCTGTCCGAACATTGGGGCATGGCCAGATTTGGCCGACAACCCGAGAACATCGCCAGTTCTTTGAGTGTTTTAGCACTTAGCACGTCGGTCGCGTTAACACGTCTCTTGAACCTGCGTTTTAATGTGCAGTGTAAAACAAAATCAAAATACTGCACAACCAACATACTGTATTTGAAAAGTTTTGAAATAAAAATCGCTCTTCAAATCAAGTTTTGTACATTTATTTTACTTGATTTGGCCCAATCTGGCTGTGCATATAGGTATAGTCGTACTACAGTACCAAATCTCAAAAGACTAACTATAGCAAAGAGTAAAAAAAGAGTTTAATTCCCGAACTGGTAAAGTGTCGTTTTGTCCTTGCAAAAAAAAAAAAACTTTAAGCCTATTTCTCATTGGGAAAAAGTTATCTATTAACCAGCAGTTGCGGGTTAAGCGTAAGAAAGACTTGCAAACGGAGCCTACAAAGAAAGGTGTTCCGCGTTGGAGAGGTTTAACCGACTACGAGTTTGTGAATCATGGGCACAAATAAAATGAATAAAGTAAAAGTAAACTTCACAGAAATATTGCATCTTAATTTAAATATTAAACCAAATTTAATAAAATTTTGCAATAGAAAAAACACCGTACTAGTTAATTTATCACTAACCTTCTTGGATGTTTGAGAATCAAATTATCTTTCACCATGTCAAGGGCGCATTCGAAAATATCCCCGGCTCTTGCCATACGGGCCGCCTCTTCGTTTGGGGGCTGCTTAAAGAACTGGAACAATGTCATAGGGTCATCCCAAACGTCCTGTAAAATATGTTCACTTAAATTTTTGGGAGAGATTTTCTTTTTTTATTTCTAGAGTAAAAACTTGATCATATTTGCTTGATAGCATGGATTTTTTGCATTCTGTTAATGTTACTGCTACAAAGTTTTCGTTACCTATATTTTATGGTGGCTTTTTAAGTGATCTTGGACCAAAAACGAGATTTATCTAATGAATAAAACGAAAATCTGGGGAGAACTAAACTTTATTTTTTGCAAAAATTATTTAATTGTGTAAAAAGGTGTGCCTTTGCAATTTCGTGTAATGCACAAAAATTATAGTATTCTAAAAAATTCATCTTTGCCACGTTAAAGTTCAAATTCGACTCAATTTGATTTTTAAAACCAAGCAATAAACACCGTTACAACAATGTAAAATCGTGTGCATTTGCACAGGTATATTTTGACTGGGGATAGTTTGCCATTCCCACAAAAACATAACTGCAAAATGTACAGAAACGTGTTGATATTCTTGCACGAAGTGGTTTTCCGGTTAATTGAATTGGAAACTTTTGTTTCGTCATTTAGCATGATTATGTCAGGGAAACATTACATTATTATGCGTAATAAGTTATGCAATTGCGATTTTTCGTGACCACCTGATTGTCACGGTTGGGCAACGACTTTTTCGTGCCGCTCCTCGTGAAAACCATCATCACCACGCATAAGAAGCAAGCGCTCTGCGTCTGCCTAGCTCCACAACACCCTTGTTTTTGAACTCTGTTTGCAAGTCTTCCTTCAGGCTGTGCCACCACAAGGGGTAGACTGTTTGGCCTTAGTGTTGGAAGCAGCAAGAGTGAAGTGTCTTTCCGAAGGACACGACGACACATTGCCAGTTCGGCAATTGAATCGGGAATCAGTAACCTTTCGATTGCAAACCCAGCGCTCTATGAACTGAGCTATCGCTGCCAGGGGCATATTTAGGGGGGGCCATGGTGTCATGCCCCCCCCCTTTGGGTCTCCAGGATAGTTTAATTAGCATAGAATAGTATGCAATATTGCGGCATGGCCCCCTCTTTGTAACTTGAGCAGAAAGTTTGAGCACACAAAAGGACAGAATCTGGGTAAAGACCCTTTTTCTTTTTGGTTTTAACCTAATTATGGTCCAAAAACCGGACTAATTTTGAGTGAAGACCTTTTTTTTTTTTTTTTTGGTCTTTACCTAATTTTGGGCAGGAAAACATACAGATTCTGAGTGGAGAAATTTTTCGTTTGGTCATCATTATTTCCAAATTTTCTGGCCTCCCCTTTTGAAAATCCTACGTACGCTACTGATCGCTGCCGCTTGAAAGCTATGAAAATTCTCCAAATACCGACATAAAATGATTTAATTGGTACGTAACGGGACGTAACTCACCCTTTTCAACCATTTAATTTCGGTTCTTTTAACCGCCCGGTTAACTTTTCGTAGAGCTTCTCTCATTGTTCTCCGGGCTAATTCATCGTCATATAAATCTGCAATAATTATTTCGTCATAACTGCATGGACACTTACACTTCAATTACCATTTACGAACTATTGCAATTCATAAAACAAGCGACTTCACAAAGCTCAATACTGCAAGCAAAGCCATCATTGAAAACAAGCTATTTTTGTAGCATGTATGAGAATCTTTATGCTTATGATACAGCATTTGCTTCAACTATGCACCGAAGCCAATTGCAATGAACTGATGAGACCTACAGTATTTTGACATTGTGTCCTAGAGTCTAAATTTCTACACACAAAAAAGCAAGTTGTGACGCTGTCAATCTGTTTTAGTTTTTCGGAAATTTAAATCAAACCTACTAGCTGTTTTAACAGAGAACGATCGAGTTATTCAATCTAACGACACTGCGTAAGCAAATAATTTGCTTTAAAATTTCAAGGCAAGTAGGTTTCAAAGTTTTTAAATGTGAATTTCTTGGCCCATAATGCACGGTGTGACTTACAGTGGGGCAGAGTTATAAATGGGAAAGCGACTCCACAGGCTGCGGGTTCGATTCTTTATCGTTGCCGGAAACCTGTAGTTTTCATGTCAGAAATTTTTTCACGGTGTTTTTTTTTTTTTTGTTTGTTTCTTTTTGAAAAAATCAAAAAACAATAATTTGTGAAGACCAAAATAAACAAACAAACATACCGATTGGCTAAGTATTGATTTTACTTACCAAATTGCTCCAAGCCTGCATCAGCTCCTTCAACTTCCGACGCATGAATTAAGGTCACCAATGATCCCAAGGAAATGATTACTATTGCTAATCTCATTTTGAAGCAACTTCTTGATGCAAAAACATGTAACGTTAACGTAACCTATAGTTTGCAGATACAAATAAATAAAGGTTACTAGTGATGAAGTTTTGATTTCCATTTTAATTCAATTTGCAACCACCATCACAGAGTTGACAATCTGCTTAGGGCATAACGGCTTGATCAACATTTCCGGAAAATTGCGAGCTTGGAAATAAACAATACTAAGCTGCAGTATTTCAAAATAAAAACTACAAACAAAATCTATGTTGATATTTTGGTACAACAGCAAATTTTTTGCTGCAAACGCTAAACTAGTGCAAAGTTTATTTCTTTTTAGATCTTCCTTACAAATTTTTGCTATAAATAAGCGATTGCTTTCGACGTTGAAAGGGACTGCGAGTTGCAGTTTCTTGATCAACAAAAATAACTGCCCAGAAAATCGTTTCAACACTTTTGCCCGGTTGACATGTCGACTTGTTGACACTTTTTAACTCTTTTTAGGTTCTTTTTTAATCTTTCCATTTCAAAAGCTTTTTCCACCTCTTTCTAAAAATTATGTCAGAAAAGTGAACCAGCAAGAATAAATCTGAACCCAAAGTCTATTTCTGTAATGCAAATAGATTAGGGTTTGCAAGCATTTATTTTTAGAGTGTAATTTCAACCAAAAAAAATCCTATGTTTGTCTCATTTTATAATAACAGTCGTTGTGATTCGATTTCAAGTAGGATTAATTTTTCACTATTATTGGTTCTTCATAAAGTAACTTGGATTTTATCTTACCGCCTTGACCATATGTCAATGTCCCTCCCTGCTCTTAAGAACTTAGGCTTTTATAAGAAACTTAACAAAATAAAGCAGAGGGCTTAACATAACATCGCTATGTTAAATGTGCCAAAAACTTTACTAAATAAATATTTCTTTAAGAGCTTCCTAAACCTTTTGTTTTATTTTTGTGTAAATCTAGATTTCTCACATAAAGCAATATGTCACTTTCTGTTGGTAAAGTGTTTTCAGAAAAACAACAGTTTTTACAGCACAAATTTGTTCAGCTAATGACAAAAAAAGCATAACTTTAACTTTGTGCAATTTTTAAGACTACAAAGGTTATTTTTATATTTCAATAAAATAGCACATGGACAATATTTTGACGAAAGGTTGACATAATTCAAACAGCGCAGGATAAAACAATTCTATTCTTGCACCCCATAGTTAAGTAACGCATTTTATGTAATTACGTGTTACCTTATTACATAACGACTGTTATTGTGACATAACACTGCATATTTCCTGAAACTGACTCTTTAGTCCGGCCAGTAGGTTAAATAATTACCACTCCCACCTTTGGAGTGAAAGGTTTTGAATTTAATTCTCAGGTCAGTCAAATTGAAAACAGTGCTGTCAACGGCTGCTACCTATGCAACATTTCTTTGACAACTTATTTAGTCCAGGTGCAACTACTCAGAGATTTGTCTCACAAACTCGTTATACGCTTCGGTGCTACACGGCGAGTTACTTTAAACGAAGATGTTGCATTTAAATTGACAGTATGTATCACTTGCAGTGTTTTCATGTTTTACTTGTGGCTAAGCTTTTGACAATCGTAGAACAAGCGTTAATGTTAATGTAATATTTTTTCCTAGTGACGTCATTAAGCTTGTAACCATAAGAGGGCATAAAAAAGTATAAAGGAATCTTTGTCTTCTTCTTCTTCTTTTTCTTCTTCTTCTTCTTTTTTCTTCATTGCCCGCTTTTCCGTGAGGGTTGTGGGGGGGCAGTAGCTCAAGATTAAGCCGCCACACCTCACGGTTTTTCATCACCTCCATCATTTCGCTTGGGCGAAGTCCCAAGCGATTCCATCCAAGATCCTCAATGTAATCGGTCCATCTAGTTCTAGGTCGTCCGACTGGTCTTCTCCCATTTGCTTTGGCATGTAAAGCTTGTTTGGGGAGTCTTTCCTGAGGCATTCTGCTTACATGGCCAAACCATCTAAGCTGAGATCTTTCAATTCGGAGAAGTCTCGTTCAATTTTTGCCACGTTCAAAACTCAGGATTTAGTTTTACCGCACAAAAAATCCAAATATTTGCCAAACTCCAACAAGGTTTGTTACAGCTGAAATACCACGCTAAAGATGAAGGATATCTCAAAAAAATAAAAAGGAAGCTGCGGATTTCAATGGGGCAGTTGGTCTGTACAAAGAATACAGAATCGCTATTTATTAGGACTATACTTGGCGTCAAACTAATTAAACAAAATCTTTTATTATAACCGCAGTATTACGCTAAGGCGTGTAACGAGTTGCGCCTGCGACCATTGTGAATAACCTCCGAGTCATTGCTCTTGCGGGCAACACAGCTCCTTTAACGGTTGCGAACATATTTGGTAACACTTTGACCGGCCCGAGGTTTGAACTTCAGATCTTCTATTCCAATGACGAACACGTTACCGCTTGACCAACTGACTAGACGAAGCATTGTTATTACTGCAAATTCTACATCAGTGATTGATTAATTATCTGAATTCTAAACTTTCAAGGTAAATACAACGATTCATAAGTCATAACATAACTCATGAGTGCCCCAAACTACTTCAATTGCTAAACGATTCAGACTCTCGCTGAGGTTTGGGACACCTTTTTGCTGGTTTTGGTAAGGCATAAAAATGAATATAAACTTTATTTATCGAAATATAAAAGCTTGTATTCGTGTCATTTAAAGTTCATAAATAAAAGAAAAAAGGAATTTGTTTCTTCGTGAAAGATCTTCGTGGTATTTTTGCAAAAACGAATGATTTATCTATTTAAAGCTTTACATCGTGAAGAAAGATGTGGGAGTTTGAAAAGTATTGGGAAAACGAAACGCGAAAAGTTTTACGAAATCACTAATTTTATGCTTTGAGTTAATTGTAAAGTACAGATTCAATTATGGCATTGAAATTTATTTGTAAACTATACCTTTTCTGTCACTGAGAACAAGAATAAAAATAAAAGCGTATCAATTTTTGAAGTTTGTAAACTCTAAATCATCGGCAAAGGCCTTTAAATTTTAATTTTGTAACGTTTTCAAAATGGTGCGATTTGTAAGGCACCACATTTACAACGTGTGATACCTTTTTATGCAAAATCGTAACCTTACAGAATTAGGTGAATGTTTTGACTAATTGCTGATCTTACTGTCCTGTGAACTAGTTACTAAATCTCAAAAAATCTGAAGTTGTATCAAGCTGAAGGCTAGTCCATTGAATTCTGCAAACGAATTTAACAGACTGAGCTTTCTTTTCATCTAAATTTAACATTGCAGGACGAAAAAGCGCAACCGGATTAGGAAAAATACCATAAATTGCGCCACTTATTGTATTTATTTAAATGTGTAGCCTAGATATTAAAATGAACTTTAACTTTTACTTTTTAAACATTGTTCTATCTTTCGTCTTCTTGTTGTAACTTATTGTTTCGGATCAGATTTACAGGAGTGGCCATTACTCTGCAAAGAACTTCATTGTTTCTTTTCGTATTGTCCTGTGGATAAGGAGCGCTTGCTACTGTGTGCCAACAAAATAATACAAATGGATCATAAGAAATCAGGTTATGTCATAAAACAAACATTTTGAAGAAAAAGCACAAAGTATTGGTTCATCAATAAGGTCACCAGTAGTTCGTAGTAACGTATTAAACAACGTAAAATTTTTAGAGTAGCTCAATATTCTGAGGTTGTTGTCGCTACAGCGAAACAACTTTTCTGCGTGAATGTGAAATACTGAGCGCCATGTTTATTGTTTGATGCCGCCACAAACCAATCAACAACTTCGCGGTAAAAAATGAACTCTAAAAGTCTGTCGTAGAAAATCTATAACTACAAAAATGCACAGCTTTAGTTTTCCTCTAGGTTTAGTTTTTTGTTTTTTGTTTTTTACCATTACATTTATCAAAAAAAAAAAAAAAAAAGAAATCAAACAGACACTTTTATTGTTAGTGATAAAGAAAAATGCACTTTATTAAGAGAGAATCAACTACTGTGCTACCGAACTGTAAATAAAAACAAACAAAAGTGAAAATTTAAGAATAACTTCCCAACAAAGTTGTCATAAGAGCTCTGAAGCAACTTTCGTTGAGGTTTTCAAGTCAAACAGCTCCATGATTTAAACTTTTCAATGCTTGAACATTAACGTATTTTCAAGCTTAACATTTTTTGTTTAGATCGTTCCAGTCATTTACAGCAAGTTTGTCACTGCGATTAATCAAAACTTTGTATATTATATGAAACACTTAATTCTATTTATCAGGATTGACAGGTTTTACGGGGTGGTTCATTTTTTTTTTTTTATTGAGATAATATTCTACTTAGTTTGAGACCTTTACTTCAAATACATTCAATTTGAGTATGAATGAAAATAAAGTTGAAATATTTTGCACTCAATAAAATAAATGTGTTTTATCTCTTCTTGGGTTGTATATATTTATTTATTTATTTTGTGTTTAAGCTTTTCATATTGTCTCCTTTTTCTGCTAAAAACTGCATTAAATCTGTTTTTCTTCAAACAATTATTCAATTTAAATTATCTTACACTTAGAGTAGGTACAGTACCATCTGCACAGTAAGAAAACATGCCATACTGCGTTTCTACCTCATATAATTCAGTCGCAATATAATATTGAGTTTTGCGATTTTGCATTAATTAACATAATCAAATGATTCAATGATAGTGACTACGTTAATATTAAAAGCAACTATTAGTCCGTAGTCGTACAGCTCGTGCTGCGTCATTACGCATGATATTTAATCGAACGAAAATCATGACTTGTGTACAAATGGAAGGTGAATTACTTTTTGTTTTACTGTAAAAACTCTTGCAGGGGCATTTAGAAAATCGGAGTTTTGAAGGTTTTTCTTCACTAAAAAGATTTACTGACGCTCTTTACTTATCTTGCGCTTTCTGTAATAGTTTGATGTTTAACAGACTATTGAGAGTTACAACTTACGACTACAATAGAACTTTTATCAGTGTTGAACAGATTTGACTACTTCTTAACAATACTAAAATCCCATATCTGGTTTGCGCTTTTTCTTTTCTTACTTCGAATGATATTAAACATGCATTTAAGAACAAAGCTGATAAAGATACATTTTGGGATTATTTTCATGAGTTTGTCGGCATTCAAATCAACAAAAATTTGAAACCTGACTTAATTATTTGTGAAACTTCGTTTTGTTGGTGTGGATGATAAAGCTGTGATGTAACTGAAGCAAGTTGCGGCTCTGTTGCTCCATCTAGGCAACAAGTTAAAATAAAATATTTAAATATGTAATCAATTTTACTCTCTGACGACAAAATCAAGCATGTAGTCTGTCGTAAAACAATCATATAGGTCTAAACTTTTCTTAAAGCGAATAAAAGAGCCAAGCTGTCAGAATAAGATCAATATTGAGTTGATGTACTGTAAATGGTAATAAAATCGAAACGTCTTTCACATAAATTGTTTACGACAACTTTGAACTTTTTATTTTTAGTACGCGCGACCACAATTTTACTGAGAAAGGTGGGTTGAAACCAAAAGTTAAAAAAATTTTGTTGGAAAAATGTTTCATTTAGGCGGCGATTAGAGCAAACTGGTGCATCTCAATTCTCAAGCTTATCACAAACGGGGGCCTGGGGAGATCATGAGATCAGGATTCAGGGTCGTCGTAAAAACGACGCCTTTGCCCTTGCGGCTACACCGCCGACGCACGTTTTTAAAGCTATTTTAAAGAAAAGTTGATTGGTGGCAGTAGCGTAGCCAGGGGGGGCGGGGGGGGGGGGGTTATAGCCCCCCCATTGGCCTGCCGACCAAAATGCAGAATAAGGAAAATACCACGTTTTTAGCATTTCTAAGACTCTCTTTTGCACTGGATTAGACTAAAAAATGATCTAAAGCATAGTTTGAAACGTTTGTTTGGGGGGGGCTAATGGACTGCCAACCAAAATGCGGAATAAGGAAAATACCACGTTTTTAGCGCTTTTGAGACTGTCTTTTGCCCTGGATTAGACTAAAAAATGATTTAAAGCATAGTTTGAAACGTTCATTTAGGGGGGGGGGGGGGCTAATGAACTGCCGACCAAAATGCAGAGTAAGATAAATACCACGTTTTTAGCCAGTAGCGTAGCCAGGGGGGCGGGGGGGCTATAGCCCCCCCCATTGTCACGTCGACCAAAATGCAGAATGGGAAAAACACTACATTTTTAGCTCTTTTGAGACTGTTTTATGCACTGGAGTGGACCAAATAGTGATTTAAAACATCTTTTGAAACATATGTTCAGGGGGGGCTAATTTGTCAAAAATAAAACCAACAAATAAATGAAAACTTTGAAAAATGGTAAGAAATAAGCAATCAAATTTGATCGCAAGTGTAAAAATGCTGAACATAGGTGTCATCAACAAATATACTATAAACTAAGGAATAGGGGGGGGGGGGGGGGGGCTATTCAGTATTTGTTAATTACCAATCATTTCTCTCAAATCTCTTTTCATTAGCCCAACAATTATTTTTCTCTATAAACTGTATACGAAATAGATTACTCCGTGTGAGTTTTATTGAACTATTCGATTTTATAATTTACCAGCATCTAAACAAGAGAACTAACATTTTACCATTAGCCACCTCCCAAATAGCCCATTTATGCCACCAGTTTAATCATGTTTGCACTGCCAATTTCTAAGCCACGTTTTAAAGGCATTATTTTTGAATCAAAATAGCCCTAAAATGAAGTTTTATTTGCAAAAAAAATGCAAAATTTTCGAGCGCTGGAGGCTCCGCCCCCAGACCCCCGTGCCTCCGGCGGCTGGGGGCTTTGCCCCCAAACTCCCAGACCCCCATTGGCCTCCGGCGGCTGGGGGCTCAGCCCCCAGAACCCCCAAACAGCCCCCCCATTGCAAATTTCTGGCTACGCGCCTGATTGGTGGTACAGAGCTTGAGAACTTCTGCATTAATGAAAATGTTCATTTCTTCGAAACAGCTTTATTTTGTTTGACATTTGTCAAGAAAAATCGTCAGAACTTCTTGACAAGTGTCAGGCGTCGTTATTGTTGTAGCGCATGTTTATCCTCCTGTCACCGGACAGCGTCAGACGCTAACTTATTGGACGATCCGCACACTTTTCATTGCAACAACTACTTCGTGATTGGAGGAATCCGCACCTGCTTAGGAGTTTCCGGTGATCCAATGTTCCTGTGAATTTCTTCGAATTCTTGTCCACTGAATTTGCTGCTTGTTCGAAGCCACCAAGCAGAGATAATCATCGTAAAGCGTCTTATCCAAGAACGCAACAACGTGACTAGGGTGCGGATTGAACCCAGACCATTTGATCAGGGTCGTCGTAAAAACGACGCGTTTACCCATTTGGCCACACTGCCGTTGGAGTCGTTGAAACGGTAGACTCGGGTTCGGTTCTCCGTTGAGTCAAACCAAAGACTATAAAAATTGGTATTGACAGTTTTCCTGCTTGACGCTCAGCAGTTAAAAGGACTGAGTAGTGTGAAGCCTCCACCGTGCGTGGTAGACAGGTGGGCAGGAGGCAGTTTGACTTGAAGACCGAAAAGTCTCTTCGCTGTTGCCTGGCCAAGGCAACTTGGTGAATGAAATGTAGTTACAATTACAATTGCACTAATCATTGAAGTTTTGGGGAGCAGCATGCTGACACCGGTACTTATGGTGAGTTTTTATCGTTTATTATTCAGCATTTACCAGGAAAAAAGAGAAATATTATCCGATACTATTGTAAACGAGCTGACTAGCACACGCCCGAAACCAAAAGCACAACCTCAAAACCGGCGCCGTCCCCGAAAAGTGATTTGGAGCCAAAATCCAGCCCAAAAACGCCTGAAGGTGGAAAGGGCATTCAGGAGGAAACAGGCCCGGCGCCAGAGTAGCGTGACTGGGGAGGGGGGGGGCAGAAAAATATTTAGGGGGGGCACAGATAAACTTTTCCTCAAATTTGGGTTTGAAAACCAACAAAAAAGTCATCATCCCAAAACTCCTCGTGGATATGGGCCGTTTGCCTCCTTTTGTGGTACAATTCTTGCTAGGGGGGCACATTCATACACTGGCGGGGCGCGACGGAATATATGGCGCAAATCTCGGTTCTTGCCCACAAATTCAGCGGTTAAAGACTAAAGTAAATAAATTAATTAATAAGTAGGTTTTCGACGCGCAATCTTCGGCTTCGTTTTGGTGTTCAATCGTGTTTTCGTCCTGGAACGAGACTTCACTCACCCTTGCGGAGCACAACCAGTATTTTAGGGGGGCACAGGTTCAGAAATGCACTCCAGTTGCACCAGACCTGTTACTTTCTTTTGGGGACCAATCCTCGCTTGGGGCACATTTTTCGCATGAGGAGGCACAAGCAGTGATTTGGGGAGGGGGGTCGGGGCCCCGAAATGCCCCTCGTGGCCTGGTTGGAAACCTGTTTTGCTCGATTTTTTCTCAAAAACTTTTGACAGATCTGAAAACTAACTTCACCAAATTTGAGCTTTCTACGATCTTCTGTTTTCAAGATCTGACAATTTAGATTTCCACTTAGACAGGCGGTAAAGTCTAGAACACCAACAAAAAGCAGTCAGAATCGACACGCTTAAGTGATTTTCGGATTTTAAAAGCGGTGAATCATCCAACCAATTTCGGTGGTTTACAATAGCTTAAACTGAACTACAATTTTTGATATTTTTTTTTAATTTTGGGACTGCAGTTGCAAAGATATTTAACAAATACAAAAAGATATCCCCTGAAAAAAGTTTTTGGAAACTTGGAGTTTTGTTCTTCCCGCCAAAACCACAGTTCTCTAAACTATTAGGCCTACTGTGATTTTGGCGGGAAGAACAAAACTCCAAGTTTCCAAAAACTTTTTTCGGGGGATATCTTTTTGTATTTGTTAAATAACTTTGCAACTGCAGTCCCAAAATTAAAAAAAAATATCAAAAATTATAGTTCAGTTTAAGCTATTGTAAACCACCGGAATTGATTGATGATTCACCGCCTTTAATTTTGTGTGTGTGTTCGAAAGTTTTCGGGAAATGTAACAAAGGCATTTTTTGATGAACAATAAGCAACAATGAACGTATTTTATGAGTTTAAGTCAAGCACAGGGGTGCCGATCTTCGCAGAGCATTGGGGGGATAATTTGCAATTTTACCCCAATTTTGCCCTATTTTCAACATTGGGGGGGGATGAACCTCGATCACGATTTTGTTCAGGTGAGCAAATTAAGTGAAGACCCAAAAATAAGGTCTTCACCAAAAATCGAACACTTTTTTCCCCAAGTTCAGGTGAAGAAAATAAGGTCGTCACCAAAAATGGAATAGTTTTTTTCCCGGAATTCAAGTGGACACCTACGTTCAGATGCACACCAGAGTCAAATTATTGGGGGGTGCAGATGTAGACCATACTCAAACTATTGGGGGATACAGCCAAATTATTGGGGGGATATATCCCCCCTCCCGGGTTTCGGCACCCCTGGTCAAGCAGTTATCAAGAAATCACTCAAGCGTGTCGATTCTGACTGCGTTTTTGTTGATGTTCTAGACTCTTTCTAGAAAGGCTTACTCCCATTAATAATTTTGCCAGGGTTGCCAACTACAAACAAAATTTCAATAAGTTACAGCACATTTGCAACTTTCAGTGAGTATTTTTGGCTGCATTGTTGTCACAACTAAGTGAAGCGTCAAAATCGAAAATTAACTCTTTTTCAAGAAAATTCAAGGCAACTTTTTAAAGCCGAATCTTCTGTCACAATACTGGCTACTTTGAAGTAAGAGAAAAATGTTAACTTTGGACTGTAATAACTTGAAAACGGCTTGACGTAGAAAGTTTAAATTTGGCGAAAATGCATTTTAGGCTTTTCTCAACATTTTGGTCAGCAGTGACAAACTTGATTTGAATGCCCCTTCAAATAATGTTTAAAAAAGGTGTTTGTGGTATTGCTCATATGCCGTTAAAATAAAACTGCTTATTGCTGCTCAGTTGTAACGCAACAGTAATAAGGGTTACGCTGCAAAGTTATTTTAATTACCCTTTTGTAGCACGTAAAGGGCAAGGACGTATGTCAAGCCCGAGTTAAGCTGGACATTTTGTCTAAAGCCCGAATCCGATCCTTAAAGCCCGGCCCGGCTTACAACTGCTCTGTAGATTAATTAATTGTTCAATAAATTACGGGTAAATGATTGATTGTTACATCGCGTAGATTAATTGTTTTGATTTGGGAATCGGCAAAATGCAATAAAAAGCAGCTAATTACAACGATAGTAGTTTCCGGCAGCGCTAATAGTGATAGCTTATAATGCGTCTAAGCAAACGCAGCACGGTTGAGTAATCACTTTTCACAACAGCGTAGCTACAATGTGAAAAGAAAGGCAGCGCTGTGCGCGGTTAAAACTTGAATTTTGGTTGTATACAGTTTAAGCCTACTTATAACGACTACTGTATGTTATTACTGTCAGTACTACCTTAGACCTAGGTCACAGTATACTAATTAGGTAGCTTAGTCTATTGGAGTTAGGTCAATGCGATTTCGATGTGCTGTGCGTGACTGTTTTAAGCTCTATTTTTCATTAAACAGCTTGATTAGATTAACGATTTGATAGAATGTGCGCTTGCGACGCAGACAGACATGAGATGGAGCAGCTGAGACTGTGTCAGATGTAGAATGTTACTGTACCGTACCTTTTAGCTGTTCAGTATACATAGGCCTATGTAGGTATATAGCTTACTGTAAATAAAATAGGTAGTGACTATTTCACCAAAAATTTTCAACTTAAAGAGAATAAAACGAGAATGAGAAATATTCATCCGCGCTTTTTTCATTTGCTTTTTTAGGGGTTAAGATTAGGGTTTAGGTTAGGGTTTGGGTTAGGGTTTGATTTGGGAATAGTTTTAGAGTAAGCATTTGAGTTTGTGTTAGATTTGAGTCAGAATTAATAAAAAAGTAGATAAAAATTTCTGGTGAAATAAAGCCTTCCAATAAAATAACTGTTTTTTAGGGTAGCATTGAACTTTGAAGACCGTATGGTCATTTTCGCTGCTTCCATGCCAGACATGACAAAAATAAACTAAATTGAATTGAATTACATTAAATTGAATAATTCAAAACACTAGTATTACCTCCTAAAAACGTTATTTAAATATCTCAGTGAAATACTAGGGGTACAGTAACCTAGTCACTCCTTTCATTGTACTGTACAGTACCAGTAGTAAAATAAAAAAAACTTCCATGATTTTCTCAGCAAGACAAAGTCTGAGGTAAACGTAAAGAACAGTTATGATTCAGTACTACAGTAGTAGGCTAACTTGCAGTACCAGCAGTAGCCTACCATACTTAATTCTACTAGTAGGCCTACTACCTTCGGTTAATCCTGCTTGCTCTTACTATTACTAATCAGTGATTACAGATTATGAGCTTGTACCGCAAAATATCAAAAAATGTGAATAATAAAAGTAGAGTAATATCAAAAAAACATTAGTACAGGTATATATTATAATAACAAAATGAAAAAGGCATACCGGTACCATATCGATAACAAGTGCATGAAAAAAGAATATAAATTGTCATAGGTGGGCAAGTTAATGCGAAATGTTTGCTTCGTCAACCTCTAGTTCGTTAACAAACTTCACATCTCTGTTGACATTAATCTGTTATTTTCCGCTTCAATTAACGGAAGTTAATAAAGTCTGTTAAATCGTTAATATTTTGCATGAAATTTACTCTTCTTTTTATTCACTGGTTTCTAGAACTCGTTCCGGTATTGACACTGTTGAGCTGATTGTAAGGAAATATTTGTTGCTATGGTGGTCTTTTTGTGTTTTGGAAGTTACAATTTACAGTCTAATCTAATTTCAAGTTAAAAATAGGTTCAAATGCACTAATGAAGCTGCAATTTGAGCATCTTTGGAAATTGCGAACAGCAATGATTAACAGACCTATGAGGCTGCAGCTAATATTATTTGTGACAAAAATGAGCTGCTTTCTTTGCTTTCTACAAAACTCGTGCTAATGCGCAACAAGTGTTACCAGTGCAAACTGGTTTGTAGCAGTACGATGAATGAATGGTGCAAGATATTAACGATAAAAACCTTAACGGAAGTTCACAGAACTTAACAGAAGTTAGTTTAGTACATTATCATGAAAAAACTTTTTAACGGATTACCGAGTTAATAAAAAAGTTAGCTTCGTTATTAACAGAGTAACGGTTAACGGACTTAAGCCCACCAATGTAAATTGTGAAGTGAAAGTAATAAATATCGGTATAGCCTAGGCCATATGGTCAACAGACGACAGGTCGATAAGATACAGATAAAAATGAAAATGTGTTTTGTTGTGGTGCTGTGGCACTGGATCGGCTTATTATTTTACCGTAGTATCAGTAAGTAAAAATTATAAAGATAGTAAGCAGTTAATAAATGAAAAATTACCAATACCATTTCCCAATAAATCAGTATTGATTAAGATTGTTAGCAGTCAACAGGTTGAAATGAGAGTAAGATCCAATTCAATTGAAATTCCAAAATGTTGGTTGAAATGTCAATTAAAAAAACATTTAGAATTATATAAGTTATCAAGTAAGTTTAAATACCCAGACAGTATTAATGGTTAATACAAACATTAAAAACAAAAATAATTATGTTAGTATATATTTGCTGAACAATAATGAAAACTAAGATAGTACATATAATAAGATTAATAGCAGCAAAATATACACATTACGCGTTAATGATTCAGACTAATTTCAACAAAAATTTATCAAAAGAGCGAAGAGTAATAACCAAATACATGCTGCATGGCACATCTAGAGAGTACACAAACAATACCATTTTCTTCAAAATTACAAGTTAGTAAATGACAATCATCCTACTGGTGCCGGTACAGGGTAAGTGAAACATAAATTGTGGTATGTCAACTAACATTAAAATAGGAAAAGAAGTGGCTATTTTGCCTCTAGAGGCAAAATAGTGTTTTTCCTCTGTTTGGGTTAGGCTTACGGCTAGGGTTGGGATTAGGGTTAGGATTAGGGTTTGGGTTAGCCTTAGGACTATTTTGGAACTTGCTGCAAAATAACTGTTAGGACTATTTTGCCTCCAAATGGCAAAATAACATGGGGCTATTTTGCCTCTAGAGGCAAAATAGCCACTGCCAATAGGAAAATGTAGTACCGTGTGATTTTAGACCAAAAATAAGTTTTATACAAAGAAATTCACATCAAGCCAAACTAATATAACTGCATTGAAAAAACTGAAAAACATTACACAAACAGATTGCACATCTCTAAAACACACTAATTATACCATTTTTCTTGTACAATTCTTAAAATATTAATGGCTAATTACAAACAAAACAGTATCCTGCTGCATATCTGGTGTTTTATATAGCCTACCAATAAAATAATATAAATCTCTGCATAAATTTTAGTTGTATTTTAGAGTGATTCAGTCGCTTGTGGGGGTTGTTGTTGTTGTTGTAGCGCATATTTATCCTCCTGTCACCGGACAGCGTCAGACGCTAACTTGTTGGATGATCCGCACACTTTTCATTACCAGGACTACTTCGTGATTGGAGGAATTCGCACCTGCTTAGGAGTTTCCGATGATCCAATGTTCCTGTGGATTTCTTCGAATTCTTGTCCACTAAATTTGCTGCTTGTTCGAAGCCACCAAGCAGAGATAATCATCATAAAGCGTCTTATCCAAGGACGCAACAGCGTGACTAGGGTGCGGGTTGAACCCAAAAGACACATCTGATGAGACCAAAAGACACATCTGAGATGGAAATATCTTTGCAGGTTTTGCCTCTGTAGCCTCTAATTGCAATTAGGGATGATCTCAGCAGAGCAAACCTGACCCTATGCGTAAATGCCCAACCACACCTCTGATCTTGATAATGGATCTTCGCTTTACAACATGCAATTCAGCCAATCTATTTAAAAATCATTTGCATTCTAGAGACATTCCACCAGTTGTTAAAAAAACAAGAGGTGTAGAATTACCCTTTTTCACATTCAAAACTCTTCCATTATACGGTATTTTCTTTTCTTGTAATACAGTTAAAATCAAATTTGTAATAGTGCAGGCTAAGTTTTGTAAATGTATACTGGTACCGCAGACCTAGGCCTAACGTTAGGTTTTCTGGTTAGCTTATAGTATATTGTACAGTAGCAGCAAAGTTTGTATTAAAATCCATGAAATCAATATCATGACAAAGCCTCCGATACAGTAGAGTGCATAGAAGCCTTCTCACTCAGTAGTTAGTCAATCAGATGCTGCATTCTCTCCCAACATGAAATTGATAAGCCATTCTACTAACATTAGACCAGAGACACTAACAGTTTAAGAATTAAAAAGTCCAAAATTTTTATGGCTGTTTTGTGGACCTTTGGATCCTGTAGTAGCTAGTAGTTCCTTCCGTATTATTGCTTATTAGGTCATTAAGTTGACTGTTTAAGTTAGTCTAAGCTAGGCTGATTAGTAATTGCAGGATTGTGTACAATACCAGCAATTAAATTCTCAAATTGGTAGGTTAGATTTTTGTAGAGCTTGAGTCCTCATGACAGATAACATAGGGTACCAGTATTAATGATAGTGTAATCCTAAACCAATTTATTTTGTAATTGCATGGCAGATGATGTCTTGAGTTGGCTTGTTAGTAAGCCTTTGCTATTAGCTGATTAAGTATTAGCTACAGTAGAACTGTGTAATCCATCATCTGTATTGGTGGTGGGTATTAGGTATCATAGTTATAATGAGCTCTATCTGCTATCTTATCTTGCTGATTTTTTAACTGCGAGTAAACTAAATGGGTCTGATAATAATCAGAAGATCAAAAAGTTTCTTTGCTGTCTCATAGCCAAAGCAACTTGGTGAATAAATATGCAATTACCATTAGATTGTCTTGTTGATGTCATTACACTTACAGTGGTGATGGCAAATCAAATCGATGATCCATAAACTATTACTGAGCAGTTCTAAATTGAATACTAGTAATTAGTAAACACTTATTAAAGTTAAGACACTTTATTTTAAAGCACTAAGGAAGCTTTAAATGCTTAGTATTGAGGTATTGCGATTGTTACTACATTTGTTGTTGTTTTAGATGCAGACTGTAGTGATAAGCTTGCATGGTCTGATAGTGTGCTTTTTGCCTTGCATTTACCAAACTGTTTGGAGAAGCTGATTTTTTTTGTCTCAGCATAATAGCCTACCAAGCAGCATAGTATGCTTTGCAGTACTCCTCATTGATAGGATTGTATAAAAATGCATTGCATAATACAATTGCCATTTATTTTATAGTTGTTAATTTAATTTTCTATTGACTATGATTTTCGCAGTTTCTATAGATTAATTTTCAACACCATGTATGCAGCACAAAAAGACAGCATGAATTGCAGAAATAAACAATTACCGGTAGCTTATTCTCATGGCGCACTTATACAGTTGCAGTTTATATGCTTTTTAGGGCTTGATTAGTGTGTTCTCAACAATCTCTTGTTATCATCTTGATGGTGCTAATGACCTTTCAATGTGATAACCACTATTAGAAGCTCAAAGTGCGATTGAACAATCAATAAAATCTACTCGTGCGCCACAGAATTTTGGACTGCAGACGGTAGGTTGCTGTCGTCCAGCAAAGAAAATCTAATTTGCTGAACAATAAACATGTTAAAATAAAATATAATTTCAAAATGTGTTTCAAAAACTTTAAAAGATCAAAATTACAACAAGAAAAAATGTATAGTAAAGTGCATAAGCAAAATAGAGGAAAATGTAAAGAAATAAAAATGTACATACAATAATTTTTATAATGCAAAAATTAGAAAAAATTGTTGCACAAAAATTTGTGCTAATAGTAAAACTTTGGCTCTGACACCTTATAGTTCTGATGTCTTAAGTAGAAGTTCAGGCACATAATCATCTGGCGCATAGTCATTCAGTGAGTAATCATCCCTCGCATAATCATTTGTGTTATCACAGCCTGTGTAATAAATGACATCGTTATTGATGTGTAATGTGATGGAGGATCCTTGGTATGTATTTTAATAATGCCTTTGCACAAAATCAAATAAAAATGTTTCGAATTTACTTTTTAGTTATGTGGTTAATTGGTTTTTGCAACAGCTTTTATGTTTCTGAATGCGTTAATGACTTTAGCTTTTGTGAAGCAAAAGAAGTAGCCTGTGTACTGATGTGTAGATAGCAGTTACAGCCTAGCTCCAATACACTTACTCATTTTATAAGTATATCCTGGTATCAGTAAATGTTTTAGGTTGCATTGGCTTTTTTGCTGTAGTTGCAAAGTTTGGCTCAATTGTTCTTAAACTTTATGTGCCCATCAGTTATTTTCATCATTGCAAGAAGTTTTTAGGTTGCGATTGTAATGTCTTGCATATTTTTTCTCTCATTTTGATCAATTGGTTGATTTCTTTTTCGTCATTCCTCTAAACTTTTAGTCAATGCTTGATGAAGAATCATAAAAGGTTATGTTGCTAAATATGAAAGTCAAAAATTTTTTTGTTTTTGATTTTCTGCCTGCTACATTAGCTCTGAATAATAAGCCTTTCTTTGCTATTTTAGTAATTTTACGTTAGTTATCTGCAGTGCTCCACACTCAAATGCAATTGCATCATCAACTAGATGGGAGCTTGCTTAGAAGTAACTCCAGTAAACGATCGACGCATGTTGAGCAATAGCATTTTCAACAAAATCTTTCACTTTCCGGCTAAGAAATTAATTAGAAATGTCTTCTGGGACACCCAAGAGGGTTTAGAATTTCAAACATTATCAAAGTATG
The DNA here is from genome assembly GCA_963965965.1 of Trididemnum nubilum. NCBI lineage: Eukaryota > Metazoa > Chordata > Ascidiacea > Aplousobranchia > Didemnidae > Trididemnum > Trididemnum nubilum. The sequence goes on from OZ014479.1 coordinate 43,034,926, forward strand.
TATTTTATCTAGAGTTCGACCCATATGACTTTTTCAGGCCGATACCAATATCGATATTTTGGAAATTTTTAGGCCGATACCGATATCGATAACCGATATATTAACTTATTAAATACGAAATTATATCACTATTTTTCAATTAACTTGATACTAAAAGCTTCACTAATTCCTCTCCAAAAAACACCATTGCGAACGCAAGTCACACTCCAGTATTATTCAATGAAAAAACAAACCAAAAATACAACGATTCGCCTATCAATAGTCAAGAGCGGTCGTGCTTGCTCTCAAAAATAAACAGTTTAAGGTAATTGTGCAAAGCCGATATTTTATCGGTGGTAGATAGCCGATACGATATATCGGCTGACCGATATACCGGTCGAGCTCTAATTTTATCCGCAACATAGTGACTGATAATTATGGAAAAAACATCCTATCCTAGCTTAAGCCGTTTAACATGGAGGAATAACCCTATTACCGGTAGTTAATTTGCAATTTAAACGCAAAATCGTTAAGAACAATGAATTTTAAGGCAAATCAAGATATTTTACAAAATTTATTTAAACACGGCATCTTGCAGTTGAATGTTTCAGACAGTAAAATTTTTACCGTCCTTTTCTCTATCACTTAATTAATTTGTCTTGTTTCATTTACATAAATAATAGTAATTCCGGTTTTGAACATAAAGTTAGAAACATGTAATTCTGTAATTTTTGGCATACGAAATTATTACTGATTCGAGAAAAAATAAAGTTTAATTCCAACTTGCCAAAGTCAAAAACTTAACGCATTTTTAAATCACAAACACATAGAAACATTAAGTCAGAAAGAAAACAAAATAATTTGAATCAAAATATTTACTTGCAATAGCCAAAATTACAACGTTTCACGAAGCTATTAATCCTTGTATTGAAATTCGATGTGTTTATTTGCGCCTCATCACTTTTTTTTTATTTCGAAGCTAGTTTGCGTTGGTGTTACACCTAGCAGTAAACAGTTTGTAAATTTTGAATTAAAAAATTTTAAACTTACTCAAGCAAAACGTGTTTTACATGAGAATACAGTAAGCACACATTTAAAGGATTAGATTTTGTATATTGTAGTTGCAAGCCTGCGTTTATTTTGAAATTAATAATTAACGATCAATGTTCAAAACAGTCATTCTCATCATGCCACTCATATTCACCATTCAGTTTGAATACGATTCTTGGGTTGTAACTGAAAGAGTAAAACGTCTTCTCAAATTTTTGGACTTCGATTTTGACTTTACAAAACGCCAGTTTATCGAATTGTATTTCATTAATAAATCCCCAACTCTATGAATGATAAGTAAAGTGACAAATTCCCTAGCATTTATTCAGCTACTTTACTTCAAACTCCATGAAGTTATATTGTTTTTCACGCTCCGCCAATATGTCCCTTTTTCGTTTTCAATTTGCAATAATTTTTGTGTCAACGCGTGATTCGTTTTGTTACGTGATTTCCTCATTTATCGTTTGCTTGTTTTTAACTTCGCATTGTAACCCTGACGAAGATGGTATTACCATTACCTGTTCTGACCAAAGACTATCGAAATGTTGGCAAAAAAGTTTTTTGCCGCACTAGTTCAGTTAACAAACTTAATTTAATTAGTGGTTTAGCATAAGCCGTTCAAAAAACTGATTTTGGGGGCTGCTGGGAGATGGTACCTTCAAAAGATGTCAAATATTTGTCTCTTAAATCTTAACTGATATAAAACAAAACTAGCACCCTAGGTTAAGCTGTTCAAAAAATTTGTTTTTCGGGGGGTCTCAGAGGGGTGACATCCCCAAACTATGTCAAAATGTTTGTCTCTTAAATATCTGCTAATTCCAAACAACCTTGCAGCCTAGCCTAAGCGGTTTATAGAATTGATTTTTGGGGGTCCACTTGGGGGTATTTCCAGGGGGATTGGTACCCCCAAACTATGTTGGCAGCATGACCGAATGGGTAAACGCGTCGTTTTAACGACGACCCTGATTGCATGATTTGGGTTCAACCCCCACCCTCGTCGTCTTGTTGCATCCTTGGATAAGACACTTTACGATGATTATCTCTGCTTGGTGGCTTCGAACAAGTAGCAAATTCAGTGGACAAGAATTCAAAGAAATTCACAGGGACATTGAATCACTGGAAAGTCTTGAGCAGGCGCAGATTCCTCCCAACCACGAAGTAGTCAATGCAATGAAAAGTGTGCGGATTGTCTAACAGTTGGCGTCTGACGCTGTCCGGTGGCAGGAGGATAAATATGCGCTACAACAACAAATGTCAAAATATATCTTTCTTAATTCTTAACCGATATCAAAAACACTAGCAGCGCAGCTAAGACTGTTCGAAAAATTGATTTTTGGGGGTCTATTTGAGGGGGTTTCTGGCAGGGATGTAGAAGCGGCAATTTTTGAATCACTTCTACTTCCAACACTGGACTTCCACTTCCAATCCTTCATCGCTTCCACTTCCAACACTGGACGTAATTTTTGCTTAAAATTTTGTATCTCGTAAAATGTTGGGCAAAATTTTTTTTTCCAGATATGTCAAAATTAAATGGTTTATGGTATCATCATCTGAAAAACATATTACGGAACCAAATTATGTGATTGGTTTGTCATTACAAGGGTCTAAGCAATGAGCTTATAGGTGTAGCCATAAATTCCAGCTGGGAGCGGCCCAAAAGCGAAACGTGCAAACATATGGTCATAATGTTTAGCTGGTAGTATAATTTTTCTGACGTTCAGCTAGAAGTTTGAAATAAAGGGCGATTACTTATTAGGGTCTATCGACGGATTTCCCAGGCGTTGGGGATAGTCATGATTAAGTCGCATTGGCTGCAAAGTATAAATTTTTACTTTAGGTAAGATTAGACACCTAGGGCGAAGGCACAACAATCTCAGAATTTTTTAATAAATTCGTTTTAATCTGTGGCTTAGCTCAAAATTTCCCAATAGCAACGTTTGTTTTTAAGACTGTAAAATAATGAACACTGCCAAAATTTTGTGGTTATAATTACAATTACCTTTATTAAGGTAGCAACGATTAGCCTAGTCTGCAATAAGACATGCATTATAGCATCATGTTTAAAAGTTTTACGATATTATCTTTTGTTTGAGAGAAGCTGTAGTATGATATTTTTCCTTGCTTAACTTTTTTAAAATAATACTGTACCACAGTGAGAAAAATTAAGAGGTGGAGCTGGAAACTTTGTTTATGCCAGTAAATGCTGTATTATATCAATAAATGCTCCATCTGAATTTTAAAAAATGAGCAAGCTCCCTAATTTTCGAGAAAATTTTAGGACTAAAACCACAAATTTAATGAGTTGGTGGACTACATGGATCATCTTTGAATTGATAAGGGTTGGGGGCTGGCCGTGCTAGTGAACCACTAACTTTTAACAAGGTTTCTTTGCAAATGCTGGTTAATCGAACAATACCTTTTTGTCATATATTTTACAAAAAAATTGCACCGCATGTAAGTTTTCAACGTTCCATATGAATGGCCAAAGCGGAAGCAGTACTGTTTTACCGCTTCCAGCTTTCGCTTCCACAAAAATTTGCCGCTTCCACCACTTTCAGATTTCGCTTCTGCTTCCTCATCCCTGGTTTCTGGGAGGGTGGTACCCATAAACAGTGTCGAAATATATGTCTCTCAAATATCAACTGATTGCAAAAAAAAAAAACTAATGCTCAAGCTAAAGCCAGAAAAAATTGATTTTTGGGAGGTCCATTTGCTGACGTTCCTGGGAGGGGGGGTAGTGCCCCCAAAACTATATTAAAATATTTGTTTCTTAAATATTTAATAAAGAAAAAAAAACATCTTCCCAAAAAATTTCGGGAGACAAAATTGCGTTTGCAGCTCATCAACTTTACACAAAAATTAGATATCGATGTTTTGTGGTTTAGGAGAAGGAGACCGTACAAGATTTAGGAAGAAAAACAAAGGAAAAAAAACTTATCACGGCCAAAAGTGGGATGGTAGGGATGAAAGAGTATCTTGAAACATTTAATCATTTAAAATGTTTTTTGCCGTTCTTAACACCGTTTTTGAATGAGCTTGAAATATGCTGCAAACATACAACTTATTAATGTTAAACTGCTGTCCAAATTTCATGTAGCTAGACCTAACCATCAGAGGTGGAGTCTAGGACACAAGGCTCGAGACCAAGGCCAAGAACATAAAAAAAATCCGAGGTCAAGGACAGTCCTTCCGAGGACAGACCCTGTCGAGGCCTAGGACAGGAATACTCAAGGACACAGGCGCAAGTGTTCTCCAAAAAAGTCTTCAAAAATTTTTTCAGGCGATTTCCAAAAGAAGAATACAAAAAAGGTCTTCGCAAATTTTCCGCGAGGTTTCAGGCGTTTTCCAACACAATTTTAATGGTTCAAAAAACAGTGCTGTCCTCGAGCCGAGTACAGGGTAATTTCCGAGGACTTGACCTTCGAGGCCAAGGACTTCAAAATGTGTCCTGAGGACTCCACCTCTGCTAACCGTTCCCGTGTTATAAGCAGAAGTCTGAAACTTCGCTCACGTTAGTTTGAAAATGGCCGAGAAACAAAAAAACACGCGACTTACCGTCGGTCGTTCTATTTAAGCAAGACGCCTGCCTGTGATCATTTAGACTTTAACGCGTACTGAAGGCAAAATCAATGGGGTATCTAAAGTTAGGCCAATCGTATAAGACCAGATTAGCGTTGACTCCATTCTTTTTGACCCCGATATTCTAGAGATATTCTACTTGAAACACGACGTCGGTGACTCTAATGTTATAAATTTTAGTTATTTTTATTGTCAATCCTGTCATTGATAAGCATTAGCGTCTTAGCGACGCCTTCCCAGTTATATCTTGAAGCAGGGGTGTCCAACTTTTTTCAGTCACGGGCCAGATTTGCTGTTCCAAACTTTTCATGGGCCAAAATTTAGTTTGTGGTATTCTTCTTCTTTTTCAAAAAAAGGTCTTCCGATGGATTTTGCGGTGTTTTCCAAAAGAAAAAGGTCTTCAGCCCACCAATTCCGATGGATTTTGTGGTGTTTTTCAAAGAACAAAAAAAAATAATAACAATAAGGACTCGTATCTGTAGCTCACAATATCGTGTCAGCGCGTACGGATCAATTTACCAACCAATGTAGAAAGTTTAACGGGCCTTTTTAAAGCCTTTGGCGGGCCACAAGTGGCCCGCGGGCCGCGTGTTGGATGCCCCTATCTTAAAGCAACGATTAGGCTACTGCATTGGGTCGTTTCGCTGCGCTCTAATCAGTTTACTCTTGTCAGCAGAATTGACCGGTGCTGGAAAAAAGAGTAGACTGTACGATAGCCTAGGTAACAAACGTCAAAGAACAAGCGAAAGCAAGGGTAGTAGAGTTATTAGAGTTGGTTAGTTGGCCATTGTTTTCAACTTAGATGGGAAAGTTTATTCTAGGGTCACAAAATACCATAAACAAATGCAATAGGCATACTCAAGTATTGGTAGTCTTAATAGCCTAGTAAGGAAAACCTTATTGCTAAACTAGGACAGGATTCAGACTGAAATGTGTCTGCCAGCTTCATTTTTACTGCAATCATTTGGCTATTAAAAAGTCTTCTCTTTTTGCCAGCTCAGAACTGTTGTGCTGATGAGATCAAACTGATTAGTGCGCAGCGAAACGATCCAATGCAGTACCTTAATCGTTGCTTTAGGTTAGAACTGGGAAGGCGTCACTAAAACCCTAATGGTTTTCAACGACAGGGTTGCCAATTAAAATTTTTAACATTAGAGTCACCGACGTCTTGTTTGAAGTAGAATATCTCTGCAACGGATGGGTCAGAAAGGATGAAGTCAACGCTAATCTAGTCTAATACGATTGGCCGAACTTGAGATGCCTCATTAATTTTGCCTTTAGTCCTCGTTTAACTTTTGTTTGCTAAAAAGTTGAGGCTGTTGTGTTTGAACATTCAATTTCATTACTCAAGAAAAATACTTCATATTAGTCATAAATTATAAGCTTTGTGACTTTGAAACCTCCACATTTTTTCATAATTACTCCGTTATTCTAAGGCTTATTTTCAAATTTTTCAATAATACTAAGCTAGGTAGTGTTCTTGTATTGTTTGTGTAAAGACTAATGTGTAACCCAGCTACCTGAGCAATATGTGTGAAACATAAATTGAGTTGCTGTGAAACAAAGCGTTTTGTATTTCCCGCAATATAACGACTTAGGGAGCACAGGTATGCTGGGGCGTGCCTGTCTTTGTAATACTTAATCGTTGTGCACAATTGTACATTAGTAGAGCACTTTTCAGGGACGAGTCACTTGGTTTGTATAGGAAATGATTTCATCAGTTTGTTTGTTTTATTTCTAAACTTATTTGTAATTGTGTTGAGTCAGTTTTTCGTCCGCTACCTTACTTTTGTTGTAGTTAAAATAGCCTATTAATTGGTATTAGCTGAAAGTATCCTGTACATTACAATGACGATCAAGAAATAATAATTTTTGAACTTTGTCATCTTTAAGAACGTTTTTTGCGTAGATTTTTTGAATTCAAGTAGTTACACCATTGACTTAGCAGACAATACATTCGACAACTCTATCCTAAAGACAAAAAAGATGAAATAATTAAGCGCCATGTGCTATTTTGGGATTGATTCAATTAATAAACAATCATATTCAATCGTTAAGCACAATTCTGTGGATTGTAATGATTGATTTTTGTTTGGTTTGATTTAGGTTCTTTAAATTGGCATAATGGATAAGATTGGGAGTATGGCAGCCAAACCTAACAGCGACATTAATCTATTGCGGCATATCTACGAAGTTTCAGAGTGAATCAATTCGATTTCAGTAATAGCTGGCAAAAAAAAGAAAAAAAAAGAAGATTTTTGTGTCAGACAAACTTAAACAGATCTCAGTTGAATGCCAGGGCCTACTAAACTTCGGAGCGTAATAATTGGAACGTTTAAGTAATCTTAGTATAAAGCAAAGAGCCAAAACGTGAGCGAACGTATTTTTTACTGAACGTTTCAAGATATCACTAGTCTAATCCAGTGACGTGCGGTGAGGCTTCTGGTTGGTGAGGCACAATTTTTTTTTTTCAAACACATGTTTGTAAAAAATTTATTTAAAACAATAAATGACCAGCAAATAACTGTTTTCATAGCCGTTTAACGAAGACCAAAATTTTCGATGATTAATTATTCGTTTAATCTCTGCTGTTCACCACTTAAATCCGAATCAATTCTTGAAGTTTTGAAAATCTATAAAGGTAGCCTATTATTTGGCTTTGAATGTGCTGGACATTATTGAAGTTTTTGTGCTTGCTAAAACTTCTTTAAGTTACAAAAACCCGGTTTCAGTCCCAACATTATTATTTGTAAAAAACCTAAAACCAAAAATGACGATTTTTATGCCGCAACCTCTCTTTTCTTGAGTACAGTTCTACTCTTTTTAAATTGAGGGATTTTTTCGCATTGTCTCGAGCATATCTTTTAATCGGATTTCTTCTAGCTATAAGTTCAAGTTTAGATTAAAAACTTATCTTAGAAAAGTCTCCAAGCTTTGAGACTAAAATTTTCTTCCATTTTAGTTCATTTTCTCGAATTAAATTGTTTTTACTTCGTTAGAAAAATAACTTGTTCAATTTCGCAATGAACAAAAGACTACAAAAAACCTGCTTTTACTTTTTCTCATTCGATGACGTCATATTTGAGGCACGCCGCAAAATCAGATTTAAAAGCATTATGCGTTGTCCACGATTTGTCTGAGAAAAAAAGCATGCTTTTAGTTCGTTTATTAAAATTTGTTTGGCTGAAGTGAGGCACAATTATGGGGCGCCGTTTGGGTACCCTAATTTGTGCAAAGCTTTTTTGCATATTTAATTTAAATAGTCATTTCAATTAAATGTACAAAAATAAATATACAAAAAAAACAAGTGCAAAAATAAATATGCAAAAGTTTTTGAATATTTGTTACACCATAATTTGCACAACCTTTTTTGCATATTTAATTAAATAGTCATTTTAATTAAATGTACAAAAATATATGCCGCAGAATAAACCGTTGCAAAAATAAATAGACAAAAAATTGTTACACAAAAATTGTTGTTGCAGAAATAAATCCACAAACATTTTTGTGGATTTATTTTTGCAACATCATGTTTTGCATCAAAATTTTTTGCATTACAATCGTTTGTGTCACAAATATTTGTGCATTTATTTTGATAGCGAAGAAACAACACACGCCGAAATAAATGTGCACAATTTTGTGACGAAAAAATGTTAATGCAAAATTTCTTGTCTCAAAAAACGCGTGCAAAAATAAATCGTCAAAAATAGTTGCTTATTTAGTTCGTGTCCATGATGATAAGGGGTTGGAATGATATGGGCGGGAAGGTAGAGGCAAGATATAAAACTGGAACTTCAAGACGAAAGCTTCGGGCTGTACGGCAGCCTATAATAAGGTACTAGCCCGCTTATGAGACCTCTCGTTGGGCTTGGAAATGAAAGTTCATTCACCCGTACCTTCCCGCCCGCATAATTCCAACCCTTTATCATTATGGACACGAACTAAATAGGCAACTATTTTTGACGATTTATTTTTGCACGCGTTTTTTTGTGACAAGAAATTTTGCATTGACATTTTTTGCGTCACAAAATTTTGCACATTTATAAATGCACAAATATTTGTGACACAAGCAATTGTAATGCAAAAAATTTTGATGCCAATAATGATGTTGCAAAAGTAAATCCACAAAAATTTTTGTGTAACAATTTTTTGTCTATTTATTTTTGCAACGGTTTATTCTGCGGCATATATTTTTGTATATTTAATTAAAATGACTATTTAATTAAATATGCAAAAAAAGGTTGTGCAAATTATGGTGTAATAAATATTCAAAAACTTTTGCATATCTATTTTTGCACGTGCTTTTTTTGTTTATTTATTTTTGTACACTTAATTGAAATGACTATTTAATTAAATATGCAAAAAAACATTGCACAAACTAGGGTACACAAACGGCGCTCCATACACAATCGACAATGCCTCACTTTGCAAATTTGAAGCAATGCTCAATGGCACGCCGTAGAGATAGCTTTATTACACCGAATAGTTTGGGCGTTTCAATGCAAAAAACATAACACAAAAGCAGTAAATACACAACAAAAGTAAATATGATAAAAATTAATAAAGTTTCTGATAAATATTTTAATTTGTTTGAAAACATTTTATTTTGATTATATACTTTATTTTTGTTGTCATTTGTACAATTCTACTGGTGAGGCACGGCCTCACCTGCCTCTCCTGACCGCACGTGCCTGGTCTCATCATCATTTTGGCATTTGACAATCCAAATGACGTGGAATATGTATATCAAATATTCAACTCCATTCATCCCAATCTGAAATTCACCAAAGAAGAGGAAAATGAAAGAAACCTGTCTTTTTGGATGTTTTAATTACCAAAACATTAAACGAAATTGAAACGACAGTATATAAAAAGCCAACATTTTCAGGATTTTATACCAAATGGGACAGCTACACTCCAACCAAATACAAAAGCAATCTAATTAACAATTTGTTGCATCGTGCTCATCAAATCTGCAGCTCTTTCACATTGCTTCATAAAGAATTTAATGAATTTTTTTTAGTTTTGGAAAAAAATGTCTACCCCAAAAACTTTCTAAACAAGCAAGTTAACCGTTTTATGGGAAAACACTGCGGAAAACATATCCCCTAAGAAAATATTTTCGAGGACTCTCGAGTTAAAAGTTTTTTATGCGGTTACCATTTATTCGCGAAAGTTCACCGTAAATAGAAAAAGAAATTAATGCTTTTTGTGCCAAGCTTGATTTTGAAACCAAATTTTTATTAATTAGCGATACTTATAGTTTACAACATGTGTTGAAACATAAAGAGCAACAACAAATTCTCCATCAATACGGCGTCGTGTACGAAATAAGTTGTAACTGTGGCAGCTTTTATGTTGGCCAAACGTCACGGAATCTAATTACTTGTATCAATAACCACAATCTTCTTCTAAAACACCACAGGATACGGACGTCACACGGCATTTGACCGATAACCCTAATCACACAGTTTGTTTCAATAACCCCATCGTCTTGGCTAGATCTGACCAAATGACCATTGGCGAAAACTATTAATCAAAGAAACCTTAATGATTCAACTAGGGTTGTACAAAGTAGAATTTCGAATCCTTGAGATTCGAATCTCCGGAGAAACGAATCTCAAAACGCATTTTTTATCGGGTAATTGGATTCGAAAAAAATCTTTGAAAGGGCTGCCAAAGCGCAAAGAGAGGTACCGTACGTATTACGCAATTTGAAGCAACCTAACTGTCTAGTCGCATTTCATTGACAGTGCTTTGCACTCAAACAAGCGGGCACGCACTCAAGAAGTGACAGTTGTCTAACTTAAGTCAGGAGTCAGGATTGTGTTTTTTTTAATATTTGCAATAAAACTGTGTTGTCACTATGTATTGTCACAGTTTGCCATGAGTTATTCTAGAATAGTATTCGAAATTCTAGGTTCGAATCGTCTATTCTAGAATTATTCTAGAATACTGCATTATTCTACTTTGTACAACCCTAGATTCAACAAAGAAATCTAGATCTAAATTCCGACAAAGCTTCTATTTCATTATATTTATTTAACGTGTGAAAAACTGAAAACATTCGTTCAACGTGTGGAAATATTTATTTAACGTGTGAAAACAATAATTGCTTTTAATTTTACGCTCGCTTCCTTTTTTTTTATGCGTCATTGCTCTGCCCACTTTTTTTCTGTGCTTTGCTCGTGACAAGTTGCTGTTTCCTAGATCATTTATCTGCTGATGATGAGACTAGTAATGTCTTGAAACGTTAGTAAAAAATATGTTCGCTCACGTTTTGGCTCTTTGCTCTATATTAAGAAATCGTTAAGGTTTATTGTTTCTTGCTGTTACGTAATTTAAGCCATTGTTGCTTGTAGGGCATTGTGACTGCATATGTGTGTACTTGTTGACAAGTTTTTTGGTCCTGTGTTATAGTTTGTATGCTTCTTCAGTTGTATTAAATTTAAAAAAAAATTCCCTAATCGAGGCTATGAAATTTGAATATTAATGAAATATTTGTTTTTGCAAAATATAATGCAGAGAAATAAAACTTGAACGGTATACTGAAGTTACTGAACGCTTAAAGACACAAAATAAATTGTTTCGTCATCCGAAGCATGACGCTGTGCTCAACCAACGCGAAACAACTCCCCCTGGAATCCTGCACCATGGAGATCCTGACGTCACAATTTCAATTTTTTACTGCTGACGACGTTATAGGGTTGGTTAATGGTTACGCCGAGATTTTGTTTCAAATCACGGTTACTTCACTTTGGAACGATCATCAAACGTTCCATTCTCTAAGATCCAGTTTTTTTGTTTTAATTTTGGGCAATTCTGTCTGCTTTTCGTTGACTTGATGACTTACTAAGTTTGGTAACCGATTAAATGAAATGAGCATTCACCAGCTTATTGATAGTAGCAAGAAGTTCGCCGAAATATCACACTGCTGTGCTGAAAATTTGTTGCTTTGCTTTTATCTTCTGCTTATTTTTGGTGCTGCTATCGCCTTCTTTCGTCTCTTACTTTACTGTTTTCTGGCAATCGAGATCCAACATAATCCAAGTTTTAATTTTATCCATTTATAAGTTCAACGTGCATTACGTTTCCGGATCGAAACATGACGAGTTTAACTGCTGCAACACGTTCAAGTTTGAAGAATCTGCTGGTAGTGATGAAAATGTTTCTTATTAATTGGAACTACCGACGCTCGCTTCGCGTGTTCCTTTGTTTTTACTCGGCTATTTTCAAGTTAACGAGTGCAAAGTTTCAGACTTTTGCTTGTAACTTAAGAACGGTTAGATCTAGCTACATGAAATTATGACAGTAGTTTAAGATTAATGTATTGTAGTTTTGTACCAAATTTGGAGGCAATTAGTCCCGTGACTTTTGTTTTAGAGACCCGAAAACTGCCCCAAAAGTTTGGCGTAAAAAGCGGTCTCATTCAAAAACGTCTTAAGTACGGCAAAAATATTTCGCATGGTGATAAGTTTTAAGAAGATACTCTTTTATCCCTACCGACCCACTTTTGGCCGCGATGAGTTTTTTTTTTTTTTTTCTTATATTTTTCTTTTTTTTTTTTCCTAAATCTTGTACGTTCTTCTCCTAAACCAAAAAACATCGAAATCTAATTTTTGTGTAAATTTAATGAGCTGCAAACGCATTTTTGTATCCCGAAAATTTTTGGGGCCACCCTTCCGGTATCCCCCAGAAATGGGCTCCAATAATCAATCTTTTGAGCGGATTAAACAAGGGTGCTAGTTTTTTTTGTTTTTTGTTTTTGATATCAGTAGATGTTTAAGAAACAAATATTTTGACGTATTATGAGGGTACCATCTCGCCGGAAACCTCCTAAATGGACCCTCCAAAGTCAATTTTTTAAACAGCTCAAGCTAGGCGCTAGTATTTTTGAAATCTGTAGATATCTACATCGTTCGTTCAAAGGGGTTGCTTCTCAGCAAGCTCCCATCTAGTTGTAAAAGTTTTTGTTCTGTGTTTTGTTTAAAAAAATCGTTACTAACTAGAACGTGACATCGCAAGCAATATCATGGGTCTTCGCGGCATTATCCAATTTTTGCTAAACTTTATTAACCTTTAAAATAGTGACCCGATAGCTTTGAATGAATTTGTAAAAAATGTGGCCGTTGATAGTCAGATCAATTATTTAAATGCACTCCTTTCAAATTTTGTTCGACTAACTTTAACAGCTTTGTGGTTATTGGAACGACCGACGCTCGCGTCGCGTGTTTCTTTGTTTTTACTCGGCCATTTTCGAACTAACGAGTGCGAAATTTCAAACTTTTGCTTATAACTCGAGAACGGTTTGGTCTAGCGTCATGAAATTTTGACAGCAGTTTGAGATTAATGAGTTATACGTTTGCACCAAATTTCGAGGCAATAGGTCACGTGACTTTGGTTTTACAACCCGAAAACCGCCTCGTAAGTTAAGCGTAAAAAGCAGTCTCAGTCAAAAACGGCTTAAGTACGGCCAAAAATATTTCATATGGTTGTATGTCTTAAGATACCTTTCATCCCAACCAACCCACTTTTGGCCGCGATGAGGTTTTTTTTTCTAATTTTTGTAAGTTCTTCTCCTAAACCACAAAACATCGAAATCTAATTTTTGAGTAAAGTTGTTGAGCTGCAAACGCAATTTTTTCTCCCGAATTTTTTTTGGGCAACTCCACCGGGAACCCCTCCAAAATGGGGCCCCCGAAAATCAATTTTTTGAACGGCTCAAGGTAGAGTTCTACTTTTTTTTGATATCAGTAGATATTTAACAGACAAATATTTTGACATAGTTTAGGGGCGCAACTCCCCCAAATGGACCCCCCAAAAATCAATTTTTTGAATGGCTTAACTTAGAGTTGCAGTGTTTTATGCTATCAGCAGATATTTAACAAATACTTTGACATAGTTTGGGGGTACCACCCCCCCACCCTGAAGACTCCCCAAAAATCAATTTTTTACGGCTCAAGCTAGGGTGCCCGTTTGTTTTGATATCAGCAGATATTTAACAGACGAATATTTTGACGTGGTTTGGGGTGCCACCCCCCCGGAAATCCCCCCATATGGACCCCTCAAAAATCAATTTTTTGAATGGCTTAACTTAGGGTGCCAGTTTGTTTTGATATCAGCAGAGATTTAACAGACAAATATTTTGACGTAGTTTGGGGTTGCCACCCCCCAAAAATCAATTTTTTGAATAGCTCAACTTGGGTGCCAGTTTGTTTTGATATCAGTAGAGATTTAACAGACAAATATTTTGATGTAGTTTGGGGGTGCCACCCCCCATATGGACCCCCAAAAATCATTTTTTTGAACGGCTCAGCTTAGGGTGCCAGTGTTTTATGATATGGTATCAGGAGATATTTAACTGACAAATATTTTGACTCTACTTTTTTGGAGGTTCCATGATCAGATATTTTTGAATAATTGCTGATTTTACAGTAGACAAAAAGTACTTTTGAGCGTCACAGCATTAGCTATGCGTCGGTCGTTCACTGGGTTTGCTGGCAAACTCCCATCTAGTTAGAGTTTAAAATTCAAATCTCTCAAAGTTATCAAAAATAATAATCGAGTAACGTTTATCAAACAGCTCGTATAACAGTTTACATTTACAATATAACGCCGAAACTCAGCACTATTTACGAGTTCTTAGCTGTTTTTCACTCCATTTAAAATAACAAAGCGGTGTCGTTAAAATTCCATCGTCTCACAAGCAAAATCTCATTACGTTAACCGAAGTTAAAGCCTTGTAGGATTGTCAGAACGCTCTTTCGCATCGCGTTCAACAGATACTGTATTGTGGTTAGCAGTGCGACCCAACGGCCAACATATTCGATATTGTACTGTATATTGCATTACATTCATTATTCAGCTCAATAGCTTTCGTAATAAGATTGTTCAAAAACTTTAAAGAGTGAGTAGAGTATTTTTTCAATGTTACAAGTGACTGTTTAGTAAAAAATCTTGGCCATCCAGCTTAAATCTATCAGAGCCATTAAACTCAAGTATTTCAAAGTCTTAAATGTTGACGCAATCCCATAAGTTTTACTCTTCTACTTTTCTATGATACCAATTTATTGGAGAATTATTCTAAAAATTTGAATATCCATTTAAGGGCTAACTGTCCAACATGGCATTGCCAAGTTTGGCATGTTTTATCTTTTTCTTATATTAGCCTACCGGTACTTGAAAATTTGATATGTCTAGTTGGAGTACTTTATAAGGATTGTAAAATTTTAAGGGGCCCATTTGGCATGATCTCCTCAATGTGACCCACCAAATTTTGTTATCTTTAATCTTTGATTCGTATTAACCTATCTTATTAAGTTAGAAGTTTGGCGTCCTTGTTTCAGGGGGATCCTTTCATTTTGGTTCCCATAAATTTTGTCGAACGTTATCTTTTCTTCATCACTTCATGTTAGCCTATCCTAAAAAAATTATATGTCTAGCGTGAGCTGTAAGAAAGTTTGAATTTTGGTGGCCCCGTTTGAGGGGAATACCCTTATTTTGGCATGCCCGAATTTTGTCACATTTTATCTTTAACTTTATATTTATCTATTCTGGAAATTTCATCTGTCTAAAGAGAGTGATTAAAAAGTTTGAATTTTGGCGGCCACGTTTAAGGAGGTTTCCCCCTTTTGGTACCCCTAGTTTTGTCAAATTTTATCTTTTCTTTATACTTACTTATCTTAAAATTTTTATGTGTCCAGTTTAAAAGGTTAAAAAGTTTAAACTTTGGAGGACTCCGTTTGGGGGATTCCCCATTTTGGAACCCCCAATTTTTTTTAGGTTTAGTTTATTTTTGATATCTGCTAATTTCGAAAATTTGATCCATCTAGCTCCAACGGTTTAAAAGTTCAAAATTTGAACGACCCGATTGAGAGGGATCTCCCTAACCTGGCACCTCCGATTTCAGTCGTACACTAGTCCTCCGTGATATCTTAAATCACTCAAACTCTGAATACTGTGCGTTTAGCGGTTTAAAAGTAGATATCCGAAGAAGAAAAAGAAGAGTAAGAAAAAAGATGCAAAAACAAGAAAAATAGTATTCAGCTTGGGGTAAACGAACATAACCAAAACTAAGGTGGTTGATAGTGTGCTCCAAAATCACCAACCATTTTTCATCAATATCGATAATTACCGAGATATATGGGTTCAAAATCGTCAACTTTTTGGTCTGTAAAATTTTGGTCACGTGACCGATCGCCCCCAAACTCGGTTTACATAAAGCATTCATAAGCACTCACATTGTGCCCGAATTTCAGCTTTGCACGTCAAGTAGTTTGGGAATTATACGCGAATAAATAACTTTTCAAGCTAAAATTTGCTGTTTTTTGTGTCTCAATTCACGATAACGTGACCTTGGATCCCCAAAAGTGACACACATGACGCTTTCATTAATTCTTATGCTGAGTCGAAATTTCAGCTTTCTAGGTTTTACCACCGTTTGCTAGTTATTAAGCAAATCAATCCTCATAGGCCGAAATTTGCGAACAAAACCAATGGTACTACGCGCTCACGCGAAGCCCCAATTGTTGAACAAAAAAAGATAAGACTTAGTTGGTTGTGAGAGAAACGGTAAAGTAGCCGTTAAAATGAAGTAGAAAGCAGTTGGAATGAGCAAAGCGAAATGGAAGTTAAAAAGGTTTTGTATCTTTTCGATCCATTTGGGTAAAAATTGTAAACCAGCCTCGACATGGTAATAAATGTAAGCCAGAAACTGCTTTTTATGTGAAAACGAATGTTCATTACGTCATGAAAGAAGTTCAAAGCGCTTTGTAATTCATTCGTTATTGCGGCTGTGGGGTGAGTCACTGCAGAAATATTTTCGAAGAATACAATTTGTACACGGTATTTCGTACCGCGTGAGTAACGCTGCTTGGCAATTGAATGGAAGGAGGATTCAGTTAAGAGTGTAAGAATTGATCCAGAGCGAAATTAGTGTCTTATTTATCTTTTGTTGAAGAATTGGTGCATTTAATGAATCGGTCCTTGTTTAAGCGTTTAATTTAGTACTCGCTAGTAAGTGATAAGCTACGTTCTATGACGTCACGCTGATGTTCATCTCATGATCAAGATTTCACAGTTCCGTATTCAAATCACGTCTTAAGTTTGAAATTTTGGTTTGGAGAATATTCAAAGCAAGCGTATCCGACTGTGCACAGCATTTGTAACCACTGTCAACTTAGTTGCTGAGCAAAACGTTATACCGTTGCAATAGTTAATGGTAGCACGCTAAATGTAGAGTTTAGAAAATATACTTGGAAGGTATCTTGTGGAAGAATTTCGTTCTTATATTTTTTATTTTCAGTCAGGCAATGTTTTTGGTTTATTCGACTGCTCTTGTGTAATGAAATTGTTCTTTTAAAATTGTTTTCTATGCATGGAGAAGATTTTCATGTTAAAAAATTGCGGAGTGCATTTGCTGTATTTGCATTTACGCAGCGCAGACAAGGAGAAAGGAATTTTCAAAAAAATATATAGAATAAGTCCTTACATTTCAAAAAGTACGAATGCAAATTTAGCTTTGCATTTCACGTTTATTTTAAGGCGTTAATGTAATATGAGCTCTTCAGCTGATTAATAATGCAAAAAGTCGTAATTCGATTTTGTTTTCAGAGGTTAAGGTTTGGACATATTCAATTTTTTGTAAATATTTTTAAAAGAATTGCAAGATGAAGAACCACAAGCATATCCGCCATACTAAAAGATATAATTTTGACAGCATCAATGCCAAACAGGTAAGCGTTAAGAGCGTATTTTTGTTTCACAGAATTGCGAAAAAAATGAAATGCAGCTGTTTTATTCGTAAAGGAGTAGTTTTTGTTACGTAAATTTGGACTAAAATTCTGTATGCAGAACTTCACACGCATCTACTACCGCTTAGTTTTTTATTCACTACTACAGTATCATGACCATCACGAGCTCTGCTTGCGTTGAAGAAGCCCGGCAATTCAAAAATTGTGAAAGCAGTGACAGTGGGTTTATTGCGACCAATTCAATTGACCGCGAACAAACTGGTCACCTGCATCAGGATAGTTTCGATCAGTTGTCATGAACCTGGTTTTTACACTGCAGTTGTTTCTGAGGGTCGTATATGCACCAGCTTGGATTATTATCTTTCATCTGCGGATTATCAACTTTCTATCTTCTCCATCTATGAACTTGTTGGATTAAAATAAACAGAAGTTGCAAGTTCTTAGACGCTATTCTTGAATTACTTTACGATCATAGCAATTTGCCCGGCCATTTGTTTAAACGTTTCCCCTAAAGTTTTCTTAATCCTGGGATCAAACTTAGACTACGTTGGTGCATACAGTCTTAAAGTGTAGAATTTTTCCAGCGTGACTTTTGTGTTCACTTATTTTTAGGTTGAAGAAATCTCCCTTAACGCTCTATATTTTCCTCGCACCATGACCATATTATTCATCACTGTGGTAGCTACCTTTTACTATGTCATGATCAGGTAGGTGACTGCGATTAAATTGTTCTATTTTTGTAAAACCAAGCGGTTTCAGGGTTGACTAGTGGCTGAATAGAAAGAGTTTTTTTTCAACTTGCGGTACATTTGCTATCAAATAGCTGTGGGGAATGATACTCAGTAACTGATCGCGAACGAATCACCTGTAATCGTAGTGTTGAAAGTCAGTTTGTCAGCTGTCAGTTGCCTTGTTGTGGTTGAAAAAGTCTAATTTTTCACCAAAAGAAGACACCGAAAACAAACAAATCTATTTAGGTTAAGCGCTACACTTATGCTGTGTTAAGTGTTAGCCTAACAATCTGTTTTGCCGGCCCACGTCAACACGAACACCCCCCAAATCACGCCCCAAAGTGCATTCGGTAAAGAACGGTCAAGTGAACCAGCCAGCAAATCGCAAAAGGCGACCCATGGACACCCAGCTGCGTGTTTTTGCTTTGTCACTCTTTGAATCTTTTAAGTGGCGTGGAAATGGCCACTTTTTTCCTGAGTTCTCCAGCCCAACTAGATTCTATAGTGTAGCATTTTGTTGCATTCTGTTCTCCTCCACCTGAAAGAGCCAAGCTTCTACAAATACCGGCAAACCGGGAAACCCTTCGAACAACTAATCCGTTATTGGAATTTGATGTAACCGGTAGTCATACTTTACTTTACTTTTTTTCAGGTCACATAATGACTAAAGTTACCGGTACTTGTTATTTTTTTTCAGAGATAATGGAAATTTTGAGCGTAACATTGAAGCTGGATTGTATTGTATGATTGCGATTTACCTCGTTATAAGCGCGCTAGCTTTTCCTAACGGTCCTTTCACGAGGCCTCACCCTATGGTAAGTCCTTAAAAGTTCAGATATATTTGGTTTTTTTTATTTGGTTTTATTACCTGATGCAGCCTTACATGTCGCATTTTTCGCTTCAATTTTAAGCGGCCTACGATTTTCAGCCGAAACCGATAAGCGTGTGTGTCTTTTGCGCGATATCTTGACGCGTCGACACACACGCTTTGTTTAAATAAACACAATGCACAACTGCGCACGCGATGGGGGGTCATCTTGGTAAAAAAGATTCCATTTAGCACTGCTAAAAGAGAAAGCAAGTTAGCCTGAGTTTTCAAGTTCTAAAACAGTATATTCGTATTAATAAAAGCCTTTAGCCGGAGAAGACAATGGTACCATTTTTAGGTAGGAATATGCAGTTGTTCTAAAATGACAAATGTGCTAAAATAGTTTTACCATATTTTAGTCAATTTAGTCGTTAGTCAGTGATCCTTTTTTTGATAGAGCATCCTACTGCAAAAAAGTCAATTTTTCATCCACTTTTAGTTGAACAGTTAAATTAAAGGTATATTTAGTCGAGTATATATCATAGCTCATCGATATGGTAAACAAATGTGTTGTGTTTGGATACAATTCTGGATATCTAACTTGCAAAGAAACTGTGCCATCATTTCGATTTCCTTTAGACAAGCCGAATTTACTACAAAAATGATTTCAGTTTGTCGACAGAGATAAATGGACCCCATCAAAATATTCCGTAATTTGTTCTAAACATTTTGATCTAAAATTTATTAACCAGGGAAAAAAAACAAATTTATATTGGAAACTAAATCCGATCCCAACAATTTATACTGCAAAAGCTTTGCAGCAGCCTTCAAATTTGCAAACCCCGACAAGTTCTAGAAAGCTCCCTTGTTCAAGAGTGTACCAGCTAGACCAATTGGATAGTTTTATGGAGAAGGACAAGATCAAAAGTTTAAACGATATTACTGAAAAGCATTGTCTTCCTGGCTATCAATATCGAAGAGCAAAAGACCATATTGTCATGTATAAGCTTAGTTTTAATGAGAGTACTGGATTTCCCGCTATACATGAGTGCATTAAAATTGACATTGACTTGCATGTTAAATTGCAGTATCACGGTAATCCTATTCCACTTCCACAATGGTTTCGAGATGGAACAACCGCAACGCTAACAAGATTTTCGATGTTGCAAAATTTTCCAAGTTATTTTCAAAGTGCTACCCCATTGTACCCCATTTTAAGTGAGCTGCAAAATCGACAAAATTATAAGTCACGGGGTCGCCCACCATACACATCGGAAATGATAAGATTGGCCTTGCTTCGTTATACGTCACTGCAATGTTACAAAATTCTAGTGGAGCATTTCCCACTACCTTCCTTGAGCTTATTGGCGAAGCTCAAATCATCTTCTGTAGATGCAATTAAAGCCGCTCAACTATTACGCGAAAATGGAGCCATCTCAGATGACATTATCCTAATGGCAGATGAGATGTATCTACAGAAAAAAGGGCAATACTCTGGAGGTGACTATGTCGGTGCGGACAACGATGGAAATTTATACAAAGGAATATTTGTCTTCATGACTAGCGGATTAAAAAAATCTTTGCCAATAATCATTAAAGGTTTTCCTGAAACTAAATTAAATGGAATGTGGATTGCAGAACAGTTTAGCGAATGTATTGCTGCATTAGCTGAGAAGGGTTTCAAAGTACGCGGGATTGTTACCGACAACCACTCTGCAAACGTGGCAGCTTTCAACATTTTGATGAAAAAGTTTTCAGGAGAGGGAGTTTTCATTCAACATCCAAGCAACTCTACCAAAACCTATCTGTTTTTCGACAACGTTCATTTGCTAAAAAATATCCAAAATAACCTGCTAAACTGTCACAATTTGTTTTTCCCTCATTTTCCTTCTACATTAAAGACCGTCTTGTTGCATCAACAGAAAATGGCTATATATCATGGATCGACCTAAAAAGAATGTTTGATGAAGATGCGAAGCTAGGTGCTAATTTGCGGAAAGCTCCCAAATTGTCTTTTGAATCGTTGCATCCTGGACATAACAAGCAAAATGTAAATCTGGCTTTTGCCATATTTCATGAATCAACTATTGCTGAATGTAAAGCATACTTACCTGACAGAACGGATATGGCTGCTTTTCTGTCACTGATTAACACTTGGTGGACTATAGTTAACAGCAATCAACGGTATCATCCTAACCCTACTGGAAATGCAATTGTGGCCAACGACGGAAAAATAAAATTTTTATCGGAATTTGCTGAGTGGTTGGAAAATTGGTCTTTTCTGACAGGAAGCAGAGCTTTCTGCCTATCAAGGCAAACAAGTAATGCGTTAATTATGACCCTCCGTTCCCAAGCCGCACTAAGTAGAGAACTTTTGGAAGGAGAATATACATACGTCTTAACTCGACGTTTTCAAAGTGATCCGATTGAACGGCGTTTCTGTGAATTTCGCAAGATAAATGGGGGAAATTTTTTGGTTAGTTTAAAAGAAGCATCAAATTCTGAAAAGATATTAATGTGCAAATCTTAAATTAAAAACAATTTGAATTTTTGGGATACAGAGTTACAGCTTCAACAAACCCGCAGTGGCGAAGATTTTCGTGATTTTAAAGCAACTGTTTCTGAATCATCTGCGTCTATCCAAGAAGCAACTTTATCGCCAGAAAGCGAAGAAGTCGCGTTTGTCGTGGCTGGTTTTGTTGCCAAACGGTTGATTGATAAAAATGACTGCCTAGTGTGCAAATCAAGTATTGTGGGGGATTATGGGGCGCCGTTTGTGTACCCGAATTTGTGCAAAGTTTTTTTGCATATTTAATTAAATAGTCATTTTAATTAAATATGCAAAAATAAACATACAAAAAACAACTAGTGCAAAAATAAATATGCAAAAATTTTTTGTGAGGACTTTTTTTGACTATTTATTTTTGCAATAAGAAAAAACTGCGCAGAATTGCCGTTACAAAACTAAATAGTCAAAAAAACTGCGCGCAAAATAAACCGTTGCAAAAATAAATCGTCAAAAAAACTGCGCACAAAATAAAGCGTTGCAAAAATGCGCTGCAGACATTTTTGTATATTTGTTAATGGAGCGTGGCAAAGCGCTCTCGGCTGCTCATAGAGCACATTAAAGAACAGCCGATAGCGCATCAAAGAGCAGCCGAGAGCGCTTTGCCACGCTCCACTAACAAATATACAAAAATGTCTGCAGCGCATTTTTGCAACGCTTTATTTTGTGCACAGTTTTTTTGACGATTTATTTTTGCAACGATTTATTTTGCGCGCAGTTTTTTTGACTATTTAGTTTTGCAACGGCATATTCTGCGCAGTTTTTTCTTATTGCAAAAATAAATAGTCAAAAAAAGTCCTCACAAAAAATTTTTGCATATTTATTTTTGCACTAGTTGTTTTTTGTATGTTTATTTTTGCATATTTAATTAAAATGACTATTTAATTAAATATGCAAAAAAACTTTGCACAAATTCGGGTACACAAACGGCGCTCCATAGGGGATACTGAAGAAAGACCACGGCATTATTTTAATTTACTTTCACGAGGTGGTTTGACTGTGCCATCTTCTGGTCTGACTGAGCATGTAGTAAATAGTTTTGCCGTTTTGGATGCTGTTGAGGACTTGATTCAAAACTATCCATACATACCATGTCGTCTTGCTGCAGAGGAAATTTTGCAAAGTTTCTGCAATATTCCGTTTATTGGTTGTGATGAGCACAGTGACTGGGCGATAAAGTTATGCCACAGAACTCTTATAAATATATTTTTTAACAATAAGCAAAAAATTGCAAATGACTCGGTCAGAAAAAATCTTCTTGTCAACTTTAAGAAACGACAGCGATCTAAAGACAATTGAGTGAGTGTTTTCGTTTTTAACTATTCAGCAAATAAAGTAATAGCAGCATTAGTTCTCAAACCTAGAATAGAGGCTTAGGAGTCTAATAAGCCCTGATTCGTTTATTTCAAACTTGCATAGGTAAATAGTAAGGAATTATAATTTTTCTGTTGCGGCAATAAGTCTGGTTAGTTAGTGCACAGTAAAATATAATGCGTCTGCTCGCATGTCTTGTATTTAAACAAAGCGTGTGAGTCAACGCGTCAAGATATCGCGCAAAAGACACACACGCTTATCGGTTTCGGCTGAAAATTGTCGGCCGCTTAAAATTGAAGCGAAAAATGCGACATGTAAGGCCGAATGTTGTAGTAGGCCATGCCTGATGCCATTAAAAATAATTATTGGAATTTTTCTTTTGATTCAGAGTTTTCTACTATTTTTTTCACTCTGTTTGAGTATACGGTAGTTTTTCATTCGATATTGTCCCATCACTACAGATGGCCGTATTTCGTCTACTTTGGTATATCCGGCCACCTCCACGTTGCCTGTCAATGTACAATCTCATTTATCAAGCTAATCTTTTCCTTAAACTTAGAACATTTTTTAAATTGAAGTCAACTTATTGTGATTTGCTATTTTTTCTAATATGTTTTCAGTTGTGGCGGCTTGTTTTTGGTGTAAGCGTCTTTTATTTATTGAGTCTTGCCTTCGCATCCTGCCTTCACATGGATCAGATTAAATCAGTGCTTTACTGGGTCGACCCGGACGTCAGATACGCGAAGAGGGAGATTGACGTTGTTGAGGTAAATGATAGCATTCATTAATATGGAATGCGCACATCTGTTTTATTTACCGATTTACCTTTAAATAATCTTTGCCATTAGGCATCGATGGGGTTTGCGGTCTTCGAGACAAGTTGTTTCTTGCCTACAACGTACAATAAAGGCTTCATACAGCTTTGCTACTCAACCAATCAGCATTAAAAAAGGTCAGCAGAGTTAGGGGACCTTCCCTTTTTAATGTTGACAGGTCGAGTAACGAAGCTTGAACACCAATTTTAAAATTCTCAAATGTGACCCTACCAGGAATCGAATTCGAGATTACCGTTTCATTGCAGACACTCTATTCACTAATCGTGTATGAAATAATTGTATATCTTAAAAATAGTCTGTGTAATTTTTGTTCCAAGTTTCCACATTGATTATGAATAACCATGCAAGAAATGTTCGCTATTCTTAGCACGCTTTGAAAAGTTTGATTAGGGTGGTACACATTGATGCATTGTCTTGCAGTATTTAGGTACAATGCGTAGTTTGCATTACCCATGCACAAACATTGAGTGCTTATAATTAGCCAAATATTATCCATTATCTAAACATTAGTGGTTAGTACCCTTGGCCCTTGAGCCCGTCCCCCAAAGGGGACTCGGTAGTAGCATTCACCCAGTTTCGACGACGAACCAGCGTGCAACTAGTTTTAACATTCTTCACGAATCTTCACTCAACTACGTTCGTGTATTTACAGGCCTATGCAGTAAATTGTACCACAGTAACAGTGGAACGTGTCTACTCGATGTTCGACATATTCGCTGTCGGACATTTCTTTGGCTGGGTGGTCAAAGCTCTGTCGTTAAGAAGTTACGTAATGTGTTGGTCAATCAGCATTTTATGGGAATTTACTGAGGTGAGAATTGAAGCCATATTTGTATACGTTCATTACCTTTTCCGTTTAGAAAACAAAAGTAAACTAGAATATGACATCGCAAGCGATATCCGGGGACTTCGCGAAGGTATTCAACTTACTGAACTAAAGAACCTCACAATTGCGTTAAGCGATCATTCGCTTTCAATGTTTAAAGGTCTCAAAAAGTTATCAAAATAATCAAGTAACGTCAATCAAAAAGCTATTAGGAATTCAAACAGTTTTTCTCTTTATTATGAAATAACATAGAGCGATCTTTAAAATTCCAGCGACTTTATTACATCAGCCAAACTTAACACTATCCACGGCCAAAAATAAGCACGCATTTTACAACTATTCTTACTTTGAGAACGCTATTTAGCAGTGCGACCCAACGGCCAACATATTAGATATTGTACAGTATATTGTATTACATCCATTATTCAGCACTTTAGCTTTCTTAATAAAATCGTTCAAAAACTTTGAAGAGCAAGGAGAAGATTTTTTCAACGTCATCCGCGACAGTTTAGTAAAAATACTCGGCCATACAGCTTAAATCTAACAAATCCATTAAGCTCAAATTCTTCAACGTGTTAAATGTTGCAGTAATCCCATAGGTTTTAATCTTCTACTTTTCTGTGGTACCAATTCATTGTGAGAATTTAACGTACAGTTTGAAGGTCCATTTAAGGGCTAATTGTCCAACATGGTATTGCCAAGTTTGGCATGTTTTATCTTTTTCTTTTATTAGCTTACCGGTACTCTTTGATTATGTCTAGTTGGAGTACTTCGTAATAAAAATTTTGAAATTTTGTGCGGCCATTTAAATTTGTTATCTTTAATCTTTGATTCATATTAACTTATCCAATAGATTTAGTTTGTTTAGCTTTTGTAGTTAATGGGGAGAGGTGCCAACACAACTGTAGCACCCCTATAGTATGAGATCCTCGTTTTTTTCGTCTAGCTTGAGTGGTTGAAGCTTTTGAAGGACCCATTGGAGGAGGACTCTCTAATTGTGGCACTTCAAATTAGTGATATTTTATTTATCTATTCTGATTTTATCTTTGTTTTATATTTGCCTATTCTGAAAGTTTCATATGTCTAGCTTGAATGGTTGAAAAGTTTGAATTTTGAAGGACCTCCATTTTCGTGCCACAAACTTTTTGTCAAATTTTATCTTTCATATTTGCTGGTGTATTCTGAAATTGTGATGTGTCTAGCTTGCACAAGTAAAAAGTGTGAA
Organism: Trididemnum nubilum; assembly: GCA_963965965.1. NCBI lineage: Eukaryota > Metazoa > Chordata > Ascidiacea > Aplousobranchia > Didemnidae > Trididemnum > Trididemnum nubilum. The sequence goes on from OZ014479.1 coordinate 43,060,592, forward strand.
TTTTGGCATCCTCATTTGAGGGGTACCCCCATTGTGGTACTCCCAAATTTTGTCAAATTTTATCCTTTCATATTTGCCTGTTGTGAAAAATTTTATCAGTCCAGGGTGAGTGGTTCAGTTTTGAATTTTGGCGTCTTTGTTTGAGGGGGATCTCTTCATTTTGGTACCCCCAAATTTTGTCAAATTTTTATCTTATCTTCATTTTGTCTATTCTGAATATTTCATCAGTCCAGGAAGTGGTTAAATTTTTGAGTTTTGGCGTCCTTGTTTGAAGTGGATTCCTTCATTTTGGTACCCCCAAATTTCGTCAAATTTTATCTTTTCTTGATATTTGCATATATCCTGAAAATTTCATGTGTCTTGCATGAGTGGTTAAAAAGTTGGAATTTTGGGCCCCGTTTGAGGGGTACCCCCATTTTGATATGCCCAAATTTTGTCAAATTTTATCTTTTCACATTTGCCAACGTTAAAATTTTCATGCATCTAGCATGTGTGGTTAGAAAGTTTGATTTTTGGCGGCCCCATTTAAGGGGAACCCCATTTTGGTACTCCAAATTGTTGTGAATTTTATGTTTCTTTTAAATTTACTTACCTAAAAAACTTGATGTTTCCAGCTTTAAAAGTTAAAAAGTTAGAATTTTAGAGGTCTCCATTTGGGGTAACCCCCAATTTTGGAACCTATAATTTTTGTTTGGTTTAGTTTGTTTCTGACATCTACCACTCCAAAAATTTGATTTATCTAGCTTAAATGGTTCAAAAGTTCAAAATTTTGGCAGCCCCGTTTGAGGGGGAGCCCCCATTTTGATACCCCCAAACTTTGTCAAATTTGATCTTTGTGTAATATTTGCCTATTCTGAAAATTTCATGTTTCTGGCATAAGTGGTTAAAAAGTTTGAGTTTTTTCGGACCCGTTTGAGGGTGACCCCCCATTTTGGTACCCCCAATTTTTGTCATATTTTGTATTTCCTTTATATTACCCTAAAAGTTTCATGTCTCTAGCTTAAAAGGGTAAAAAGTTTGAATTTTGGAGGTTCGTTCGGGGGGAAACCTTCCATTATGGCTCCCCCAATTTTTGTTAGGTTTAGTTTATTTCTAACATCTACCTATTACGAAAATTTGATTCATCTAGCTCCAACTGTTTAAAAGTTCAAAATTTTGGAGGACCCGTTTGAGGGGGATTCCCCAACCTGGCACCCCCAATTTCAGTCAGACGTTAGTCCTCCCTGATATCTTCAATCGCTCAAATTTTGAATACAGTGCGTTTAGGGGTTTAAAAGCAGATAGCTGGAGAAGAATAATAAAAAAGAAAAAAACAAAAAGTAAGAAAAAAGAAGAAAAATAGTATTAAAGTTGGGGTTAATGAATATAACTGAAAGAAAGGCAGTTGATAGTGCGCTCAAAAATCACAAACCATTTTCCATCAATATTGGTAATTACAGAGATATATCGATTCAAAATCGTCCACTTTTGGCCTGTAAAATTTTGGTCACGTGACCGGGCGCCCCCAAACTTGGTTTGCATAAAGCATTTATAAGCACCCACATTGTGTCCAAATTTCAGCTTTGCACGTCAAGTGGTTTTGGAATTACAAGCGATTTAATAACTATTCAAGCCAAAAATTACCGTTTTTTTTATGTTTTTTTGCGTCTGAATTCACGATCACGTGACCTTGGATCCCCAAATTGGCACACAAGACGCTTTCATTAATTGTCATGTTGAGTCCAAACTTCAACTTTCTAGGTTTTACCGTTTGTTAGTTATAAGTAGGGTTGTACAAAGTAGAATTTCGAATCCTTGAGATTCGAATCTCTGGAGAAACGAATCTCAAAACGCATTTTTTATCGGGTAATTGGATTCGAAAAAAATCTTTTTAAGCGCCGCCAAAACGCGAAGACTGGTTCGTATTATGCAATTTTAAGCAACATAACTCTCTAGTTGCATTTCATTGATAGTGCATTGCTCTTAAGCAAGCGTGCACGCACTCAAGAAGAGACAGCTGTCTAACTTAGTCAGGATTGTGTTTTTTGAATTTTTGCTATAAAACTGTATTGTCACAATTTGCAATGACTTATTCTAGAATAGGATTCGAAATTCTAGATTCGAAATGTCTATTCTAGAATTATTCTAGAATACCGCATTATTCTACTTTGTGCAACCCTAGTTATAAGCAAATCAATCCTCATCTGCCAAATTCGCGAACAAAACCAATGGTACTACGCGCTCGCGCGAAGTCCCAATGAGCCTTGGGGCGTCAGATAAAATGAATGCGTGGTGGATTCGAACCCTAAAGCGAACGATAACTTCCAGCATCGATGAAAATCTTTCCCGGCAATGGAGAAAAGTTGAATAATTAATTTTCGATTGCATATTTGCAGTTGATAAGATAGTTGAAAGTCTGCAATAATCTAATTTAAATTCATTAGACCGGTACTAGGAAAGCAAAAGCGGTAGCGTGCGGTTCAGCTTCCGGTCAAACCTAACGCAATGTTGTCGACGGTTCGTATTTTCGTAGGAAGCTGTGTTCATGGGCTGCCCAGATGCATCGTTGCCGCGGTGATCTCCTAACAGTCATTTCTACGCTTCAGTGCAATGTTAGCGAGATTTGGTAAAAAAATTAAGCTTGTGTCAAATTGGCAATTCTTAATGTTGTAAACACGTTGGGTGGTGAACTCATTTCGTAGATATTCTGACAGCGGTCAAAAAAAATCAAATCAAATGTTCATTTATCTATACAATTTATTATTGTAACATACAGTGCGATTGAGCTATCGCGACGCGTTTCGACCTTGCTCAAGGGTATTCATCAGGCGAAAAAAAAACAACACATATTTAAACATGCAATGATATAAAACTGCAATTAAAATTTGGAAACAAAAATTAGCAGCAATTTTAAAATCATTGAAATTCTAAACATGCACTCATGTAAATCTGCAATTACCAAATTTGGAAATAAAAATTGCATCAATAAACACATCTGCTTTGTCTATGCAAATTTTTTAATGACGTCAAACAACTTATGACATGTTCATATAAAAATCACAGGGAGAGCACGAGCTAAATGCATGTGCGACACATTGCTTAGTGAATGAACACTTAACTAAAAATTAGCAGCAAATTAGAATCATTAAAATTTCATTCCATGATTGTCAACCTAAAACTATAGGTTTTCGTGTTTCGACCAGTAACTTAGGCCATCTTTACGGCTAGCATTTAGAAGCATAAGTTATTCATCTATACAATTTATTATTGTAACATACAGTGCGATTGAGCTATCGCGACGCGTTTCGACCTTGCTCAAGGGTCTCATCAGGCCAAAAAAAAAAATTGAACATGTCATAAGTTGTTTGACGTCATTATAAAATTTGTATAGACAAAGCAGATGTGTTTATTGATGCAATTTTTATTTCCAAATTTGGTAATTGCAGATTTATATGAGTGCATGTTTAGAATTTCAATGATTTTAAAATTGCTGCTAATTTTTGTTTCCAAATTTTAATTGCAGTTTTATATCATTGCATGTTTAAATATGTGTTGTTTTTTTTTCGCCTGATGAGACCCTTGAGCTAGGTCGAAACGCGTCGCGATAGTTCAATCGCACTGTATGTTACAAAAACGTTCATTTCATTCGCTTTATTAAACCGAATCGAGTTTGCGGGGCCCATTTTTGCGTCTGTGCGCCCAGGCAACAAATTGTCTTTGGCAAATAGTCGCAACGGTGCATAGCTGTTGGCAGCATTACGCCAATTTTGACCGGCCTGAAATTAGAACCTCAGACCTCCCGTTCCAGAAAACGGTTCTATAATTTTAAATCATTTTTCAGATGTTTTTCATGGACATATTCCCCAACTTTCAGGAGTGCTGGTGGGATCAGATTGTATTTGACGTGTGCTTCTGCAATGCTCTTGGAATTTTTGTCGGAATGAAAATATGCAAATATCTTGAACTTCGAAAATACAGATGGGAATCCATTAAGTAAGTCACCGATTTTAGAGATGGAACTGTAACTTAGCAGATATAAGTCATCTTTGCTGTCTAGTTGGAAAATGCTGAAACTATTTAGTAGCAATTATTTTTCGAAAATTGAAATGTTACATAACTTACAAATCAGAGAGGATTCCTATTCCGGTGCTTTGTTCGCCTTCTGCAAAACAATGGCAAGGCAAAGTTAACTGTCGACATAAAAGAATTCTTACGTCACTTGACTCAAATGACATAAGTTAACTGTTGTTGTTTAGAAACATCCATTCTACCACCGGAAAGCTACGTAGAGTTGTCATGCAATTCACTCCGAGAAACTGGACCGGGGCCACGTGGATTGGCCCAGGGTCAAGTACGAGAAGAATAATGGCTGTTTTTGGTGTGCTAATGGGTTTCCTGGTGAGATTGTGGATTTGTTTTGTTTCTTTTTTTTGTTTTTTTTTATCTCCAGCCAACCACGGTTTAAACAGAAATTGGATGTTGGTGGTAACATGGCATGCCCAACCCACTCGGCCGCACCAGCGCACGTCGCTACTGGTCTGTTTTTGGATTACAGAAGTTGAAATGCACATAATTCTTCCCCATCGAGACCAAGAATCGAACCCACTCTTACAGTCACTTGTTGAAGTCTCATCCCTTGAATTATTTCGTCATTGTTGCACCGCAGGATAACCTTGCCAATCCTATGGTTGAACCTAATCAATTGTTGTTCATGGCGGCAGCAAAGCGATTCCTTCCTTTACTAGTTAAATGTCATAAAATCAAGAGTGGTTTAAGTTCTTTTTCATTGTGGGCAAGTGCGAGCGCTTGCAATACATCATTCTACCACGTCTGGGTTTTAACTATCATGAGGAAGTGCCAGAGGCAGGTTACTGCACAGTACGCAGAGCTGAAGCCGCCAACTGCGTACTTTAAAACTTTTTTCACAGTTTTTTTATTGGCGAAATATTTTGAATGCAGCGTAATTTTGGTACGTGAGGCTTTTACTGATGCCTAATGGTTTGATCAGGCTCATTTGAAAGTAGTGGTTTCCCCTAACTGTTGTAGAATTAACGGCGTTTTTGCTTCCTGTGAAGAAGTATGGCCGACGTAGCAGGTAAATTGTTGCAGGTTTGTGAACTGAACACGTTCTTCTTGAAGCACTTTCTCCGTTTCCCGGCCACACACCCATTTTGTTGGGGAAGGCTCATGCTGATCGCCGTTGTCGCCGCACCGGCTTGCAGGTGAGGGGCCACATTGTTCACATTAATCTACAACGTTCGATGGCACAAGGGTCTTAATTTTGGCCTCAATAAACACGATCACTTTTTATGAGTCTGCTTTTTTAAATACTGTAGAACATTGAAATATTTGAATTTTTTTTGTTGCCGAGTAAAAAACTGCTGATTCTTATCAGTATTAGTATTTGTGATTCGGCCTAATGCAATCGCACAAGTAGAACGTTTATGAATTCAGTCAAGGCGGTCGGCTTGTTTGTGTTATCAAGCTGACTTACCGGTTAGGTTACCGGATACGCATGCCATGACAAATTCGTCTATTTCGCTTGAAATTGTGTGGTGGCCGTGTATTTTGTTTAAGCTGTTCGCTTTGACACGCTAAAAGCTTTGAGCTATTACAGTATCTGCATTTTTCTCTACACAAAAAATCCGAACAAATCTAATAGAAATAGGTTCGACAAATATGATGAAAGAGCAATAAGAGATTCATTAGACCTCGATCGCAAACTGTTAGTGCTAAGCATTGCTTACTTGCTCTGCTATGACTTTTGTGAAAATAACGATATTGTTGTCGTCAACACGAGTAAAAATTTCCAGTTACTTGGTTATTTTGCGCCATATTTTTTTAACTTCTGCAACTTGCAATTTTTTGAGGTCAGACAATGTTTTTTAGGCAGGCCTACGTCTACATGACAGATGCAACGTGCAACAGAATGGGAACGCAAGCGTGGGTATTTATGTAAGTTTCCAATTCAGTTTTATTGTGGAGTTTAGCGTCACGGTGTTTGTCTTATTGTGATCTGTTTAGTGGCAGTGATTTCCACTTAAACAAACCTGACTCCCAACTCAAAACGCTGTGTTGATCGGCCTAAAAAAAAGTCGAAAGAAAAATAATCTTATTTAGTTCAAAAGTTTAGTTCAGTTTTGTAGTTGTTCAATTTTTCGAAACTTGACCAAAGCGAAAGGTTTTCTTTTTGCCTATATGGCTATATCGTGTATACTGTATTATAGTAAGATCACGATTTTATTGAGAGACCGTTGGATGAAAGATTAAAGGTACCCAACATTGACTTCCTGAGTTCGTAGTTGAGACTCAACTTTGCAGATGACGAACCGTATTCACCTTCAATTATGATAGTTCATCACGCGTTGCTTTAAAATCGATACACCAATAAGCATGCTGTATGTGTGTTACGATGAAATAATTACTATTTTATTTCAGAGCTATAATGTGTCTAGAATCGATAATTTCGATCAAAATCGGATACGCCGAGTTCACGAAAGCGCAAACGAAAAAATTAATCGCCTGGATTGTAATCTCGGTAAGCCTTTGAGAAATGAGTTGATTTTTAAACCCAAGATGCAAAAACGCAATAGCAGTCTGGTCAACTTATTGTACAATGTATATAACAAAAGACGTAGTAGTGCAAATATTTGCTTTGTTGATTTCAAATTTTTCTGCTTGGATAAATATTCATGATTAGGTCACGTTACTAGTTGGACCGCGATTTTTGAGACGTTGAGTAAATGGGTTAAAAATTGCAATTTTAATTTTGGTTGAAAACGATGATTGGAAAGTTGATTTTCAAGATATCTTGACATCAAATCTTGTAAGGCAAGAGATTTTCATACACAATTTGTGATACTTATTGTCACTTAGGAAGTGCTTTAGCCTGCATAGTTGCTGTATTCTTGATAATGCTGCAACCCCATCATATACCCAGGTGGCATTGTTGAGTAGTTGGGCACTCGTTGATGGTGCAATCTTCTGCGCTTGTAAAAAGTAGTTTTGCCCTGAACAGTCTCAGAACAAAAGTAGTCTTTACGTTCTGAAGATATCTCCCAAGAGAATTTCCAAGCAAATAATGCTATAGGTGTTCTGTTTGCTTGTTAGAGAAGTATGTTAACATCACGGCAATATACGTCATTAATTCTCACTTCGCCATTTAATGCATTACCGCTAGCATGTTCTTTAGATGCTAATGACTCTGGCTGCCTTATTCGGTTTGGTGTATCTTTGCAAAACAAAACGACCAAAAACAGCGGTAAGATTGAAATTTGTATCATACCATTATCCTTTGACTGTTGAATTAAATAAATACGGCAATGCCTAATATTTTCTCCGGATAAGATTTTTTCAAAACGACCAAAAACAGCAATAAGATTGAAATTTGTACCGTACCATTATCCTTTGACTGTTGAATTGAACAAATACGGCAATGCCTAATATTTTCTCCGGATAAGATTTTTTCAAAACGACCAAAAACAGCAATAAGATTGAAATTTGTATCATACCATTATCCTTTGACTGTTGAATTGAATAAATACGGTAATGCCTAATATTTTCTCCGAATAAGGTTTTTTCAAAGTATTTTCATCCGCCTGCGTTGCACCCTGATCCGTTTTGATGAAAATGTGCAATGTAGTTTATTTCTAGCATCGGTAATGTTGATTGATTGCTTTCTCCAATGCGATATTCGAGGAGATTTTGCAATTTTGCGATCATGAATTTGACGAAAAACAGTTTAACCAGCAGACAATGTGGTTCTGCAGAATATAAATTTTTAAGTTATATGACTTTTGCTGGAATTGTAATTACCGGTGCGAGTTTATTCACTAAGTTACCTTGGCCAGGAGACAGCAAAGAAACCTTGATTCGATCTTGGAGTCAATGGAAAAAGAATGAGATTAAAACTTTAATCCATTTTTGTTACAGAACACAAAGTATTATTATGAGAGCACAGACGACTCGTGCTGGGAAAAATCACCAGACAAAAGCGATTAAGCGAGGTTCTCTAGATTGGTTTATTCTGGTAGAAAGCCCATGTATACATTGCTACAATTTTACGAAACCCTCTGAAACAAGACTAGCAATGAAGAAAATTTGTCGGTTGCTGATCTCAGGAAAAATTTTGTTGTCCAATGTCTATTTCATTAGGACGTGTTGTTTCAAAAAACTTTAAATTGGGGAAATTTGTTTGTTGGTACGTCTTTAAAATGCCAAATTGATAATAAGAATTTATGAAACGGCCCGGATTTATGTTTAAAATTCAAGCAATGTTGAGGACGATTTTGCGTAGATTCAGACAAAGCCAGCCAACAAACATACCGATAATATTTAACAATTTGATGTTTTTGCGCTCAATCAAAGCTTAATGTTTTGTCAAATACGTAATCCACGGCGTTTTAATTGATCGAAAGGAGCATTAACTTAAATTTTCAAAGCCGAAGTTTGTTGGATCCCATAGTGGCTTCAGCATGAATTTTTGGCGTTTTAGAATTTGGCTCTCTGCGCCAATTCATTGTGTTGGAAACGGATGAGGTGTTAGTGGTATGAAATGTTTTTTTTTAATTTGTTTTACTTCAAAATTGCTCCACATGTATTTTAAAAGCTGCAAACATTAGAGTTCAATTTTGTAATCCTGTTGCGTTTGCCTTTCTTTTTAGTGTCTCTAATTTTAATCTTCAGTAGTTATTTTTAACCTCTATTGTGATTCTCAGTCAGGAAACTGTCTAGGTTGAAGTAGATTTATGAAGACGGAAGAATATTTCGCTGTGCGGCTTGAGCTAATCTGGATTCATCGATTGGATGATTATAAACCTGACTTTTTGCTGTTGATTTTTTTGCATCACATAAAATGTTTTGTTCTTGTTCAGCCCATTCACAAGTGATTGCTTCTTTTATGCGACTCCAGAAAGCATTTTTCCTGCGCACTGTAATTTATGGTCTAGCTTTTATCTCGTCAATATTATTCTATTTACATGGAATTTGAGCGACATTTTCGTTGCGATCTGTGCCGTGGTGAATCGCGCACCAGGTTTGGATTCGTTTTTGCAATAATTGATTTTGGAGTTAAGCTTACTACATTCGTAATGTCAAAAACAGCGAAACGAAATAATAAAAATCCAACTGGCGTACTCTTCGAAGTATATTTCCGTGAACCGTTTATCTTCCTACCACAATCCTCATCTTTAATTTTAAAGACTTGCTGCAGTGTTAACTTAGTCGAAACCAGATTAGCTTGCCGCAACGCTACCGTCCGAAATCTTGTATATATTTGGTGTTATTGCATTGTTGTTTTCCGCGCAATACTAGTGTTGAAACGAAATTTTGTCATGCAAAGAATTGAATGCAATATTTTTGACACAGTTTAGTTTTGTTATTCTGCTCGTTTGTTAACTTAGTGGTGTTTTAGTAGCAATTTTTAATAAAAATCAAGGTAACTGATTTAAGTTTTAGGCGTTGAGACTTCAGAGACCGTCTTGCAGTGGATTTTTCTGACCAAGTTTAGGTTTTTTCTATTAGGTTTATAGTATAGTATACTGTACACAGTGACGTTCGGTGAGCTTCTGGTTGGTAAGGCACAATTTTTTTTCACACACATGTTTGCAAAAAAATTATTTAAGACAATGAAGAACAAGCAAATAACTGTTTTCATAGCCATTAAACGAAGACCAAATTTTTCGATAATTAATTATTTGTTTAATCTCTGCTGTTCTCTTACAGCCAAATCAATTCTTGAAGTTTCGAAAATCTATAAAGATAGCCTATTATTTGACTTTGTTTGTGGACATGAATGAAGTTTTGTTTTTTTCTACGTCACAAAAACCAGTTTTCAGTCCCAACATCACTATTTGCTAAAAATATGAAAGCAGAAATGACGATTTTTATGGCGCAACCACTCTTTTCTTCAGTACGGTTCTACTCTTTCTGAAATGAGGGATTCTTTCGTATTGATGTTTCGAGTAAATTTTTTAAACCGGTTTTGTTCGAGCTAAAACTTCAAGTTTAGATTAAAAACTTAGTTTGGAAAAATCTTTCTGCTTTAAGACTAAATTTTCTTCCATTTTAATTCATTTCTTCGCAGTAAATTGTTTTTATTTTGCTAGAAAAGTAACTCTTTCAATTTCGCAATGAACGAAAGACTACAAAAAAACTGCTTGACTTTTTCTCATTCTATGACGTCATATTTGAGAGCGCCTCAAAATCAGATTTTAAAGCATTATGGGTTGTCCGCGATTTGTTTTAGAAACACATACGTTTACTTCGTGTATTAAAATTTGCTTTGCTGAAGTGAGGTACAATCGACAATGCCTTGCTTCGTAAGTAGTAGAGAAGGATTGATTTCTTACAATTGAAGAGTGAGGAAGAGGAAGATTGCGGAGTGAGGAGTGATTTGAATGCAGCGGGGGATTCACAAAATGCGGCGGATTCACAAAATGCGGACTATTACTTTAGCGAAAGAATGCAGCCAAAACCCTACCCCTAAAGTTAAAAAAAATTGACTTGTATGAGAACCGAACCACCGAAGGTGGTGAGTCTAAAGTTAAAATTTTTGTAGGGCTTACCTAAGTACCGAACCAACGAAGGTGGTGATTCTAAAGTTTACCTGGGACCCAAACCACAGAATGTGGTGAGTTTACCTGGGACCCGAACCACCGAAGGTGGTGAGTCTAAAATTAACAAGACTTAGTTAAAAACCGAACAACCGAAGGTGGTGCGTTTAAAATTAGTATGGCTTACCTGGGAACCGAACCACCGAAGGTGGTGAGTTTAAAATTAGTAAGGCTTATCTAAGAACCGAACCACCGAAGGTGGTGAGTTTAAATACAGTAAATCTTATCTGAGTTTAAAATTACTAAAACTTAGTTAAGAACCGAACCACCGAAGGTGGTGAGTCTAAAGTTTGCCGAACCACCGAAGGTGGTGAATCTAAAATTAGTAAGGCTTACCTGGGAACCGAACCACCGAAGGTGGTGAGTCTAAAGTTAAAAGTTTTTGTAGGGCTTACCTAAGTACCGAACCACCGAAGGTGGTGAGTCTAAAATTAGTAAGGATTACCTAATAACCGAACCACCGAAGGTGGTGAGTCTAAAGTTAAAAGTTTTTGTAGGGCTTACCTAAGTACCGAACCACCGAAGGTGGTGAGTCTAAAATTAGTAAAACTTACTTAAGAACCGAACCACCGAAGGTGGTGAGTCTAAAATTAGTAAGGCTTACCTGGGAACCGAACCACCGAAGGTGGTGAGTCGTAAGCTTAAAAACTACTTTCCTAAAAACCGAACCACCGAAGGTGGTGAGTCTAAAGTTAAAAGTTTTTGAAAGGCTTACCGAAGAACCGAAACACCGAAGGTGATGAGTCTTAACCTTAAAAACTACTTTCCTAAGAACCGAACTACCGAAGGCGGTGAGTCTAAAGTTTGCCGAACCACCGAAGGTGGTGAGTTTAAAATTAGTAAAACTTAGTTAAGAAGCGAGCCACCGAAGGTGGTGAGTTTAAAATTAATAAGGTTTACTTGGGAACCGAACCACCGAAGGTGGTGAGTCTAAAATTAATAAAACTTACCTAAGAACCGAACCACCGAAGGTGGTGAGTTTAAAATTAGTAAAACTTATGTGGCGTGTCAAAAGGGAGCGCGCTCCGATTGCGGTTAACCGGCTCGGTTGTACAACCTCTGAGCTGCTGTGATCTGTTGACTTATAAAGCTATCGGTTAGAATTATCTTCCATTTGTGGTTACTTCCATGCTAGTTTTCCACATCGCCACTGGATGAAGCAGGAACTGCGACACACTTCCCCCTTTCTGAAAGCAGTGGTAGGAAGGGGCCTGCTAACCAGAGATGTACGGAGTCACCCTTTGTGACTCCGAGTCCTAATCCGAAACTTTCATGCAATATCCGAATCCAAATCCTTATCCGAAATTTACTGTAGCTATCCGAATCCTACTCCGAAAAATTAAGAAATGCAAACTCATCAAAACATAAAGGTACCCCAAGCCTTAAAAATATTAGTTATAGCCTACTATGTTACTAAAAATAAAATTCTCTCCTTGTATACTTGCACTTAGTATAAAGAATGTGATACTCGAATACTCTATACCAGTATACAAGACAAGTGCTTTAAGTAGATTAACTTGTCCTAAAGAAAATACAAACATGTCAATACACATTTTACCATCTTGTAAATATTGTAATTATATATATAAAAATACATGCCTTCAATAAGCACTATCTATGCAGTTTATTGTTTATTTAGTATGCCCACTTTTTCACACCATAGCTAAACATTTGATATGCCAGTGGTTTGGTACCAATACTAACCCAGCGCCAGCAATATATGAGAAAGGTAAAAGTCTGAAATAACGCCTTATTAATCCCAAAGAAATTATATCAATAAACCTAAACTGTAAAGAAGCCGTAGCTACAGGTTATCCATATCAATATTACAAGCACTTCGAAGAGCCCATTTTTAAGAAAATAGTCAACTGCAATGCCGCCAAGAAATAAGGGATAAGTCTTTTAAAAAAATCATTGCATGAAAAATCTAGCCAATCTGGGACATTGACAATGCAGCATATACATGAGTGTTAGCACATTTGTGCATAAAAAAAGGAAATCAAACTACAAAGTTGCATAAAATTATAGTGAATACTTTGAAAACTTCTATTCACAAGTAGCAGTTTATAAGCACAAATTTTTAAGGCTTCACTGCACTGGCAGTTCACTATGACTATGCTCTTAAAACTACTGAATTACTTCCCAAGCTAAACCTGTTAAACAAGCAAACAAACTCTAATTTCCTTAACACTTACAGCAATTCAATGATTTGTTACCAGACTAATCTGGTTATACGAATCACACAACATGTTTATGATATGTAAGCTTGTAACCACATTACACATTAATTATTATTCTGATTAATTTAGGTCAGAGGTACAAGTAGCACATACCGGTAACTGGTGCTCAACAACATATTCAGATTATCTATAAATTCAAGCTAAAGATACATGCAATTGCAAACCTGATTTATCAAGTCATTTGGCATGTTATTGGGAATTCAAAACAACTACCGGTATACCATCAAATTGCAAACAAGATTTGAGATAAAGTTGACAAATTCATCTCTATTTAGTTGCAGACAATATACCTGATATTTCTGAGCTAGACAAACCAGATCAGAGATAGGCCTATCCTTTTTTTGATGCTGGCACCTTAAGCTGCATGCTAAGCTACGGTACTAAGATGGAGAGTAACATCTATTACCGGTAGCCTACCACTACGAAATGTCAGCAATTATAAGTAAACTTAATGATCGAACACTAACCTGCTAACAGTGGGTGCATGCAACTAATCCCCTAAAACTACTGCTAGTAACCCGAATTCTAAATTAACCCCAACCCCAACCTAAACCTAAAACCCTCACTCAAATTTGTCTATCACGATGATTCCCATGGCAGCAAGTGTTTGAACTTGAGTTTGCAGGTTAGAGCTTACCATATTAATGCATTTTTAACTAAGAGAATAAAAGCCTGCAGTTTTAACTCAGGGTTTATTTAACCAATGAAGTTGACCAACACTGTACTGAATCTCTGATCAGATTTAACAGGTACCAGTAACTTTATCTTTTCTGCAAGAAATGTCACGATACTCATTACGATACATGCAATCATGTGATAATGAAACAATTATATTAAAAGGTCTATGTTAATCACACTGCACAGATGTAGACCCCAAGTGTATAAGATAGTACGTACTAGTAGGCTAGTTCAGAGTTAGCAGCGGTAGTCCTACTAGTCTAACCACCAATACCTAAAAGCTAACAGCTGAAACCGACTTATCTCAAGTTAATCTGTTAGCACTGAACATGATGCTTCGTGACTGATAGATTTGCAAAGCCAGCTGGTGGGGTTCCTATAACTTTTTTCGTTCAATTAAGCCTACCCCATAAGTGCTGTATAGACAACCCTTACTGATTACATTTTAGAAAAGCAGCCCAATATTTTTTTCATTGTTGACAAGGAATGTTTCATTTGCTAATTTTTATTTCCATGCAAAAATTCAAAATCCGAAAAATCCGGATCCGGAAGTACAGCATATCTAACATCCTAAAACCGGATCCGAAACCGGAAAATTTTGCAAAATCCGGAAATTCTCAATCCGGAATCCGACTCCGTGTACATCTCTGCTGCTAACGTCGTCTCGAGCGCCGACCATCCAATCACGTCGGGGTCACCAGTTGTAGCGTGTCAAAAGGGAGCGCGCTCCGATTGCGGTTAACCGGCTCGGTTGTACAACCTCTGAGATGCTGTGATCTGTTGACTTATAGAGCTATCGGTTAGAATTATCTTCCATTTGTGGTTACTTCCATGCTAGTTTTCCACATCGCCACTGGATGAAGCAGGAACTGCGACACTTAGTTAAGAAGCGAGCCACCGAAGGTGGTGAGTTTAAAATTAATAAGGTTTACTTGGGAACCGAACCACCGAAGGTGGTTAGTCTAAAATTAATAAAACTTACCTAAGAACCGAACCACCGAAGGTGGTGAGTCTAAAATTAGTGAAACTAAAATTAGTAAAAAAACTAAGAACCGAACCACCGGAGGTGGTGAGTCTAAATCTTTAAATTTGAGATTAAAGTGTGAAGGCATGGGCCATCTGGTCTGTAGTAAATTCGCCTTTACAAACTCTTTTCATCTGCTTGTGCTAATGAGATTAGAATTAAGACTTTAATTGGAATTGCTAACTGCATGTAATCGTACGCGAGCCATGGGAATCCCCTCTTTGGGGAAATTTCTAAAAGCGAATTTTTTCAAATGCTTTTCAAAGAGCGCTCTGGAAAAGGTCTGCCAATCTCAGATCATGAAATGAATCTCTAGTGGAGGAATGCGGCAAAAGCCCTAAATTTTAAAACATTAGCCTGAGAGCCGCTGCGAACCAAACCACCAAAGGTGGTGAGTCTTAAGCTTAAAATACTTAAAGTGTAAAATTGGCAGGACTTTTTGGAAACCGAACCACCGCAGGTGGTGAGTCTAAAGTTTACACTTTGTAACACTTCATGGGAACCGAACCACCAAAGGTAGTGAGTCAAAGTTTAAAACTTGTAAGGCTTGTCTGGAAATCAAACTACCACAGGCGGTTAGTTAAAGTCTAAAATTTGTAAGGCTTCCCTGGAAATCAAACCACCGCAGGCGGTTAGTTAAAGTCTAAAACTTGTAAGGCTTCCCTGGAAATAAAACTACCGAAGGTGGTTAGTCAAAGTCTAAAGTTGAAAATTTGGACTAAACTTTAAGTGTCATGTTCCGTTTTTTAGACTGGCGGCTAGCTGTCGCAAAATCGCTTTGAAGTTAGCAAGGTTCCAACAATTCGATACTTTCAATCTAAAAAAATTAAAAATTATGAAAAAAAAAAGTAAAATTTTAAACCATTTAGTCGATAATGCAGAAATATGTTTGAAATATGGTTGCATATTAATTTTGGAGTCCGAATAACTGCGGTATTATGTTTCAGCAAGATGGTGGTGAACTTGAGTACAAGTTGGTCAGTATTATTCTTTGACCTTTACAGTAAAATATTGCAACAGTGACTGCTAAAATATACGTGAGTCGATATGAAAAAGTGGTATTATCCTTTGACTTTTGCATTAAAAATAATAAAAGGCTGTTGTAGCCACATCTGTAAACCTCAGATAGCTTGTCGCAAATTCGCCTTCAAAAAACCTTTTCAACTGTTTTCACTCTACAAATTAAAATTTGCTAACGCTGTTTTGCTTGCCTGACGTAAAATAATCCAACTTGTTTAATTTCCGATCGCCTTGGTGTCACAAGGACTAGCAAGTTTGTTCGTTGCAATACTTTCTCGAGAGTTTTAACGCTCTAAAGTCATTCTATCAAAATGAACATATGTACCTTTTGTCAGAAAACCTTTACTCGAAATGGTGCTATGCTGCGTCACAAAACAGAAGTACATAAACGGTTTTGAAATTAGAGTGCGAAAATGTAGCAGAAAATTTGAAAGAGAACCAAAAGTCCATGACCAGCCCCTGACCGATATAACGCACCTGCCCCTATTACCACCAGCGTCATGTTCAATTTCACCCTACCTAAGAGAAAAATAACCATTTATGCAAACCCCCATCTAAAAAATTGCGAATAATAAGCTTGAAAGAACACACAGTACCGGTTCAATGCCCAGAACAAGCGGTTTAATCCCCAGCAGAACAACAGCCTTCAAACACTCAACCGATCAACATCAAAGTTTGGAACGCCTTGTTTAATATTGCTCCAAAAGGAGCCCTAAGTTTAAAAAAAAAAGTTTTGCAAATTTATTTGACCAAAATTGAAAGCATGGAACGCCTTGTTTGATATTGCTCCCAAATGGAACCCAAAGCTTTAAAAAAATTTTGTAAATTTATTTGACCAAAATTTAAAGCATGGAACGCCTTTTTTAATATTGCTCCAAAAGGAACCCTAAGTTAAAAAAAAAAGTTTGCAAATTTATTTGACCAAAATTGAAAGCATGGAACGCCTTGTTTGATATTGCTCCCAAATGGAACCCTAAGTTTGAAAAAAACTTTGTCAATTTATTTGACCAAAATTTAAAGCATGGAACGCCTTTTTTAATATTGCGCCCAAAAGGAACCCTAAGTTAAAAAAAAAAAGTTTGTAAATTTATTTGACCAAAATTGAAAGCATGGAACGCCTTTTTCAATATTGCTCCAAAAGGAACCCTAAGTTTAAAAAAACTTTGTCAATTTATTTGACCAAAATTAAAAGCATGGAACGCCTTTTTTAAAATTGACGAACACGCAGTACCGGTTCAATACCCAGAACAAGCGGTTTAATTCCCAGCAGAACAACAGCGTCCAAACACTCAACCGACCAACATCAAAGTTTGGAACGCCTTTTTCAATATTGCTCCAAAAGGAACCCTAAGTTTAAAAAAAAAAGTTTGCGAATTTATTTGACCAAAATTAAAAGCATGGAACGCCTTGTTTAATATTGCTCCCAAAAGGAGCCCTAAGTTTAAAAAAAAAAGTTTGCAAATTTATTTGACCAAAATTGAAAGCATGGTACGCCTTGTTTGATATTGCTCCCAAATGGAACCCAAAGCTTTAAAAAAACTTTGTAAATTTATTTGACCAAAATTAAAAGCATGGAACGCCTTTTGTAAATTGCTCCCAAAGGGAATCCTAAGTTTTAGAAAAAAGGTTTGCAAATTTATTTGACCAAAATTAAAAGTATGGAACGACTTTTTCAATTTTGCTCCTAATGGGAATCCTAAGTTTTAAAAAAGTTTGTAAATTTATTTGACCAAGAATAAAAGTCTGCAACGCCGCGGGCAGTTTTGAAAAAGTTTGTTCGTAAATGTATTTGACCAAGTATAAAAGTCTGCAACGCCGCAATTTTAAAGCGAAAGAAATTAACATTTTTTTACAAAAAAGACTTGCATTGAAACATGTAAAGCAATAAAAAAGTTAAAATGTTAAACAATTTTAGCGATATTTAAGCAAAAAAAATTTCATATTTAAAATAAAAAGAACTTTAAGTGAAAAAAAGCTATTGGCTGAGATGGAAAGCTGAAATCGCCGCAAATATTTTTTAATTGTTTCCGCAGAAAAAAAAACCTACGAAAAAAAAATTTTTAATTTCTCAAGTAAAACTAAAATTCGTATCAATTTCGTGGAGCTGTTTTGACTTGAAGACTCCTCAAACGCTACTTCACAGCTCCTTTGTTCCCCATAAAAAACAAAACCTAAGCCTGTTTTTACAAAAATTTGACCGATATGACTTTATACCACTCCAAAAAGAAGTCCCTTGCTCTAACGTAAAGACAAAGTTTATGAAAAGTTCAAGTTTCAGACAGGTTTTTGGATTATTTTTTGTAGCAATTGTTATTCTAGACCAAGAAATTGTGTTTCATCATATTTTATTAAACTTATCCCTAAAAACAAAATATACCGTAAAACTTCCATTTGAGCGCCACGGCGTTCTATTCTTCAACCTTTTCTTTATAGCGGCGTTCAATTAGAGGATAGCGCTCTATTTTTCGACTATTTGGTTAACAGTTTAGAAAAATAACTTTTATTAATGAAAGGAAAAAACACTTATCGTAAGACAGTTACTGGTAAGCAATCAAAAAATCACTGGCGAAAATCAAGTGACACGTCGCTGTTGTAGACGTCCTCGACGTTTTTGTGCTGGGGTTGGTATACCGGTAAATGGGTATTATTATTTTGTGACGTAGAAAACCATTCGGTTCCTAATTAGCATAATGAATTTCGAACTGGTGCTCAATCAAAGGTGGTGTTCAATTTAATTTCAATCAAATTAACAGTTCAATCAAAGGGTGGCGCTCTATTTTTGAAACTCCTGTAGTGGCGTTCTATTAGAGATAGCGTTCGAATAAAAGTAGCGCTCAAATAGAGGTTTTTTCGGTAGTTATTAAAAACTACACCTTAAGAAAGTGCTTCATGCTTTTAATAAAACTATTGCTCCTAACAAACAAACAAACAAACAAAAAAAATTGCAAAACTTGGAATCGTTTTTCATAAAACTATTCTATGAATACAAGAAAATCATTAAAAATTTACAATCTTGGGTACACTTTTAAGGTGCAAACGGTATTCAAGACAAATAAACACAGCAATTTTGAATATTTTGATCAAATCATCCTGATGCAAACAAGAAAATTAAAATTAATTAACTTTCAGGCAAGAGTTTCGATTACTTACGTTACAATTTTCACTCAAGGCAAAGAAATTACAAGGAATGAAGAGATTTTGGTGAGCTTTTTGCTTTGAAAACAATATAAAAAACAAAATTTTTGAAAATTTTTGAAAAAGTTATCGAATGATATTCATTTCAAGGTAAAATTATTGCTTTAAACAAAGAAATCGTAAGATTTCAATTATTTTTTCTTTTCAACTAAACTAATCCTAAACAAGACTAATCAAAAGTTCAATTCATTTTACTTGTTCAAGGTTTTATTCAATTCAAAGAAATTGTATGACTTTGAGTTATCTTCAAACAAATCATGTTTATGCAAACAAGTAAATCGCTAAAGCATTTAAGAGATTAGGAGAATTTTGATTCAAAGTGCCAAAAAACCCAGTTTTTGATGTAAATTTATACCCGAGATCACGAAAAGAGGTTTAATTTTGAACGATTTTCCGCAATAATTATAAAAAATAAGGTTTTCAAACACGAATTTTAATTCAAGCTAAACAAATGTTTAAGATAGTTTACAAAATTTCCCTATATTTCAATAAAATTTTAGGTAAAGTTACGGATTTTTAGGTAAAACTCAAGAAAATGCAAGTCTTTGAACGTCTTCGATCAAACAGTTCTCATGCAAACAAGAAAACGGTTAAAAATTCTTCTATGTTAGGTAAGTTTTTAACGTAAAAGTTATAATCAAGACAAACGTACCCAAAATCTTGATCAAAGTATTGCAACACTAAGAAGAAAGTTAATAACTAGTTCAAGTTTTAGGCGATTTTTGGATTTACTTACGTTACAATTTCTCACAAGTCAACTATATCGTAAGGTTTTAAGATATTTTGACGTACTTACCCCAATAAAACAAGATCAAGTAATAAAAACCACAAGTTCTTAGATAAATTTTGCTTAAAAGTTGTCAAAAAATATTCGTTTTAAGGTTGAATTGTCGTTTTAATCAAAGAAATTGTAAGATTTTGCGATATTTCTGCAACAACATCTTGATACAAACAAGGAAATTGTAAAACTGACGTAAATTTTATAATTCGAGACTATAAGGCAAGGTTTAATATATTGAATGACACCGAAAAAATTGCAAAAAAGCTTGTTTTAAAGTATAGAAGTTTAACATCGGGATAAGAAGTTGAATAAAATTTTATGGTATTTTAGTAAAAAGAACGGTGTAAAATAAAACATTGATAAAAAATTTGTTATTCCAGGTAAAGCTTTCTTGTTCAGATTCGAAAAAAAGATTATTTCTACGTAATAGTTCAATTTAAGATGAAGAAAAGTAAGACTTTTTACCTTTTTTAGAAAATTATCGCTACGAATACAAAAAGGTTTAGAATTTTTGAATAATAAATATAGTCCTGTGTTGACTGAGTGATGTACTTTAAGACAATGACATTTTAATATTTCAGAGTATTTTCTTCCTAATATTGGTAAAATTTAACGCCTAAGAAAACTGCTCGCTTAAAATTGTTAAAGATTACCGTTTTCAAGGAAAACATTCAATTTAAAACAAACAAAGCGAAAGAATTTAACATTTGTTTACAATAAAGCATGCAAAGCATCAAGCATTGAATTGAAGCATATATTGCATTGAATGTGTTGAAGCATGTAAAGCAATAAAAAACTCAAGATGTTAAGCAACTTTAACGATACTTCAGCAGAAAAAACTTCATTCAAGACGAAGGAATCATACGATTTTGAGATACTTTGGACAAAATTGTTCTTTTCAAACGCAAGAAGATTACTCAAAAGTTACGATTTTGTAGAATCTTGTTGTTTAAAGTAGATAAGAATAGCCGCTTATTACGTTAAAACTGTTAATCAAGTCTTAGAAAACTGAATTGGAAAAATAACAGCAAAAATTAACTCTTAAAATTTTGCATATTTGTTTAGCGGCTCTATATATTTTAGCAAAACGTCGAACAGACGGATAAGTTTTCACCGCTCATTTATTCGTAATCAACACTGCATACGAATTTTGTTTCTCTGACTATCTGAGTAAGGGAGTAAATGACGGCTCGCTCCAGCTTTATATACCAACCGCCATTGTATATCATTGGTACGTCAACTTGACAAGAGCGTCACAGTGATAAAAAGAATGGGCAAATTTGATTGGTGCGCTGTAATTGAGAAACAATGGTGCAATTTATGGAAGCGGCAAAACGTGCTATCGCTACAGGGCCCCCCTCCAAAATGCGCGTGGGCCAAGTCCGAAGGACTGGGAACATGCGCGTTTTAGACGAGAATGAAAAAGGTGGGATGGGAGTGATGCAGTAGCGTAGCACGGGTCTGAGGAACGAGTGGGCCTCAACTGTGACGCTCGGGCGGGGGTGAAGATGGACGGGGATGGCGGCTGAGCCAGCAGGGGCTAGG
The DNA here is from genome assembly GCA_963965965.1 of Trididemnum nubilum. NCBI lineage: Eukaryota > Metazoa > Chordata > Ascidiacea > Aplousobranchia > Didemnidae > Trididemnum > Trididemnum nubilum. The sequence continues at coordinate 43,081,667 of OZ014479.1, forward strand.
CAGTTAGCTTTTGCATGGAGGTGCTGGAGAAGCTGGCAGCTGGAGCGTGCGATGTGAAAAACAAAATGCAGTAGTTCAAAATGGCAAACAAAAACGTCGTCAGTAACAAAAGGTCTTCGCAAACAAAATGTTCAAGTAGTTCAACACGATTCAGCGCGCCGTTCCGCGCAACGATGGGAAACGTATACTCATCAAAGTTCAAATATATGCATTGCTGAAATGCAAAATCGTTCAATGTTCAGTTCACAAAAGCGTCCAATACTGGAATGTCAACGGGGAACGTCAAACAATTAATGTCCACCAAATCCATTCTAGGAGCGAGTGGTGTGGTAATCTCCACGCGCTGCAAGGCGCAGAGCAAGGTCCGAAAGCAGGACGTGAAAGTCCTCCGGTGTGCGAAACAGGGTGCCGCAGTCCCTGTAAAAAATCGGTAGAAAAAAAAAACTAATGTCCCCCCTCAAAAGGCCGAATTTTGCGTCCAGCGAGACAAGCGCTAGGTTAGATCGTGGCTGAAATTTACGAACCTGCGACTGTGATTGAACAAACGAAAGTAAACAAGCACCTGACTATTGTTATCACGGACTTTTAGAACAACCAGCTTAGTAAACGAAAAGACATGCAAGGGAGCAAACCTATCTCTAAATTAACGACGAAACAAACTTTTAGCCACAAGCAAAATCAGTTCCCTGCGTGAACAAACACTCAAACGGAGGTTAGAAAAAAAAAATGAGTACGTGTATATCGTGAGCGTGATGTCTGCAATGTGTGTCTAGCAAAGTGAGTGCCCTAGCTTTGAAATGCTTAGGTGATGTGAAAATGTATTAAGTCGTGCAATTGAAGTGTGTAGATGTAATCCTTCTGAGCTACCGAAGAGACAAGCAAATGCGACTAGGATCTCGAGCTCCTACCGCTTTGCGTGAAACAAAACGTGATTTTCGAAACATCTGCAGGCGGCGATGCAGCTGGCCAGGCGAGCATCGTCACTCCATGCAAGCAAATGATCGAAATCCCCCCAAAATTGCTCCACATCTTAGAGAGCAGCCGAAAACCCAAATGCACTTACGTCTGGTTTGGAAGTTTTAGCATTTTATGCATTAGACGTGGTGTGAAAAAAAAGTAGCGTAAGAAGGGCTGAGCAATTTGAAGTCGCCTTTTACGACACACCCTGCTCTGCAATGGGCGATCGCACTATTCTTTCCCGGTGAGACACGGGCGAGGTGAGGACCCCTCTCCTAGTGTGTGGGAAGAAGAAAGTGTCCGTACCGTTTTGGTTTGTGAATTATACGTCCATGACGAGTTCGCAAGATAGACTTGGGTTGTTCATCGTAAGAGTGGAAAGATGCTTCTGGCTGGGATGGCTGTATTGGAAGTGGATGAGAACGTCCTTCAACAGGCTGCTGTGTTTCGGGTTCTTTGTCGGGTGTGAGAAGATGAGCAGCTCGCAGTCGGTCAATGGAAACAACATCTCTGCGAGTGAACAAATCAAGAGTGAAAAATTTGTCCCCTTTGTTCAGCACCCTGTATGGGCCTTTGTAAGGTCGATCAAACGAGGAGCGGGCAGTGTCGTTCTTGACAAAGACGTGTGTGCAGGTCTGGAGTGCTTTTTCGACGTACGAACGTGGTGTGCCATGATGGTGAGGGGGCGGAGCTCTCAGGGTTGACATAAACTGGCAAAGTTGAGCGCAGTATTCGGTTCGAGGGGTCTCGGAAGAGGGCTCAAAGAATTGCCCTGGTAGTCGTAGAGAAGTTCCCACGTCGGGGTCACCAGTTGTGGTGTGTCAAAAGGGAGCGCGCTCCGATTGCGGTTAACCGGCTCGGTTGTACAACCTCGAGTGAGCTATGATCTGTTGACTTATAAAGCTATCGGTTCCAATTATCTTTCATTTGTGGTTACTTCCATGCTAGTTTTCCACATCGCCACTGGATGAAGCAGGAACTGCGACACACTTCCCCCTTTCTGAAAGCAGTGGTAGGAAGGGGCCTGCTAACGTCGTCTCGAGCGCCGACCATCCAATCACGTCGGGGTCACCAGTTTAGCGGCTCTATATATTTTAGCAAAACGTCGAACAGACGGATAAGTTTTCACCGCTCATTTATTCGTAATCAACACTGCATACGAATTTTGTTTCTCTGACTATCTGAGTAAGGGAGTAAATGACGGCTCGCTCCAGCTTTATATACCAACCGCCATTGTATATCATTGGTACGTCAACTTGACAAGAGCGTCACAGTGATAAAAAGAATGGGCAAATTTGATTGGTGCGCTGTAATTGAGAAACAATGGTGCAATTTATGGAAGCGGCAAAACGTGCTATCGCTACATTTGTGTGTCTAAGAACCGAAACACCGGCACTTGGAAACTTACAGAACGATCTAAATGTTTGGTTTTTATCGTTGAGGCACGGCTTTGTTGTAACACGTTACCAAGTAAAAATCAAATTCGAACGACTCGTCAAAACATACGATTCGCTCTGTAAGGACCGTATTTTTCAAAGTTTTAAACGATTGAGATATGATTTTGCATCGCATAATTTGCAAGAAAAAAAACATTCTCACATTTCTTTGCATTTTGAGCTGGATTTAGGCTAGGCGATACTGCTGTGGGACGTTTGATTTTTTTGCGTCATAACCTTAGTCGGACAATTTTCAATTTTTCTAAGTCGAAGCTACGACTATGCAATTCGAGGTTTTATAAAATTCGAAATCTTTTGCACTTTAATTTGAATACCTTTCGAAACGATCAACATTTGCTTTTTCAACGCTCGGAAACGGGATAAAGTCGGTTCAACGCCACGTGAAACAACGCGCATGGTGAGTTTATTCGCAATGTTAAGTGAAACTTCCCAAGCGGTCGCCGACACCTTGCGCAACATTGCGAATAAACTCGTGGTACTAAGCTGTGTATTAGCTGTGTATTAGTGGTACTAAGCTGTGTATAAACTCGTATTAGTACCAGCAAGACCTTTCGTGGTACTAAGCTGCACGTTGTCCAAAATAGTATTAGATTTTTTAGTAGCTTGATTTAGCTTGTGAAGAACTTGACGACTGTTGTAGATCATATCTCTTGTTTTTCTAGAAACAAATTTTACAATAATGCTTGGATTTGGCTTAGCTGGTGTTGGAGCTGTGATTCGGTGCGAAACACTGATGTCATTTTCATTTATTTGTAAGCCACACTTTTGGGCAACCGTGATAACCAGTTTGTCAGTGCATTCATTTTGTTCATGCCTCACTCCTTTTATTTCAAGGCAGTCCCTTCTTGAATCCTGGGCCAAGTCATTCAAAGCTTCAGCATTCAATATAGAGTCCTTTTCAAGAAATTTTACTCTTTCTTTTAATTCAGTATTCTCTTGTTTTGTTGTTTTTACTTCACCTTCTAGATCTTTGATTTTGTTTTTCATCTCATCAAAGGACGCTGATAAAAATTCTTGGCTATGCTTGATCTCTGTTAATTCAGTCAACACATTTACTAGTTTAGATTCCATGGACTGAGAGATCTTTTGCATTTCTTGGCGTATTGCTTTCAAACTTTCTTGAATATTTCTCATTTCTTCCGAGTTCTTTTTAGATCCCATTTCTTGTACAACAGATTAATTTTTAACTTTAGTCTAAGCAACAAATACTATAGGCCTAGTTGCAGAGGTGGGCAAAGCGCAATTAGAAGCGCAAAGCGCAACTTCCGCAACCTCCGCAATTGCGGAAGTTGCGTTGCGCTTTAATTTTTTATTTTGAAACATTGCGGAAGTTGCGTTGGGAAATAAAGCCTTTAAAATTTGTTGCGCTTTAATTGCGCTGCGCTTTTAAATTTTTTTTCGGTTAATAGCGCAATTCTATACATTGACCGTAATTTTGTTCCATTTTGATCGAAATATTGATAAATGTCGACCTTCTTTAGCAGGTTATTTACTCTTTTCGGTCAAAAATTGCAAAAAGTGCGGTATTTGCCCTGTGTTGTGAAATTTCAATTGCGGAAGTTAGGTTGCGCTTTAACTTGGTACGAAAATGCCGTTCCGCAATTGCGGAATTGCGTTGCGCATCAACTGAATCAAAAAGCTCATTGCGAAAGTTGCGCTGCGCTTCAGAAATTAAAAAAAATAAATTGCGCAATTTGCGCTGCGCTTTTACTGGTTGAAAAGATCGTTGCGCTTTGTTGCGTTGCGTTTTTGATATAATGTTATTTGTGCCCACCTCTGCCTAGTTGGTACCCTTACCAATCTTTTTCAAATAGAAAACCTCGAGGACATATTTTGATTTTCTTGGCCTTGGCCTCAATTCCTCAAAAATTGCCCAATCCTCGACTCGAGGACAGCAGTATTTTTTGAAATGTAAAATTTTATAAACCGCCTGAAAATATTTTTTGAAGACCTTTTTTTTTAGGAGAACGCCTAAAAATATTTTTTGAAGAACTTTTTTTTGTATTGTTTTGAGAACACTAGCGCCTGTGCCCTTGGTCCTTGGCCCAGAGCATTGCTGTCCTTGGCCTCAAGAAGGTTTGTCATCGGAAGGGCTGTCCTTGGCCTCGGATTTTTTTGGGTTCTTGGCAAGTATTCACAGATTGCTTTTTTTCAAATAAGTAAATGCATGTCGCAGTCACTGCTTCAACCAATGACGTCAAAAAATCAAGCAACGGAATAGCAGCAACCGAGATGCAAAGCCAACGGAATAGGGTACTAGTCAACAGACCATACCAGCTCATAGAGTCATAGGGTGTTCAACCGAGGCAGTTAACCGCAGTCAGAGCGCGGTCCTTTTGACCAGCCTCATGCACGTTATGTTTAGACTGGTGGGGGAGATGTAATGCATCTCCCCTAAATTCGCCACTGCTAGTAAGTAGTAGGTGGCGGCGAAATTTTTTTTTCTACCATGGTTTTGCAGATTTATTACGTCACATCCGCATCCTATCCATTCTCCGCGCTCACTTTGGCTTGATCCGCTGTATTCACAGGCAAATTAATGCAAGAGGTAGGTTAGCTTATAGGTTAGTGATCAAAGGTAAATACGCCTAATATATGTTAGCGTATCTAGTTAGCCTAGTATCTAGATAGCGTCTGACAAGTTGTTGTAAGCATCACGGTTAAGCTGTTGACTCGAGTCTGAGCAATTGTTGCTATATTAGGCCTACTAGATACCGGTATAAAATTTAAATAACAGCCTAATATCATACCAGGGATGTCTAATGTGATGGTAGTCAGATAACGATGATGTTAGTGCAATTCAAAGTTTTAATCATGTTATGTATATTTACTTACTATTCAAAAATGGCAGATAATAGCCAAATAATTGATTTTTTGATACAGAATAGACTAGCTTACAGTAAACAGAGTCACTCTTGCTTTCAGTTAATGTTAGTCAGTCGATTCAACTGTTCGATGGTCAGAGTAACTACCGTAGTAAGTAAATTAAATTTCTCCTAAGTCTAAACTAATAGCTTCTGGATTTTGGTAGGTCTCAGTAAGCATAGTAGCCTAGGTGAGGTACGGTATGCATACCGGTAGGTGGGCACAAGTCCTTTAATCGTTAATCCGTTAATTAATAACAAAGCTAACTTTTTTATTAACTTGTTAATCCGTTAAAAATTTTTTCCATGTTAACGGATTAAATTAACTTCCGTTAAGTGCTGCTAACGGACTAAAGTAACTTCCGTTAAGGTTTTATTCGTATCTTGCACCATTCATTCATCGTACCGGTACAAACCAGTTTGCTCTGGTAACACTTGTTGCGCATTAGCATGAGTTTTATAGAAGAAGGCGAAGAAAGGAGCTCTTTTTTGAGGCAAATAATAACCTGCAGCCTCAGAGGTCTATTAGTTATTGCTGTTCCTAATTTCCAAAGATTTTCAGGTCGCAGCTTCGATTGTGCATTCGAATTTGTTTTTATCGTGAAATTAGATTAGACTGTAAGATGTAACTACCAAAACACAAAAAGACCACCAGAGCAACAAAAAGACCACCAGAGCAATAAATCAGCTCAACAGCATCAATACGTGTTCCAGAAGGGAGTGAATAAAAAGAAATGTAAATTACCCGCAAAATGTTAACGGATTAACGGACTTTATTAACTTCCGTTAATCTAAGCTGAAAATAACGGATTAACGTTAACGGAGGTGTGATGTTTGTTAACGGACTAGTGGTTAACGAAGCTAATGTCTTGCATTAACTTGCCCACCTATGGAAGTATGATATAAGGGGTTAGATTGAGAGTTCACTATTCAGTTCAGGGTTACCGGTTAACGTTGGTGTACTTACCGATTCTATGCTATACCAACTACACCATCCTTGTGATATGATACTTTGCTCTCGGTTTTGGCTTGATGTGCACTGTTAACATCAAAATGTTAAGAAGACCTAGGGCTATGTCAGATGTGTAGGGTAGGTTTATTTTGCTGTTTACATATTTTAAGGTGTTGAGCCTGAGTTAATTGTGGCAATTTCTTGATAGTGTAGACAATGGTAACGCCAAACCTACTACTGGTACTAGCTACTTCTACCGGTACATCTCAGATTAAGTAGCCTAAATTGTTTGTCTCTAACCTGCTCATAAAAAGTTTAGTACCCTAATTTTTTTACACAATAGGTATTAGATTGTTGAACTTAAGAAATGTTCACATGTTGTACTCGATGATTACAGTATTCAACATACAGAATTGTGTTGCAGGCATAAAATGTTACCCAGCATAGTATACAAGTACTGTAGATCAATTTTTTGATATGCCCATGTTGTAGTCTATTTTTTTTAAAACGTTGGTATGTTCTGTTGTGGTGATCTGTGGTAACCAGTCCAAACCATTTGCAATTAATACAGATTCCTGTTCTTACCATTAGTATGTGACCTACGAAGACGGAAAATTGCATTTCTTGTGTAGAGTGTGGGCAGGCAATAATATCCTGTACAATTTATTGGCAAGAAAAAAATACTGATTGTGTACATGCTTAACAGTTAACAAAGAAACTATAAGGTTTGTTTGCCAAAGTTTCAAGAAGTATCAAGCATCCAGCATCTGTACTACATTTCAAGGATTCTTCCAATCATCTTTTGTATTTGTGCTTACTTTTCAGTCAAAGCCCACTAACAATCGAATTTGAAAAACATGACTGCTCTAACACTTCAGAGTTTTGGTTATAGCAGTTCAAAGGAAGCCTTGTATGCAATCTTAAATTGATTTTTTGTGGAATTGTGAACATGGACTAATGAAAACTTTGGTTTTACCAACCGGATAGTGCATCAGTATACCAATACAGAGTTTGCAGCTTATGCAATAGTGATATACTGTATGGATTGGGTTTATTTGAGCTGGTAGGTAGGTGTTGTTTTTAGGTAGCAAAGTTCATATTTAGTCCTTTAATACATACCGGTATTTAACAATTTAGCATATTATATAGGCAGAGGCTGCTGTTACGTTACGTAAGAAAAAGAAAATCGCTATTTTAACCCTAACCCCAACCCTAAACCTAACTTTAACCCTAGGTCTAACCCTAACGATAATCCTAACCCAAACTCAAAATCTAACCCAAACCCTAACGATAATTTAAAAAACAAAAAAGAGTAAATGAGCTCTCACTCTTTGCTCTCTTATTCTCTTCATGGGCGTTACATAAGGTAATGCTAGCCACTTCGTATTATATATTATGTCTTATTAACAAAATAATAGGATTTAAATTGCATCATGGTTTTAAAGCGTTTGCAGTTTTTTACTGTTAAAATGGTCTTGAAACAGTAGTTAATTTGTTTAGGTATATGATCAATGACTGCTTATTTACATACCTAAAAGAGATTTATTATACTTGGAAACTTTGAGGTTGATCAAATTGCAAATTACTGAATGGTTTATGATGCAAAAAGTATCAAAGTCACCCTTAATCACAAATTGCAGAAAAGGACCACAGAAAAAAAATCTGGTATATAAAGTCTTTTCCAATTCAACCTAGTTTGTTTTTTTAGTGGGATTTCCCAAGCATGACGTTCTTGTTAGAGCACTGTTGAATCGAATGCTGACATCTTGATTTGGTCTTCTTGGAAATTTTTGGTGGCCTTCCTGCTCCATGCAGTCTCCTACCCCGGCTGATATTTGATCTTCTTGCTGGAGTTGTTCCAGAAACGGGAATCTGAATTGAGGTAGATAACCTATGTTGCGTTGATGTTTATTGTGCATACTTTGGTTTTATTTTTGAAACAGTTGTAGCCAGAGATGGCTTTTGTTAAACGTGTACAGTGCAGTATTAAATTGAGAATCTGCAGTGATTTTGTGAAAGTTATTAACAAATGACTGTAATGCTGGTCCATGATATTGAAGGTTTGTCTTGCACTTTTCAATTACCGGTATGGTCTGAAAGCAGTGTGAGGCATGATTGAGCAGGTCTTAATGCACGACATTAGTATCTGTCTTTGCTTGTAGATACTGAAGGAAGACTGTTAACAAGGAATTTCATCAAACTAAAAAGTTCTTAACCTTTTTGATTTTGTTATGAAACACACTTGATTGATTGTATAGTCATTGAAAAGATTATGTGTATCAAAGGTGCGTTTAGACCGGAAACAGCAAAATGCCTAAATTGCACTTTTGCAATGTTTGCTAGTCGTCATGGGGGACATACGCAACAATTTGTGAACGCTGATGTAAACAAACATTCACCAACTTAAATCTTTTATTTATTTGTTGTATTATGCAGAAGTGTGTAATGAGTTGGTAGGCCCATCTTTGCATCATTGAGCCTGGACAATGCACCCCTCAAAGAAATGTTGCACAGATGGCAAGTGGTTGGCAACACTGTGCCAATTTCACTGACCCAAGATTTGAACCTCAGACCTCATGCTCCAGAGACGAATGCGTTAGCATTCGATTAACTAGCATCAGCAAATAGTCCCCAAAGTAGCTTTGCATCAAGTCTAACTGCCAATTCGCTGTGCTTATTTGTAACTTTTAGTTGATCAGCTATAGATCACACATACTAAAGAGACATTCTAATTTATGTAATGGTGACAGAATTAGTGTCGGAGTAATACGTACTTACTGGTATTTGGTAATTTTTTGGCAGTTTATGCTGGTATGAAAAGATATACTGTGGTGTGAAAAGAATTCTATGAATGATGATTTCACTGGAAATTTTTAAGTTACAGTGAATGAAATAAAAATTTTCATTATTCATCTTTGCATTTTTTGTTTTCCTTTTTTAAGATCATGAAGAAAGTAGGTCAACAAGCTCACATGGTCTTATGTCTGTCCTGCGTTGAAAAACTGCTGCGACTTTGAAGCCAGTATATGTCTGTGGTTGTTTGGGGCATGGGTTGGAATCCCTTCTGTAGGCATTTTTCTAACAATCAGAGGCTGATTCAGATTGTGACTTAATATGTCTTATTTTCGTGCTTTTTTAAGGTTTAAGATTTGGGTTAGTTTTAGAGTGAGTTTTGGGGTAAGAATTTGAGTTTGGGTTAGATCTGGATCAAAATTAATAAAAAAGTAGACAAAAATTTCCGGTGAAAGAGTCTCGTCCGAAGAATCATTATTTGACTTGGGTTACTGATAGTGTTGTAATGCCATGCCAAACTATCCCCATCCAGTTTAAGATTTTTTGTTTGGTTTCACATAGAACTTTAGCTGAAATGGTATCAAATTAATGCTAACTTTGGCAAGGTTTCCTGGTTTGACGCTTGAATATATATGCGTCAGTTGTTTCTTTTTCTTATTAGTTGTTTTTAGAGCTGAAGGTAAATCAGACTGCACTAATTATCTTCACCACTTTTTCAAAAAACAAACTTTAACTGCTTTTCAACCTCTAAAATTAGTTTTTGTTAGTCTGTTTCGAACTCTGTTTGCAATCCTTAACTGTTAAATGCAATGGAACATCGAAGTATACATTTTTACAACTCATTTGTTTTTAGAGAAATCTGACCATGGGATCCAGCTTCGAAATACAACCGCTATTCGAAACATTACTTCAATTGCTTGCAAGACTCTGCAAATAAACATTTAACTGTCCAAGCATCATTTTTAAGATGTACAAAAAAAGAATTGTATATGGACTATGGTGGAGCAAATATACTTGTGTTTGAACTGTCGAAAGGTGACCAACAATTGAACTTCAGCAACAATAAGGTCGTGCGGTTATCATCATAGGAATATTAAGTCTCTTTGATTGTTAGAGTTGAAAATGGAACAGAGAAGTTTTGTGAAAATCATCTAATACGAAATCTGATCCTTGTGCAACAAGACACTCATTAGCGTTTTTGATAAAACCATCTTCGTACGATAACTCTTTGTTATTATTCCTGGCAACAAAAGAGACATTAATTTTATGCCTACTTGTTTTGCAATGGTGAATATTACATGTACTATTTAATCAGTTAAATTTGTTTATTTATTTAGTTTTAATAATTAATGTAATATGCTTTTCAAATTGTGCTGATTAATTTAGTTTGGTTTAGTTGTATTAGGCTAATTTATGTGCCAGTTGTGAATGTAAAGTGTTTGCTAATTGTTTCAAACAGTTATGTATGTTTTAACAGAAAATGTATGCTTTAAATTAATGTAGGATAACATCGAAGTCATAATGTTTGTTCTCACAGTTAGCCTGGCTTGTATATTTTACTGCTTTTAGTCTTAACTTAAAATATTTTGCTATTTTTTCGTAAATATGGCACTTTTTTGGTTTGAAATTACTTTGTTGTTTAAGATTAACTAACTTTGATGTTGCTGGGTGTCAGTGCCGTCGCTACGGGGAGGCCAGGAGGCCGTGCACCCTTAATAGCTGGTTGTGCCCCCCATTTCAGTTTACTCAAAATACTGTTTTTAAATATCTCCTAACGACAAGACAATGATGGAAAAAGGAATAATAATGTTCAAACATAATTACCATTGGACGTTTACTCGATTCTTTGCGAAATAGCTGCCAACCGACTGCTATAATAATCGTGATGCAGTAACCCGTCTTATTAACACGCCTTCCCGGATGTGTCGCGGAAAAAAGATGTAAGCCTACAGAATCGTTTCCGGTGCTTCGTTAGTAATTATGACCTGAAACAGTACGTGAAAACGTGTTTAAGAAGACCAACTATTTTTGTTTTTTTAGCACACTCACGATCTTAAGGCAGGGCCTGCGAGAGTGGGTTCAGGGGGTACATCGTACCAGGGCCCACGCCTAGGGGGGGCCGGGCTCTAGGGCCCCGGAAGAGTTCCGGTTTCCTCCTTAAGTTTTGGTATCGCACCATACCACCGTAATCAAAGTTGCTTACAGCAAAAATATTAGTCAGCCTATTCAGTACTGGTAATTGGTCGCTATTTTTGCTACACAGCCTTTAGGGCATCCAATAGTGGCCGATTTGATTAAAAAAAGAGGAAAATGTATCAAAGGCCATACACTTGCACCAAAGTTAACGTTTTGTTACATTTCTCTGACTTGAGAGCGCTAATTCTATGGTATAACAATGTACGAGAGCATAAATTTTTAGAGATCCAAAAGCATTTCAACCTCAGAGAGCAGAGTCAAAGTTGACATACTTTAGTACTATCATTAAGCAATTCACTCTATCTGTATGAGTTTAATAGGTATTTGGGTTTGTGAAGTCTATGATTGCGGATGACGTCTTAAAACTTTTATCAGTAAAATATTTGGATTTGCATTAATAAAGTCATTATGTGGTATAATATTGTGTGCATGTCATCATCTCCCACTTCACATACTTTCTTTCATGTATATCACGTTTTCTGCTTGTCAATTTAAGCAAGTTTGGTGCTGGGATGTTGATCAAATGCTGTATTTTACCCTCGAGAAACATAAAAAGTGCTAAAGCTTCCGGGACTCTGCCCCGAACCCCACTGGGGAGCTCAAAGCGCTCCTCCAAACCCCCTAGCTGGATTTAAAGCAATTTTATGTCTAGTTGTGTTTTTCATAGGTCCTAACTGTATGGGAATATCGTTATCCCCTCACTTTTAAATAAAGATCTACAGTCTAAACCCATCCGACAAAAATTGATTTAATGGCATGGACCCCCAATAAGGCTTGGAGGCCCGGTATCGACCTTCGTACCCCCTGGAAATTTTTCTCTCTGAGGCCCTGTCTTTAGGTCGCCGTCAATGGCGCATTCAGGAGATAAGAGGCCAAAGGGACTTCACCTCTTTCGCCAAGTCACTTAAAAAATTTAACCTCAAGGTACGAGTGTTAGAACGTGTTTTGGATTTGACCTGAAGTAAGGGGGCCTGTAGGGGTAGGGGAATTTAATTGTTCAAATGACTTCCAAATTTGTGCCCTTTGATTACTCATATGACTTCAAAAACGAGCGAAATGTGATTAAAGTGGCATTAAAATTGCTATTTTTGCTGCAAAATTGCCCAGCGGCTGGGGATCCGCCCCCAGGATCTCGTCTGTAACACACTTGAGTTACATTTGTTTGCTCAGCATGGAGCCTAAATTCGACAACTTTTGTAGAAAAAAAGATTTACTTTTAGTTTAAATTCCCGCCTCTTAGTAAAATTTTGGTTCCGCGTCTGATCGCATTCACGGCTGCAAGTAGATTTTTTAAGCGATTATAGGCCGCTGACGAAACTAGCTAAGAAACGCTGCTGGCCTTATATGCCTTTTTTTTTACATGATTACAGATTTTTGAAAATTGCCCATAATTTGTAGCCGTACAATTTCAATTTGTAGCCGTACAATTTCAATTTTTATCTGCAAGTTCAGTCTATTTTAGTGCCCCCTCACTTTTGGCTAGTGCGCCCCCACTTTGTTTTTCTCTGGTGACGGCACTGTGTGGTGTTGGATAATTTAATTTTGACTCTGGATATTTGTTATTGCCAACTTATTGTGGATGCTACTAAATGAAACTTCTGTTTCTCCCGTACTGAACTGAGTTGGCTCTCATTGTCCATGGAATATATTTGGCACGATGGTATTATACATTTGATATGATGGACGATTGTATTTTTAAATTTTACCGTCGCAAAATTGTGCTGAACGGGTGCATTTTTATTATTAAATAGATTTTCCACTCTGAAATTATTCGAGCTTTTGGCGTTAAGCGCCAAGTAATGCGTTCAAGGTGATAGAAAATTGTTATATCGTGCGCAGTTATCGTTTGATAGAGACGAAAAAGGAAAGAAATACTAAATTTTGTGCATTGTATTTGCCTGAATCGCCTCTCCAGTGTTTTCAAATAGCAGAGTTCATCAGGAGGATAGACGAAAGAGGATTTAGGCATGGTTGTTCTCGATATCCCTGAGCGAAGGCACAACTTACCACAAAAGATGATGGAATAAGCGGATAAGGATTTTTAGTTTGGTGCAATATCATATTTATTTACATCAACTTTTTAAATACACCACAGGTAAATACAAAAACTTGGGAGACAACGAACAAGACCGTACGGTCATCAAAGTCACTTACACCGTACTTATAGTTGATAATTAAAATATAAATGATCTAGTTATGGTTTACAATTAAATCAATGGTGTCGTCAAGGGTAGGCTCCACCTATTTTGTTTTTTTTTTTGCTGCGGTAGGCTCAGTTATGTTTCTGTCTTGCTACAACGTAAAGCGTTTTAACCCGTACAAAGGCATTTTGGTTTTAAGTAAGATCAGTGGTTCCCAAACTAAAAAAATTCACAACAGTCCCCATGCAAATTTTAAATGTTTGGCTGCCTTATCTACAAAGCTTAAAATTTGTCCATCACAACTGCGAGATTAATGTACCGTATAGTCAAAAATAGGCCTACACAGAGCGCAAATGTACAGTAATTAACGAAGTTTAATGGGATGGGTGCAGTTACTTCCAGACGCCCACTCCTTTCTTCACTAACACAGGTACAAAAAGCCTGAGCTTCTGCTAGACCACAGAAGTAGCTATCTATAGCATTAGCCACCGATGAACTGAACTTTTCTCTCTGTGACACCATGGGGGAGTCGGGTAGTGTAATCGCAACGAACGCATAGGAAGCAAAAAATAACTCTCGCAAGCACAGATTGCGTACCTCCCAAATGCTAAGGAGTGGGAAGCAAAATTATTAAGCTATGAGCCAAGTAACGCTTTACCAAATTTGTTTCGCGGACCTTCCGAAAGTGGTTCAAGAACTCTAAAAGGTCTGCGGACCCCACTTTGGAAACTACCGAGTTAGATGAAAAACAGCTTCCAGACCGCTTCATAATTTTTTTTATGCGATTATCAGGATTAATTGATTGGGACTTGGGTGATACTTTTTTTAGCATTTTTCGTGATTTTTCGGTCAATAGTTTTTACAAGTATTTCATTTTATGCTTTTCCGTTCATTTCATTCTTTGCATCAGTTCTGCATTTCAATAAACAAAATTAGAGATACCGGTTTGCTTCGGTTCGATTTGTTCAGTTTTGCAGAGTAGGTTGTTGAGAATGATTGATAGTATAGATGAATTTAGATTTTTGCTGCTTTTTACTGCTCGTTAGAAACAACAGCGATAAAGCTAAGCATTTACTCATCCAAGGAAGCAACAAGGATGCTGGTGGGAGTTGAACCAACAATTGTTGAAGTAGCTTGAATTACTGTATAGCTATTGGCTCATGCAATCCATGTCTTCTGTTTTCACATGGGACATATGACTTAAATTGACGCAGACAACAATTTGGAGGAGGTCTGAAACCCCCAGACCTTACTCTAAACTTGTCGATGCAGCAGGTTTAAACCAACCCACTTAATTTTCTTAGGACGGCTGCGCTGTGCAGTATACACAATCAAGTTCTACAATGTACAAGATGGACCAACGACAACATCTAATATGTTCTCTGGTGAAAGCGTAAATAGGGATATTGATTAAGACGTCATTTTCAAGTAGTACAAAAACTTAAGATCATTTTGAGTAAAAGAAATGCCTGTTTATTTGCTTCCGCCTAAAAATAAGACACATATAAACCAGGAGCGGGCTTTGCTGTTTACTTTTTATAACACATTCAATCTGAAAAATTGCTACCATATATTTAAGAATTTTTAAAAACAAAATCACATCGCAGAAACAAATTCATAAAAGCATAGAAAAACAGGGGTCGCTATAGTAATGTTGATTGCATGAAAAACTCGTCATTAATTTTTTTCTCCGTAAGCATAGTGTGGCAGTCTGCTATGCAGAAATGTGAAAACTGTATTTCTTAGTTGCGAAAGTTCAAACACCCTTCATCCACACATTAAACGCTTGATCGCAAGTTTGTGAGTGAACTACTAGTTGCGACGAAGAGTTATTGTTTTTATCGAGGGCCAGCTAGCCCACTATCAATTCAAAAATTTACCGTTTATCAATGTCTTTCTATATCTAGATTTTCTTACAAGTTAACCAACTGTCACGACCATTCACTACAACTGAAAAGCTTTTTGGACTTTTATTTGTATTTTTTTTATAATTGTAAGCCAAACAAGATAACGTTTTTGGTCTTTATAAAGTTATGGACGTCTTATAACGGACCGCAACCAGTGGTGTAAAAAGTATTCGAGAATTGTAATCAAGTAAAAGTTTCGTTACTGACAAAAAATTACTTGAAGTAAAGTACTGACCAAAAAAGGACTGGAGTAAAAGTAAAAACGTAGTTTTAAAAGTACTCGAGTACAAGTTTTTCTGAAAGTATTCAAGCAAAATACAGAAACTATTCACTCGACATATCACAACTGGCCAATTACCTTTATATCACTGCCACAAAGCGCTTAGTCTTCTATAACCCCTCCTCTCTCAATAAGTCATGAATTCTTAATTGTAACTTGGCAAGTTTCTTATTATATTCAAGACAATTAATCAAAAAGAACAACAACTGTTAGACTTCGAGATTTGAATATCATGGCATGCAGAATTTACTTTGAATCATTTTATTACATCTTGGCTCAAATAGTCAAATACTCATTTACTGTTATTGTTAAATTATGCCTAAATTAAAAAAACTCGTTGTACGTGCCTTATCAGTGTACAGTTTACTCAAGGGTGGGCTAAAAGTTACGTACCATAGCTATTTCAGTATATTCTGCGATAACCTTTTTTGGATTTAATTAATCAAACTTATTGCGGATTTTTTAAATTTAATTTATTTCAGAACATGTGAAGGCAGGCAGAAGCCTGATAAACATTACGTCACTAGGGTTGTACAAAGTAGAATTTCGAATCCTTGAGATTCGAATCTCCGGAGAAACGAATCTCAAAAAGCATTTTTTATCGGGTAATTGGATTCGAAAAAAAATTTTTTGGGCGGAAAAAACGTTTGAATTTTGAATTTCGGCCGAAGATTCACTCTGAATTTTGGCGAAGACCTTTTTTTTTTTTTTTTTTTTTTTTTTTTTGGAGATCACCTAATTTTGGGCGGAAAAATCGTTTGAATTTTGGATTTCGGCCGAAGATTCACTCTGAATTTTGGCGAAGACCTTTTTTTTTTTTTTGGAGATCACCTAATTTTGGCCGGAAAAAACTGTATTGTCACAGTTTGCCATGAGTTATTCTAGAATAGGATTCGAAATTCTAGATTCGAAATGTCTATTCTAGAATAATTCTAGAATACTGCATTATTCTACTTTGTACAACCCTATACGTCACTAAATCTATTGCAGATAGCCCATCTACATAGTCTGAGTTTCCATGAGACGAAATTGATCATCATATTAAAAAGATTTTGTAATTACATTGAACAATAAATATTACAGTACTGCACGATAATGTTTCTTGCATATATGGTAAGCGATTTTTAACTCACGCTGTAGAATTTAACGATAGTAATCAAGTAATCAAAGGACGGTAAGTAATCAAAGGACACATTTTTGGCAAATCTATATATCTCTGTTTGACTCTTTCATGATTTACTTTTAATAGAGTAAACAAACATCTATGCCAGTATGAGGCGAAGGGCAGATACCAAACAACGAACGTGAAACTAAAACCATCTTAAACAGATTTTCGCCAGACTGGATGTGATACGTAAGCGCACACGTAAAAAAAAGGCATTGTGCCTGTCGCTGTGGTGGTCTGACCTCTGACGCAAGAGTAGCCAGCCGCAAAAGGAGAAAAAGACAACTAACTTGGCTGAACTGAACAATTGCCGGTAGAAAAGTCGATCGTTCTGCCGAATTTGAGGTTCAAACTTAAAATTACAGTACTTTGTACTTTTCTGATACAAAATACTACTTAAATAGCGTTACTTCAGTCTATAAGTAAGCAAGAAAAAGTACCTACCAAAAAAACTACGCAAGAAATATTCGTTGCTGGAAAAAACCACTTGAGTAATCTACTCAAGTATTTCGTTACTTTACACCACTGACCGACGGTGACTGTAACTATGGGATTATTCTAATAATCAGAATATATCCCGAAGCAGAATAAGCTTCGTAATGAGTGTTGGTTATTTTGCTGCGCAGAAAATGGACGTTGCCACTAAAGTTGAAATTTACCATACCTAAAAACGAGTTATTTTTAAGAAAAATTCTCCGACCGTTGAAGGTTCATTTCACCCATAACTACAGCCATGTACAGATATGCAGCATAAATGATTAAAGACAAGCTATTTTTATGTTGAATCTAAAACCTCGAGCCATATAGGCTCCACGCAAAAGCGTCTTATTGCATGTCTCTGGTGTGCAGCCAAAAAAATAAATAAAAACAAACGAAGTAACGACATTTTTGTTCCATGAGTCTGTCTAGATGATACTGAACATAAGCCGTATTTGAAAAATCCAAAAAAAAAGTTGACTGAAACAATTTCAGATCAAAACATAAGTTCGTGTAAAGAAGGTGGAAGCAATTAACAAAGCGGTGCTTCCACATTCCTGTTCCTAATTGCGATATTAATATTTGTTTTAGTTTTAATTTTGTTGAGCGCGATCAAGCGAATAACAAAATATGCGAAGGGAAAACTAATAATTGCAACGAGATTTAGAATCCGCATCCAGAGAGATTAAACGCGTTTGTCTAGTCTACAACCTCTCATCGAATTCTAGATTCAAAGCAACATCACTTCGGTCGAGAACGTTTATGCTACTTAATTATGAAATCGCATAGATCTAAATATTGTAGAGTAGTAATATTTGAAACGTTGACTGGTGGTACAAAACTCGAGAATTGCTTTGATTGAAATTGCTTCAAAGGCATGAACATTTTACTCAGAATAGCAATGGTTTGTGACAAAACCTTTAAAGCGATGAATCGTTGTCACCAAGAGCAATAAAAAGCGTTATGTTAGCGCTAGTATCCGGCTTTCTTATAACATTGTTAAGACTGACACAATGGCAATTTTGAGAAAAGCTCTTGTCATTTCAAAACCACATCCTCATAACTTAATAGCGAACTTTTGCACGGGTATCTAGTCTACGCAACGCCTGCATTAATTACTTTAAAACCAGTAACGGTTAGTCAAATACTCACATATTTGTTAACTTAAAAAAGATTATTTCACAATTTTGTTTCTGGTGGTTGTCAAGCGCAGATGTGTAAAAACAGCCTTACAGTCTTTGAAAAGTTAAGGGCAAGTAAAGCCAACATGCAAAAGCATTTACTCTATGAACAAGGAAGAAATCTTGCAGAAAAAAAAACACACAACATTATTTAAACACTTCAAACTCAAACATATTAATTTATGCTTTGCTTATGAATACTTAACTAGCAAAATAAACTTAAAAAAAAAAATTAAGTGCGATCTAATAGGTACGCTGCTATAAAGAATTCTGATACAAATACTGACGTAGTGAATACTTCAATCACAGCATTTGTCTGCAACTAAACCAAACTAAATTAATCAGCACAATTTGAAAAGCATATTACATTAATTATTAAAACTAAATAAATAAACAAATTTAACTGATTAAATAGTACATGTAATATTCACCATTGCAAAACAAGTAGGCATAAAATTAATGTCTCTTTTGTTGCCAGGAATAATAACAAAGAGTTGTCGTACGAAGATGGTTTTATCAAAAACGCTAATGAGTGTCTTGTCGCACAAGGATCAGATTTCGTATTAGATGATTTTCACAAAACTTCTCTGTTCCATTTTCAACTCTAACAATCAAAGAGACTTAATATTCCTATGATGATAACCGCACGACCTTATTGTTGCTGAAGTTCAATTGTTGGTCACCTTTCGACAGTTCAAACACAAGTATATTTGCTCCACCATAGTCCATATACAATTCTTTTTTTGTACATCTTAAAAATGATGCTTGGACAGTTAAATGTTTATTTGCAGAGTCTTGCAAGCAATTGAAGTAATGTTTCGAATAGCGGTTGTATTTCGAAGCTGGATCCCATGGTCAGATTTCTCTAAAAACAAATGAGTTGTAAAAATGTATACTTCGATGTTCCATTGCATTTAACAGTTAAGGATTGCAAACAGAGTTCAAAACAGACTAACAAAAACTAATTTTAGAGGTTGAAAAGCAGTTAAAGTTTGTTTTTTGAAAAAGTGGTGAAGATAATTAGTGCAGTCTGATTTACCTTCAGCTCTAAAAACAACTAATAAGAAAAAGAAACAACTGACGCATACATATTCAAGCGTCAAACCAGGAAACCTTGCCAAAGTTAGCATTAATTTGATACCATTTCAACTAAAGTTCTATGTGAAACCAAACAAAAAATCTTAAACTGGATGGGATAGTTTGGCATGGCATTACAACACTATCAGTAACCCAAGTCAAATAATGATTCTTCGGACGAGACTCTTTCACCGGAAATTTTTGTCTACTTTTTTATTAATTTTGATCCAGATCTAACCCAAACTCAAATTCTTACCCCAAAACTCACTCTAAAACTAACCCAAATCTTAACCCTTAAAAAAGCACGAAAATAAGACATATTAAGTCACAATCTGAATCAGCCTCTGATTGTTAGAAAAATGCCTACAGAAGGGATTCCAACCCATGCCCCAAACAACCACAGACATATACTGGCTTCAAAGTCGCAGCAGTTTTTCAACGCAGGACAGACATAAGACCATGTGAGCTTGTTGACCTACTTTCTTCATGATCTTAAAAAAGGAAAACAAAAAATGCAAAGATGAATAATGAAAATTTTTATTTCATTCACTGTAACTTAAAAATTTCCAGTGAAATCATCATTCATAGAATTCTTTTCACACCACAGTATATCTTTTCATACCAGCATAAACTGCCAAAAAATTACCAAATACCAGTAAGTACGTATTACTCCGACACTAATTCTGTCACCATTACATAAATTAGAATGTCTCTTTAGTATGTGTGATCTATAGCTGATCAACTAAAAGTTACAAATAAGCACAGCGAATTGGCAGTTAGACTTGATGCAAAGCTACTTTGGGGACTATTTGCTGATGCTAGTTAATCGAATGCTAACGCATTCGTCTCTGGAGCATGAGGTCTGAGGTTCAAATCTTGGGTCAGTGAAATTGGCACAGTGTTGCCAACCACTTGCCATCTGTGCAACATTTCTTTGAGGGGTGCATTGTCCAGGCTCAATGATGCAAAGATGGGCCTACCAACTCATTACACACTTCTGCATAATACAACAAATAAATAAAAGATTTAAGTTGGTGAATGTTTGTTTACATCAGCGTTCACAAATTGTTGCGTATGTCCCCCATGACGACTAGCAAACATTGCAAAAGTGCAATTTAGGCATTTTGCTGTTTCCGGTCTAAACGCACCTTTGATACACATAATCTTTTCAATGACTATACAATCAATCAAGTGTGTTTCATAACAAAATCAAAAAGGTTAAGAACTTTTTAGTTTGATGAAATTCCTTGTTAACAGTCTTCCTTCAGTATCTACAAGCAAAGACAGATACTAATGTCGTGCATTAAGACCTGCTCAATCATGCCTCACACTGCTTTCAGACCATACCGGTAATTGAAAAGTGCAAGACAAACCTTCAATATCATGGACCAGCATTACAGTCATTTGTTAATAACTTTCACAAAATCACTGCAGATTCTCAATTTAATACTGCACTGTACACGTTTAACAAAAGCTATCTCTGGCTACAACTGTTTCAAAAATAAAACCAAAGTATGCACAATAAACATCAACGCAACATAGGTTATCTACCTCAATTCAGATTCCCGTTTCTGGAACAACTCCAGCAAGAAGATCAAATATCAGCCGGGGTAGGAGACTGCATGGAGCAGGAAGGCCACCAAAAATTTCCAAGAAGACCAAATCAAGATGTCAGCATTCGATTCCACAGTGCTCTAGCAAGAACGTCATGCTTGGGAAATCCCACTAAAAAAACAAACTAGGTTGAATTGGAAAAGACTTTATATACCAGATTTTTTTTCTGTGGTCCTTTTCTGCAATTTGTGATTAAGGGTGACTTTGATACTTTTTGCATCATAAACCATTCAGTAATTTGCAATTTGATCAACCTCAAAGTTTCCAAGTATAATAAATCTCTTTTAGGTATGTAAATAAGCAGTCATTGATCATATACCTAAACAAATTAACTACTGTTTCAAGACCATTTTAACAGTAAAAAACTGCAAACGCTTTAAAACCATGATGCAATTTAAATCTTATTATTTTGTTAATAAGACATAATGTATAATATGAAGTGGCTAGTATTACGTTATGTAACGCCCATGAAGAGAATAAGAGAGCAAAGAGTGAGAGCTCATTTACTCTTTTTTGTTTTTTAAATTATCGTTAGGGTTTGGGTTAGATTTTGAGTTTGGGTTAGGATTATCGTTAGGGTTAGACCTAGGGTTAAAGTTAGGTTTAGGGTTGGGGTTAGGGTTAAAATAGCGATTTTCTTTTTCTTACGTAACGTAACAGCAGCCTCTGCCTATATAATATGCTAAATTGTTAAATACCGGTATGTATTAAAGGACTAAATATGAACTTTGCTACCTAAAAACAACACCTACCTACCAGCTCAAATAAACCCAATCCATACAGTATATCACTATTGCATAAGCTGCAAACTCTGTATTGGTATACTGATGCACTATCCGGTTGGTAAAACCAAAGTTTTCATTAGTCCATGTTCACAATTCCACAAAAAATCAATTTAAGATTGCATACAAGGCTTCCTTTGAACTGCTATAACCAAAACTCTGAAGTGTTAGAGCAGTCATGTTTTTCAAATTCGATTGTTAGTGGGCTTTGACTGAAAAGTAAGCACAAATACAAAAGATGATTGGAAGAATCCTTGAAATGTAGTACAGATGCTGGATGCTTGATACTTCTTGAAACTTTGGCAAACAAACCTTATAGTTTCTTTGTTAACTGTTAAGCATGTACACAATCAGTATTTTTTTCTTGCCAATAAATTGTACAGGATATTATTGCCTGCCCACACTCTACACAAGAAATGCAATTTTCCGTCTTCGTAGGTCACATACTAATGGTAAGAACAGGAATCTGTATTAATTGCAAATGGTTTGGACTGGTTACCACAGATCACCACAACAGAACATACCAACGTTTTAAAAAAAATAGACTACAACATGGGCATATCAAAAAATTGATCTACAGTACTTGTATACTATGCTGGGTAACATTTTATGCCTGCAACACAATTCTGTATGTTGAATACTGTAATCATCGAGTACAACATGTGAACATTTCTTAAGTTCAACAATCTAATACCTATTGTGTAAAAAAATTAGGGTACTAAACTTTCTATGAGCAGGTTAGAGACAAACAATTTAGGCTACTTAATCTGAGATGTACCGGTAGAAGTAGCTAGTACCAGTAGTAGGTTTGGCGTTACCATTGTCTACACTATCAAGAAATTGCCACAATTAACTCAGGCTCAACACCTTAAAATATGTAAACAGCAAAATAAACCTACCCTACACATCTGACATAGCCCTAGGTCTTCTTAACATTTTGATGTTAACAGTGCACATCAAGCCAAAACCGAGAGCAAAGTATCATATCACAAGGATGGTGTAGTTGGTATAGCATAGAATCGGTAAGTACACCAACGTTAACCGGTAACCCTGAACTGAATAGTGAACTCTCAATCTAACCCCTTATATCATACTTCCATAGGTGGGCAAGTTAATGCAAGACATTAGCTTCGTTAACCACTAGTCCGTTAACAAACATCACACCTCCGTTAACGTTATTTTCAGCTTAGATTAACGGAAGTTAATAAAGTCCGTTAATCCGTTAACATTTTGCGGGTAATTTACATTTCTTTTTATTCACTCCCTTCTAGAACACGTATTGACGCTGTTGAGCTGATTTATTGCTCTGGTGGTCTTTTTGTGTTTTGGTAGTTACATTTTACAGTCTAATCTAATTTCACGATAAAAACAAGTTCGAATGCACAATCGAAGCTGCGACCTGAAAATCTTTGGAAATTGGGAACAGCAATAACTTATACAATAGACCTCTGAGGCTGCAGGTTATTATTTGCCTCAAAAAAGAGCTCCTTTCTTCGCCTTCTTCTATAAAACTCATGCTAATACGCAACAAGTGTTACCAGAGCAAACTGGTTTGTATAAGTCACGTACGAATGCGCAGGGTCACTTTATTAATTCTTATTCTAACTTATCATAAACAATCAATTTTTCTGAGTTGATGACAAAATGTTACCATTGGTTTGCTTAAACTTTGCGAAAAATTTCAGCTCTCTGCTGACGCTTCCGGTTGCGCTAAGTAGCAAATGACGTCATGCGGTATCTGCGCAGCATGTACGATTGCGCAGAAATGTGATTTAATGCGCAGTTTAGCGCACCAATTACTCCTGTGATGTCATAAATCCGCAAAATTATCCAAACACATGGTTTTTAAGTTTTCCATCAAAAGCATAATAAAATAACTCAAGTTTTTTTTGCAAATATGTTGGTATAATCATTAGTGGGGGGAGCTAATTAGAATTAGGGGTTTCTAAGTTCGATTTATGTCGATAGCGAGAAAGCTGTGAGTTTATTGAGTCTCGTTGCTTTTATCAAGAATATAAATATTTTTTCACCTTTTAATAGCAATTTTATATTCGAAATTTAATCAAAAGTTCCAATGACGTCAGTGATGACGTCATTAATAATGAAGTTACAATAATAGCAAATCGTACATAGCCATGCTAAAATTTTACTATTTTAGAAGCAACATTTTATGATATTGGTTTCTTTCATTTTTTATTTCCTATTGATGATGTCATTGGTGATGTCATCTGTGACGTCATTAAACATGAAATATTTTGCAATATCTATGTTTGCGGTAGACTACATAATTGGGCTTTTGCCGATATTTTTTTAATGATTATTAAAGTTTTAACCAGAGAGTCGTGATTTCGTACAGCACACTTCTGCTGCTGCTGAAGATGATTCCCGTCGAATGTTGAAACGTCTGTGCACTCTACATTTCTATACTGTATATACTCCATGTTTTGTCATGGCTAGAAAGGAAGCAAATTTCATTCTTTCGTTTTTGTAAGATCGTAATCTTTCATTTGTGGTAACCAGTGCGCATAGCAAGTTTATTGTAATCAATATGAAATCTGACCTGTGAACAATATCTCATTTTATAGTTTAGATTGTATTAATATAGCCAAATTTACTGCAACATGCGCAATAAACGAAAAAAAATCGCATATTTCCGAGCAGAAAAAAAACAACAGCATAAAGCAAAAAAAACATAATAACTCAATACAAGTAAGCCTGCCAGAAAAAAAACCCTTACTGCGATAAAACAAAGAACAAATAAAAACATTAAAATTCAGACACATACTCTTGGTATAGCAAATCATTGTTAAGCATCTTCTTTTTCAAAAGCTGAAAGAGTATTTGGATGGTTGAAATGTTGTTCACTTCCCATCTACCATTGGGAAGAGGCGACATCTCAACTCCACTGAATACATCTTTCAGTTGAAAAATGCCGATGTCATCATAGCGAACAAAACCAATATTTTTTACTTCCTCGTAAATTTTTTCCCCTGCCCCAGCCTTTTTTCTAAGGCAACAATCCACCTCCAGTTTTTCTACTGCGCCTCCTTCTTCCAGAAGAAACCGCTTCTTAATTCGACCAAGATACAATAGAGGGTTTTTGGTGGTGTCCGTTTTGTAAATGCATGCGCACCAAGAACTTTTGACCTTCGTTTCCACACATGGAGGAGATATCGACATCCAATAATTTTTTATTGCCTGAGATGACGTAGCGCTGTTTGTTGCAGGTACTTCCGCTGATGTTTGGCTTGTAGCATCTCCCGGTGACTCTAAATTTGATGCTTTTGCCTTAATCTTTACTTTGCTGGAGTTTTGCTTTTGCTTTTTTGCTTTGGGTGCTTCCGCTTCTTCAATTTTTTCTGCGTATTCAGCGTCTGTTAGCACCACTCCATGAAAATTAATTTTTTTTCGTCGTTTGACCTGCTGGTTGGGCCGTCGCTGATTACGCGACCGCTCCATCACAAATTCTTCAAAAGTTTTCTCTCTGGATTTTGGTGGAGATGGATTTTTTGGGGTGGAAGTTGTAGCAGGGAGGTCGTCTACAGGGATCCACATCGGTACCCACTTTTTTCCCGGAATCTTTACCGGTTTGGGACCCAACTGCAGAGCAAGTTCGCAACTACATCCAGCAGCCGTTTCCCTGCTTGACTGTGAACTTTGTGAAGTTGATATTACGCCAGAAGATAAATCTGCTGTTTCATGGGAAGCAACTTCTTGGCCTGCAAATACAGATAAAACTGTTCTGTAAAATAATATTGAGCTAACAAATGTATTGGATTTAATGGGCTCCAGGTTTAAAATAAAGTTTAAATATAGCCCCTCCTTTTTCTTGCGCACTCTATTTTGACTGATTCTTTTTGACAAAATGTCAAACGGAAAGCTACTTCGAAAACATGAACATTTTAATCAAATCATTATTTATAAAAATGACCTATTGACTAAATAGTTTTTTCGCATCCATACGTAATAAATCAGAACACGGATAAATACAAATAATTGGTAAAACTAACAAAAATCATAATTTTATTAATTTCAGGCCTTGATCCTAAACGAAGCTTGAAATACAAATCTGGTTGGATGATTTTATGAAAATCTTTGTATAATAATTATAGCAATTTCAATCATTTTGCTACTTCGCCCCTGTATTTATAGCAATATCAAAAAATTTGCTATTATGCGCTGATCTTGCTGATAGCTTACTTTCTTTCTGTTCATTTTGCAGGTTTTCAGTGGTATTTTCTTGCAGCTGATCCTCTGGTTTCAATTTTTGCGGTGTTCGTTGCGCGACGGTAAGAACGTCTAAAAGCTCGGGATCTTTGCCCTTTTCTAGCCACAAGTTGTAACGCTTTAGTTTTGTGGTATCGAAGCGCTCAACCGGGTATTTTGTGGCATCTACGGGAAATACTCCAGTTTTTAAGAAACCACTTTTAATGTTAGCTTCACTTAAGCTCTCTTTCCATATGCAGCAAAGTTCGTCAACAAACATTGCCTTTGATAGAGGTACTCGACTGCCGCTAATGCTTCCCCATTTGTTCATGACTTTCTCCCACTTGCTTTTTAGAGGGCCAAAGCATGTCACGTCCAAAGGCTGGAGGACATCGGTTACGTGCGGAGGAAGCTTTAATAGGGTCACATCGTTTTCTATTGCAAGCTTAATCAGCTTGCCAGAAACGTGGCTGACATGACCATCAACTAGCAACAAAAGTGGACGCAATGTAACGACGGAAACAAACTTTTGAAGCCAGGTATAAAATATATCTGTCTCCATCCATCCGCTTTCGTTGCAAGCATACATGGTGCCCTGCAATGCGTTCTGGCCTTTCCAGGTGGTTTGAAAATTTTTTCCCTTAAAGATAAATAGTGGCGGAAAAACTTCTCCAGCAGCACTGGCACAGGCAAGCACAGTGGTGTTGTCTTTTCCAGGCCCACTCGTTATGCGATAAGAGGTTGCACCTCTTGGCCCAATGACACGACACTTACTGGGGTCGTGAGGAAACCCGGTTTCGTCTGCATTCCAAATTTGGTGGGGTCCAAAATTTTTGCTCGTCACTACTTTGTCCAAAAGCTCGTAAAAATGATATATGACAAACGGATTGGCTGTTGCAGTTCGTCAAGATTGTGACAACATTGTTGCTTTTTTTAGAGAAAGGTTGTTTCTTTTTAAAAATCTCCGCATCCATTCTGGGCTCGGCTTCCCGTCTTGGAAATTTGTTTTTAACCGGTTTCCTCGTACGTAGTCCTGGACTAATTCTAAGACGTCAGTCTTCATGGGGCTGAAGCCATGTTGGCACAAAATTCTGGTACAGTCCGCTAATTTAGCTTCAGTTTCAGCGCCAAGATCTGGATCGCGACCTTGCGTTAGCTGTCGAATGGTTTTTGACGGCTTCTTGGAACGCCGCAGCCTAATGGAACTTTCTGGGATGCCATATTTTAGTGCCGTTTTACGGATGCTATTGCCTTCTTCTACCTCCTTCAATGCCTTCTCCATTGTCCCCTCATTCCAAGATGAATTTGCCATTTTGTTATTATTACGTCCTGGCTCTCGCTATAATTTTTAAGATTTAAGATTAAAATTAATATGTAAGCTGCAAATAATGAGCTAAGTTAATTCGCAAAGCAAATAACATTTTTGACATATATTGGATCTTTTTTAAAGTACTTTTTAGATTGTATTATAACGCTTAGATTTTTTTTGCTAAATCTAAAAATAAATTATTACTTTAACAAATTTAAAAACTGCGTGCTTAAATGCTCATGCTATTCTGTTGTCTGTTATACTGTAATAAACTTTAGTTTCATCTGACATAGTCCAGATGCGAGTGACGTCTTAGTCATATCTTCTTCTTTCTTGCCTTGTTGTTTTAAAACGAAACCGGTAACCATTATCAGCATGTGGGTTCGACTCAGACGCCCACACACGAAATTACCATATTAATACTGCAAACTAGTATGAAGCTGACATTCACATCAAAAATAACTAAACTTTCTGATTTAGCTTACATACAGGGGCGAATCCAAGTTAAAGCGAAAAAGTATTAATATATACATGCAAATACGTGTAATTAACAGTAACGCCTAACTTACTTGTTGGGAAATGTCCGCAGCTCGTGCATTAAATCCTGATCAGATCTATGTCTTCACATTTTTTTTTGTCCGCCGTAATTTGCTCCATTGTCGTGGGCTTGGTGACCAGGTTTGGGATTTATTTCTAACTTACCTTTGTTTATTTTAAGCTGTACCGAACGGTGCGATCCCTGCTACGAAAATTGTTGCAACTAGCATATGCCTGAATTTTGATTGCAATTGCATTAGTAACATTAGTCGTAAAAATCTTTGTTTTATGTATATTGTCTGCTGATTAGAATAGGAAAATTTTCCGTGTAATTCTTTCGTAAAATAAGCCACCAAAGACTTCCTAATTATAAGTCCTCGGACGATAATAATCTTGCCATTCATTTAAAATATATTGCCCCTTTTCATTTTTTTAAAAAGTTATTTATTTTTACCGAATACCAGCAAAAAGTTGACGAATCGCGCATTTAGTGTGTGCATGCGCATTCGTGCGTTGTTTCAAAGAAAGAGTACGATTGCGCAGAGAGGAAAAATAGAAGTTAAAGAAATGAGTGTTCATCGGTTTTGTATTTTTGTTAAATGACGTAAGAATGAAGCTCTGTTATGAGAAAGGTTTAAGTTTCCACAATGATCTTGCGTAAGGATGGCGATAGATACAATAGTGACATTTGAAAGTGAAAAACAGCATAATTGAGGGCAAGTGGTTTTTTTCGCCTAAGAATAAGTTTTATGTTTTAAAATTGCGTAACTGAAGTGTTATGTAGCTGCACAAGATAGTGAAGAATCTTTGAGTCACCTTCGGTGTTTTTGATTTTTTGTTTATTTATTATACTGACGACGATGCGCATTCGTACTGCGCAATAGTACCTGCGCATTCGTACATTTGTCTTCCGGTACAATGAATGAAATGGTGCAAGATACGAATAAAACCTTAACGGAAGTTAACAAAACTTAACGGAAGTTACTTTAGTCCGTTAGCAGCACTTAACGGAAGTTAATTTAATCCGTTAACATGGAAAAAATTTTTAACGGATTAACAAGTTAATAAAAAAGTTAGCTTTGTTATTAACGAATTAACGATTAAAGGACTTGTGCCCACCTATGCATACCTCACCTAGGCTACTATGCTTACTGAGACCTACCAAAATCCAGAAGCTATTTGTTTAGACTAAGGAGAAATTTAATTCACCTACTACGGTAGTTACTCTGACCATCGAACAGATGAATCGACTGACTAACATTAACTGAAGGTAGTGACTATTTCACCGAAAATTTTCAACTTAAAGAGATTAAAACGAGAATGAGAAATATTCATCCGCGCTTTTTTCATTTGCTTTTTTAGGGGTTAAGATTAGGGTTTAGGTTAGGGTTTGGGTTAGGGTTCGATTTGGGAATAGTTTTAGAGTAAGCATTTGAGTTTGGATTAGATTTGAGTCAGAATTAATAAAAAACTAGATAAAAATTTTCGGTGAAATAAAGCCTTCCTTAACTGAATGCAAGAGTGACTCTGTTTACTGTAAGCTAGTCTATTCTGTATCAAAAAATCAATTATTTGGCTATTATCTGCCATTTTTGAATAGTAAGTAAATATACATAACATGATTAAAACTTTGAATTGCACTAACATCATCGTTATCTGACTACCATCACATTAGACATCCCTGGTATGATATTAGGCTGTTAATTAAATTTTATACCGGTATCTAGTAGGCCTAATATAGCAACAATAGCTCAGACTCGAGTCAACAGCTTAACCGTGACGCTTACAACAACTTGTCAGACGTTATCTAGATACTAGGCTAACTAGATACGCTAACATATATTAGGCGTATTTACCTGTGATCACCAACCTATAAGCTAACCTACCTCTTGCATTAATTTGCCTGTGAATACAGCGGATCAAGCCAAAGTGAGCGCGGAGAATGGATAGGATGCGGATGTGACGTAATAAATCTGCAAAACCATGGTAGAAAAAAAAATTTCGCAGGCTGGCGTAGCAGGTACGGTAGCCTACACTGTAGGTACCGAGTAATGAATGTAGGCAGTCTAAACAGCAGCACAAAGCCTAAAGTAAATTGTATAGCCTACTAGTGCTGGTTTAGGATTAGGCTTACCGCCTGACTGCAGACTGTATCATCAGCAGCTGTCAGTTGGTCAAGTTCAGAGTTAAGGTGTTGGCTAGTCTGATGCAGACTGTAGGCCTAGATATTTTTACTTCTTCCCTGCCTAATATTGAAGCAATATCTGATATTGAATAACACCAAAAAAGAAAACAGTGGAGCCTCAAGCCTCCACCACTAGCTCATAGCAGACAGTAGAACGTTAAGTGGTAGGCCTACTGGTGTTGGTACAGGGTAAACAACACAGGTAGACCTTAGATAAACTCCTTCTTGTGCTGAAGAATGAAAACTTCCTTTAGATTCACAGTCTTTTAACGAAGACATTTTCAGGATTTTGCTCGGAGTCGGTACTGGTAGGCTTAATTCTAAACAAAGTGACTTGGTGCACGAAACGTTCTCACTGCCTTTTTTCTAAATAAATTAAGATTTTCGATCATCCAACTCATTCATTTAGATAACTGCAAATTTTTATTGTGATTAGGGTTATGGGTTGGGATTCCTAGCCCCAACCCAAACAGAGGAAAAACACT
Source organism: Trididemnum nubilum (assembly GCA_963965965.1). Classification (NCBI taxonomy): domain Eukaryota; kingdom Metazoa; phylum Chordata; class Ascidiacea; order Aplousobranchia; family Didemnidae; genus Trididemnum; species Trididemnum nubilum. The sequence continues at coordinate 43,112,232 of OZ014479.1, forward strand.
ATTTTGCCTTTTGAGGCAAAATAGCCACTTCCTCAGTCCTACCTGATTATGTCTGATTTTGTTACGTACTCTTACTGGTCAGTAGGCCTGTAAGTGTAATACCGGCACCAGTCTATAGTAAGTAACTTGATTTTGGTAGGCTATTGCTGACTGGTACTGGTAGTCTACTGGTATCCTATCTATTTGGGTCTTCGGATCGTTTTTAAGCAGCTGGTTTCAGAGTTTAGACTCCTGACTCTGGACTATGTATGGCACTAATGTACAGTAGATTGGTTCGAAGGTTCAGGTTTAGCTCTCAAGTCAGGTTTCAGATTTTTATTTGCCCTTATTTTTTTAACATATCAATGACTGATACAAAAGGTTGGGAGACACTGGACAATGAAAAGACTGTGCTTGGTATGGTCATCAAAGTCAGTTGTCATCCTAAAGTAGGCCTAGGACTACTGTACTTTTGGTTGGTAATATCATATACGGTACCGTACCGGTACCTAATATATACTGGTAGGCAACGGTATTAATATTATGATTCAGGATAGAAGTCATGACACCAGACACAGGACAATGTACCGTAACTGATGCTGATGGCTACAGTATATGCTAGGCTAGCTAAAATAGGCTGAACTCTAATAAAAATCAATTGAGTTTGCAGCCATGTTTAAACCTAGTACTGGTGGGGTGTCGTTGGTATAAGCCATCAGCTTTATTTTGGAATCTCTGCAACTCGTGTATGAGCGTGCACGCACTCTTGCTCCTCTCATGCGTGCACTCATTAGGGTTAGGGCTAGATTTGGCAAATAGCTTAGATCATAGAGGAGAGAATGCACACACGCTCATACACGACTTGGAGAGCTTCCGAAAAAAAAAGTGACGGCTTATAGGCTACCTACTTAATGATACCCTACTGGTGTTGTATCGGTATTGGTACTGTTAAGTGGTAACTCTGCAAATTGCTACAGTAGGCCTAGCCTTCCCCAACTGCCAATGTATCGCTGATCATGCCAGTTTAGTGTAATTCTAATTAATTGTTGTTAGGGATGTCCATTTTAGAATATTGAATCCTATGGAACCGGCTCCTGTTCTGAACCGGTTCCATTTTAGGATTTGGTTTAGGTGTGAAGAAAAACTGCAAGTGATAAATTTGTTCAACCAAGCAGGTCAACTACCGGTACGTTGGGACGTGTCCTTTTGACCTGGATGTTACAATGGCGTGACGCGTGATTTTCCCTAGGAGGGCTAAGCCCCCCTGGTTGCTGACCTGTTTCCTTTCCCTGAAAACAACTACCGTAGCTGACTAGAAATGACAGTTAAATTGAAAATGAAAAATTCAGAGAAACTGATAAAGGATTGCTGAATGAGAATGCTGTATCCAATAATTATTTGATTAATAGTGCTGCAATCCCTAAACTGGCTATACATTTATTAAAAATAAAATAAAATGTTGGACTTTTTTTGTTTTGCAGTAGCCTAGTCGAGCAGTTAAGTGGTGAATTGATATCAAAATAGTACCTTGATGGCCATTTTATGCTGTAGATTTAGAATTCAGTAAGGATTTGGAGTTCTGGATTTGGAAAAAAAGATTTGGAATTATTCTAGAATATTATTATATTCTGAAATGGTTATCCCTAATTATTGTTGAAAAATCTTGTCAAAAGTATATGGACTGTAGACTTGAGACCTGCTGGCCTCTGGCTGTGGCTCTGGGCTGGTACAGTCAGACAGGACAGTAGATCTCTCAGATCTCTTTTGTAGAGTGAGTTGGGAATTGTGGTACCATGATATATACTTGTAGTGGTTCTGGTAAGCTAGCCAGAACTGAGAAGAAAAATTGGTGTGCTGATAGACATGCAGAGTAGCGTACAGTAGCATTCTAGCAAAACAAAATCTTACTCCATGCTAGAAATTTTGGTAGGCTACGCCACTATGGTACGTACTGGTACTGTACATCTCTAATCTTATATGACATATCAGATCTGAGATATGCAGTATGATGCAAGATAAAATTTAAAGTGAATCTTTTTATTACCCGTAGTTTATTTATTAATTTAGGCAATTGCTGTAGAATATTGAAGTACTGTAGCTAATTCCAAATTGCCCTGTAACACTGGGCTGAAACAAGATGCCCCAGATAACTTCAGCAGAGCCAGAACCTTATCTGGAACAAAGTGTGAGTTCTGGTGGAGCTCAACCTTCAGCAAAAGCCATTTATCAACAGCGCAAAAGTTATGCCAAGAATGTTGCGTCGATGGGAGAAATGTCAGAATACAAAGTGGAGGTATGTCATCAGTCATAAGCAATGTGTTCTAATCAATTATTCTAAGTATTGGTTCCAGTAATTTGTTGTAATAACTTCTGCCTTAACTAAAGTTAAATGTTTGGATTCAGGTTTCTGCTTTTTATACCAATGCATCTTTTAGTGGTTGCTTACCGTAAAACGACTAAATTTCCGACAGCACGTTCTAAATTTGGACAGCTCCCCTAGTGGTTGGTTTTGAGTTTTTGTATGTATGTTTTTTGAAGGTTTTTTTTTTGAAACTCGTTGAATCCTTTCATAAAACAAAAAGAATTGAAAAACTTAAAATCAGCCACTGGGGGCACCATCTAAAGTTAGAACTGGTGATCGAAGTATAGTGGTTTTGCGGTATTTATTGCCTTAATTTACTGTTTTTGACTTTTGTTATATTTCACTTTGTAATCTGCGCTGATATCACAAGTAGGTTTGATTTTAATCTACAGATCTATTAAGGAGTTTTCTATCATTCACCGGTACTTATGGACAGCTTTTACCCATTACCATCGCTGAGTAGTGAACTTTCAGAGCTCTGTTATTGCTAACATTCCAGTTTTCTGATTTACTGCATTGAACAGTAACACGTTCATCTCTGGTTTAAATCTTTGGCCGGTCAAAGCAAACACAGTGTTGCCAACGGCTCACCACCACTGTGACATTTTGAAAGAAGGTGTGTTGCCCAGGTGCAATAATGTAGAGATGGGCCCTGCAAACTCATTACATGCTTCACTGTAATACAGTGAGTATAATGAAAGATTTGATTTGATTTTTTAGTTGCTTAACTGTTTTTGCATCAGCTCAACACCGGTAAACCAAAAGCAGATTATTTTCAAAGTTTATGTCATATCACCAGTCTCACTGCAAGAAGAATAAGAGATTACAGTATTTGGTTTATGTAAGCCACTTTAGTTCAGTAGTAAATAATACTGGAAAAAGAAATGAGAAAATACAATTAATCTAAATTTTGATGTGTTGAAGCATTTGGTTACTTTCGCACTGGAACGAAAAGAAGCAATACTGACTGTTGATGACAGTATTCGAAAGTTGCAGCTCCTGGATGCTCGAGGAAAAGTTTGGACGCAGGAGATTATCATGAGAGTTGATGACAAAGCTGTTAAACTTGTGGATTGCGAAACTAAGGTAATTACGCTGCTAGTCTGGGTATATTTTTCGATCATTGACCGAGATTTTTCAAGCTCTTAAAATTGTGCTTAAATGGTGAAAATGACCTTAAAGTTTTTAAAATGACCAAAAACTTACTTACTAATATGACCATTGATCAATAGTTGCTCGAAAAAAAGAAACAACAACCTCAAAAAAGCAGCTGATAGTCATTGTTTTCTTTACGATAGATAGACTTTTATGACAATGATTTAGAATGGGAGGTGTTTGAAAAGCTAGCTGTTAGAAACCCAAATTTCTCTTTAACCAGCTTCTCAATGGTTAACAGCAATCACGAACCTTGGGTTAAAATGCTGAGACTAAAAATGAATCAACTCTAAAAATTTTGATACAACCAGGCAATAACTGCATAAATATAAAATAAATTCTAAATTTAGGAACTGTGTCAGCCTGGCACACTACATCTAAAAGTGCAGCAAATATATTTCACCTAAAAGGCATCCTCTGTGCTTATTCAAATATATTTGAATATTGCCTGATTCAAATAAATTTGAATAAGCACTGAGGATGCCTTTTAGGTGAAATATATTTCCTGAGCTCTGTCACCATTAGGCTAATTTTAATCAGTAAATCAGTATTTTTATTGGGCGCATGTTGACTTATTATTAAGGCTGTCATTATTTCATTTTTTTCATTTTTTTTTTCAATTTCATTATTTTTCATTATTTTGGAACCGTTGTCATTATTTCATTATTTTCTAAGTAATCTATCGATATTTTTTGAGATCACTCGATAAATTGCAGTAAATCGTGAGTCATTGAAGTGAAGACCTTTTTTTAATTTTTTTTGGAGATCAGCTAAAAGATCTCACAAAAACTGCATGAAGACCTTTTTTGACTGGTCTTCAGTTCAGTTTTTTGGATCTCGTCGACTGTCCTGGTTTTCTGTGTAAAAAATATAGTAAGTCTAATTATAATATACATGAAAATTGTCATTATTTGTACTCGAAAATTGTCATTATGTTATGTTCAGCAGTCATTTTTTTATTCATTTTTTTTAATTCAACAACTTGACAGCCTGCATTATTGGATTTTCCATTGCTTGCTATAGAAAAATCGCCAATTTTTTGGGCACATGCCGACTCACCAAAACCTGAGAGGGAACATTGTTCCTGCGCATTTAGATCTAGTGTGCCAGGTTGATACAGTTTTAAAACTTCAAATTTATTTGATTTAAAAATTATCTAAAAAATAAGGTTAATTGAGTTAGATAAGTATTACTATCCATTCATCTACTTATCAAGCTTCCAATGTGTTGAATCTAGCGTTAGTGATGATCTAAATACTACAATTATTGCAACAACAAATGCCTGTTCAAAATCTTCCTCATGAGACTGAAGAATCAGTTTTAATACAAGTTCATAAATACATTTATGATCATGTATCAGCACAGAGCTAAGATCAGCAGCCTTATGCATATCTTGCATAGAAAAACAGCCTTTAACCAGATGTACTTGTATCTGTCTAGCTGTTTTGAGCATAGGCATAGAAGCTCAAAATGATGTGAGGGAGCACCAAACTTTTGCTTGAAAAATGATTTGATGAAATTGAATTTTGCCCGAAAAATAAATTGGTCAACTGCATTTTTTGCTTAAGAAATGTGCACGTCAAAACAACCTGAATTACACTTATTTGCTATGCAGTTATAACCGAATTTTTCGGATCATTAGGCGCTCTTAAAATTCCAAAAATTTTAAAATAGTAAAGGTGTGCCCTATATATAGATCAGGTGATACTCTTTTTCTCTTTACAATTTAATGCAGAGATATTTAAAGCTTTTTAACAGTTTTTAGAGCTTTTTAAGTTCCAAGTTGCAGTTTATTTTTTAATCTTTATATTCCCGTGAGTCTTATTCAAGGAAATAAAAACAATAAAGGTCATTCATTGTAGAGCGCCTTATAGTCCAAAAAATAATGACAGATACGATATATAAAAATATGACAGATATTCACACTCAGTAGAACTGCCCGAAAAATAAGAAATTTACCCCAACAGGGGTGCACCGAGAAATTTTTGAAAGGGGGGTTAATTTTTCAAAAAGCTACCGGACCCGATTGTAGTTAATTTATTTCAACCATTAATGAAAATGCATTGCATTATAGTCAAACAAGGTTTCGCGGTAATAGTTGCATTTTGTTACCACATTTTGTTCATTCAAAAACTCTGTAATAGCCATTTTGAAAGTTGTTGGTTGTGAAGATTGTGCGAGAGAACATGTTACCACTATGGGGGCCATGGGGCAAAGCCCCCAGCCACTGGGCAATTCTTGCCATTTTTTTTTTCGAAAAAAACAGCCATTTTAACGCCATTTGGATGACATTTGGAACGTTTTTGACATTTTAAACATGATGACATGTATGGGGGCCTGGGGGCAAAGCCCCCAGCAGCTGGACAATTCTTGCAATTTTTTCGAAAAAACAAATAGCCATTTTAACGCCATTTGGTGACATTTTGAACGTTTTTAGACCAATTAGAAAGTATGCTAAATTATTAAGATTAGAAGAGTTTGAAAGAATTTGTTTTTGTTTTGTCCAAGCAGCCTCTGCATACTTACTAGTTAAGTTCAAAATACGTTTAAATGCTAAAATATTGTATATTTGGCTTAAATCGTTTCAGTGAACACGTTTTTAAATTCAAAAATTTGTTAGTGGTACAGAATTTCAAAATAGCGTCGGAGCTTTATTTCCACTCTCTGAGAAATAGGTAGCCTTAAAAAAGACTGTTTTAGATAAAACGTTTTCGTCCAGCTGTCTTCACGAATCTGTGCTGGAATGAAGAAAAGCTAAAATACGGTGGTATAAGCTTATATAAAGATTGATTACAATGAAGTAGACAATGGGTTGTTATTACGATGTATGATGCAGCAAAAATCATCTAAAATACTGTAAAGTTAATGCAAAAATATAGAAAAAATCATTCGGAAATGATAGCTCCGTTACTATTAAGAGCTGCTTTTAAATTGCTGAAGACGTTTGCAGATTAAAAATCTCGACCTTTGAATGTAATTTTGTTGTGGGTTTCATCTTCAAACAGTGGGTTTTTTGTTTTTTTTTTGCAAAAGTGCATTTGGCTTAGTAGTTATTTTTTACGCAAGGACGACTTTTTTCACTAAATGGCCGTCTGTCTCTTTTTAGTGTCAAGCTCTGTTCTTCTCAGAAGTTTATGATCGGGTATAATATATCCATTATTCAATATCTGTGGATATATTAAATACACATAGTTAAGCAATTTTTCTGTTAGTAATATTGCAGGTAGTAATATTTGATTCTACACACTTTCTCTGTAAAAATTTTTAACATTAATGCTGACATTTTGTGTCAAATTTGCCCAAGGAAATCCTAACCCCATGGTTCAATTTTTCGCTGAAGGGACTGGGCAATTAAACTCTTCAACTTGCCTCAACTTTGTATATATCGTCATGTGCGTTGTTTTTACTGTTTACTTTTGTTTAATATCAGCTTCGAGGGGGCTACTGACTCGAAGATCGTATGGTCATTTTCGCTGTCTCCTGGTTTGGTTTTTGTGCTTTTACAGTTTTTACCCTTTTTATGCATGCTTATTGCTATTCAAAATGTGTTGTGGTGTAAGCGTTGAACCATTCCGAATAAAAGTTGATTTGATTGATTGATTGATAGGTGAAACAAACGCAAAAATCTCATTTGCTTGGTAAATATTTTGCACTGTGCAGGATCAAATGACGGCCCTAAAACAACATCTTTAAGTGATTAGCAAGAACTTAAGTGATTATTTAGCTAAAAGTAAATATAGCAAAGTGTTACAAACTGCGTTATATCCGCAAAATTATGTTGCTTTTTGAGTACCAAAAAGGGGTGGGTTCGACCCCTGAAACCCCCTGGTGCGCCACTGACTGCAAATTTTCTGCCCAACAACGGTATAATATAACATGACACTTACCGATACAGCAAAATAGTCTAAAAACTAGGCTATGAGGTAGCATATTGACCATAACAGTCAAATAGCCAGCTCTGATTACAAAGCAGTATAAATGCTGAGCAAAAATTGCCCGAAATTATGATGTGCGATTGACACCTTAAAACAACCAGGGGAGAGAGGGGGTGCACCCTGGACCCACTACTCCTACGGCTTTGGTGTTGAGTATTGACATTATTCCCAAATGACTAATTTAGGCCAATTCAACTTATAATGTTGTTAGGCTATCAATTTCAAGCACAACAAATATAATTTGAATTAATATTTATTGCAGGATCAATTGGAGCATTTTCCTCTTCCTACTCTACAACACATTCAATCGGTTTTAGACGCCTGTAGTTACAACAGCATATGTGCACTTGTGGTAAAAGACACTGACCAGAAAACACCAGATATTCATCTATTCCAATGCTCTACTGTCCCTGTAAGTTGCTTTGTTTATAAAATGAACTATTGCGAGTTTGAAAGCGATTTTTAAAAGTTGTTTTAATAAACTCTTTTTGCATTTTAACATGAAGAAACGCACATTGATTGATTTATTCATTTTTATTCTCCACTGACGAGGAAGCGACGATTGCGCTTTTATTTTGGACGAATCCGCACCTGTTTAGGAGATGACTTCTTTCCGAGCTTTCCCATTGATGTTTTGACTTCTTTCTACGTAAATTTACTGCTTGTTCGTAGCCCCTAAGCAGACCGTGATGTGGGTGCGGGCTGAAACGAGATCATGCGATCAGGGTCGTGGTACAAACAACTCATTTGCCCTTTCGGCCGCACTTTCTGACTATACGGTTAGAGCAAGCCACTGGTTTTCTAATTTTAGTAAAGTTGGAATTTGTCAACAATGGAATGTGTATGCCCTCGTTTTGTATTTTTGATCAAAGCCACATCGTAGCTATTTAACTACTAATTGTGCCGTTTGCTTTTATTAATCAGGCGGGTTTATAGAGTTAGTAGCAAGGGTTTTGAGGTGCTTGTTTTAAGTTTTTTCAATCACTGCTGCGCTTTTGAGATGTAGTTTTGTGGCTGCATTATTTACAAATATCCGTAGCTATTAGTTTAACGCTATTTTTACTATTTTAATTACTAATTTTGTTGTGAATTTTTTTTAGTGTGCTCGGACTTTAGCTATGTGCAGCTCCTTTTGTCTGGCAAATATTGACACTTGTTGCCCGATTTCTCCGATGTAAATGTTTAATCAAGGTTTGACGGAATTTGCCAGTTTATCGATTTACTTCTACATAAATTAAATAATTGACGGGGGTTTTACAAATATTTAACGAGCATGCAGGCATACTTACTGTTAGCTTTTAACGACTTTCTTTGTGAACAAATGCGAATTAACTTGCATTTATTATATTTGCTTAGCCTGCATTATTATATGTGCTTTGCTTAGGGTCACTTCACAGAAAGCTTTTGTTCCAAGTTTTACAAAACGTTTTATTTGCCAAACAGCCTAGTGTCATTGTAGTCCAATATTAAACTTTAAAAACGAATTTTTTGATTAAAAACATTTTGAGGTATTTTTAATTGATTTTAATGTGAAAGCACTGAAATGAAACCAATTAGAACAGGTATATTGATCTTATCATCAAAAGAATAAAGAGCGAATGCTATTTTCAAACCATTTTTAAGCTTGAAAGCATAATGTTCTGAACATCAAAATATCTTTAATATAAAACACAAAGCCATAACAAATGGAAACATGACGTTTCGTGAAACAACTCACATTTTCAGTAGTTTTACGAAACGTTAAGCTATGTTTCCAGTTGTTTGGCTATGTGTTTTACATGAAAGACATTTTTAAGCTGATTGTACGATATAAAGAACGTTTGTGCAATCACTGTATAACCAAATAGAAATGCAATTTAAATGCAACTCATAATAATTATTATCAATCTATTATGTTTGATTAATATTGAACGTAATTGTAGGTGAGTAGTCTCTTGTAAAAATGTAGTTTTACATCTTTTCACGACTTTTTTCCTCGCGTTTTAAATCTGTTACAAAATGCTTCGACATTTGGAAATCCATTTTGAGTTTCAGTTTAGCCTCAAGTCTAAACTTTGCTTTCCAGAATGCAGTCCACGTCTGCGTTGGCCGTTGGTACTTGCTAATGTAATTACAAAGACGCTTATCTTATTTCTTTCAGCAAGTCAAAAGTGAATTTAATGGTGGTGACTTTGGAAAAATCTTGTGCGATTTGTTGCATGCAAACATTTCATTAGAAAGTATACGCATTTATGAACTAATATTTTCTGCAATTAGACGTTTTCTTTTACCTACGTGTAACTGTGTACATATTAATTTTCAGCAGAACAATTACTGCATTGGCATTACTTTGCTACCTAAATTTCTAGAACGCTCTAGTATGTTTGTTTTTGCATTAACTGTAAAATTGATGCTATGCAAACTTCCTGATATTAATTTAGCTTTAAAAGCTGACAATCTAATTCAAACGGAGCCGAATGTACTCAAAGCAGTGGAGTGTCTTTGATTGTTTGTTTAAGTTGTCCGTTGACGCTCTATTGTTTTCGTGGAATAAACATGCTACAGATGTTACCGTCCTAAAGAATGCTGCTTCAAAGCGCTGCTCTCTTATCAGTGGCTGCTCCATAGTAGCATGATAAATCGCAGCTGTTCTTATGTGTTGTGAAACTGCGACTTCCCAAGATCTCATTTAGCATCTCTTGCTGCGAAAACTTGACAAAGCTATGTGCATCTGTCTCGAATGTTTAACACTTGATCACTCTGACAAACCGCAGCTTCCAACTGTATGTCCTAATCATCTACCATGTTCTCAGATCTCAACTCCATTCCGACGTTTTTTTTTACAATCTTAGAGAACATTTTTTTGCGAACTGTTAAACTGGAGGTAGATCTTCATTACGGCAAGATGACGGGTCTTGATCACTTTAGATCGACTCAGTTCAGCTCTCTGAAAGAGCTCCTTTTTGTTATAAATTATTGCTCTTTAAAAAGAGTATATTCGATGCGCACCTCCATAACTCTGCTGGACCACTTTTTCGAAAATCTAAATACTGAATATTTTCCTTTTAAAAGTTTTTAGGCGTTATATACATAGTTTTTAAATTCCAAGCCAAAATTTTTGGCTTACTATCTTTTGTTGCATAAAAACTGTTTTCAGGCTGACGTCATATGTGCTGACATCAACAGTGCGTTTCAAGACATCAAAAGCAAAAAGGGCCGCAAGAGCCGCCCTGAAACTCTTCGGCGCCACCGTGAGACAATTGAGGCCAATACCAGACCCCCAGTTGATCCCCCCATTAACGTAAAAGATCGTGTGGCGGAATGGACTAATGCTATTGAAGCCCAAAGTGTGTTCTGTCGCTATAAATGATATATTGTGATGTGTGATTGGTGTTTTTGTGCTTTCTGGTCTAAGAGTACCCGAGCAGCAATCTCGAGAATAGCTTCCATAAGGGTGCCCACTTACAACTAGCATTGAGAAAAAGTTACTTCCCACAGGGATCGAACCTTCTGCCCATCAATTAACGGTCCTCTGCTCAAACAACTGATCTAGGCAAATTGCTTTAACGCAAGTCCTGCTTTCATATTTAATTGGCTGCAACTTGTTGAACTGCTAATATGTGGATGAAATTAATCAATACAACATTTCAAACAAGAATTGTAGAATAGCACTATTTTTCTGAGCGTTGTAAGTGAAATTTTAAGCCAGTTTCTATTGCTTAGTTATATTGTTTGAACGCTACTCAACAGTCAAGTACTTGAGTATTTGGCTAACACTAATAGAAAACGATAAAGTGTGATCATTTCAATTAGAAGTGGTTTGAAACCGTTAATCAAATCGTTTTTTTACTTCTTTTTAAAGTTTGAAGTGTTCGAGACCTCTAAATAATTATATTAATATTAAAAAGCAAGAATTTCGTATTACCGCAGCCATCGCCCATTTTCATCCGTAAAAAATGATGAATTTTCTGTTGTAGTGTGAGAGGTCACCAACGTCGATCTCGTGTCAGCTGTAGGATTTCGACTCCCAAGGACTCAAAATGAGTGCAGCTGTTTTTTTCATGTGTTTTGCTTATTTAGCAAATCAAAAAATTTCTACTCCACCCAATCGTGTTTTGCGTGTATGCCTTTGTTATTGTGTATGAACTAGATGCACTATGCAGTACACGTTTTTTCAACAATGTACGAGTTCACATGAAAGTAACAAGGTTTGATTAAAAACAGCTTTTTTTTATGTGTTCCAGATGAAGCCCCACCATTGTCGGCTCGCAGTTCGCTGAATGGCCAAGCTGAAAACTCGCCTGAAGTTATGGCTTTCAAAATACATAGGGACGTGGTAGGTGGAGTTTTTTTGAATTATCTGCGTCGACTTGTTCACTTCCTCGTAAAAACACCTTCCACGAACAAATGCTAACCAAATTCTATTTCATTTCAATGACGCAACAATGCTCCGTTTTTGCCTGTTGAGGAGTTTTAAATTTTTTAAAAACATTGGCTCCTCGAAATTTAATGCTGAGCAAGTGCGACGGTAAACTTTAAATTTTTGTATTAATACTCTTAATCTAAAGGAGTTGTTTTCTGATTTATTCGTTTTAACAGTAATTACATTTGGCAAGGCTATTGACACTGCAATTTTAGCAGTAAGTACTTTATTCAAATTCAATAATATGCTGTTATTACGAGTGAAATTATTTGTTTCATACTGGCGCAAGCACTCCTTCATCCATGTGTGAAGGAAAGAAAAGGAACAAAAATCCAGAGTAGTGATTTGCTTAAGACAGTGCAATGGAACTGGTCAGCAGATGTTTTTAAACATATTGTTGTCGAAAATTAATGGTTTTAAAACGTATTTATATCTTGAAGACCACTTTTAAGAGTTCGCAGGTCAGTGGGCAACTGGACATTTGGGTTGTTGATTGGTGGCAGGCAACATGATTCATTGGTCTTGAAAGCTGTTGTGATGGCCAATATTGGTCATTGTTATATCTATCAAGTGCACAGCAATTTTGCAATAACACCCCGCCCATTCCCGCTCAAGTGTTGATTTGTTTGCTTTGTTTTAACAAAATGTCATCGTTCAAACATTTGATATTAGAAACTATTTTCATCTTGTGATATTACATCAACAGTCAACACTTGAACGATTTACGCTTGTACAACGTAACGTGATTAAATTAGCGCTTTTCGATCAGTTTCGTATTATTGCGCCAAGTTCTAGAAACGAAATTGACATTTCATGATTCTCGTTTGTTACTGATAAACACTTTTCATTGTTACTAAAGTTGATGCGAAGTTTTTCATGTGGAAAGCGAACTTGTCGAATCGGTAGAAAATAGCAAATATGGGGGTTCGGACATTCTACACAATGATTGTACGAATTCCGAATTCGACTCTTTCGAAAATTTTCTGCTCGTTTAATTCAACGAATTTAAACGATGTTTCAATTGGACAGTTTGAACACAGTCACGTAAAGCTTCTCAAAATTAAAGAAAATTAGCGGATGTATATGGCTATCATGCTTTTAAATATTTAAAAAGATTAAATGAGAGTAGTGTAGTTGAAGAATTTCTTACTTATGTTAAAGAAGATCATTGTTCAATTCGTGTGCCGCAAATTTATTGATTGACATTTTAAACTTTTCTTGAAGAGTATCAGTTTTCTATTTCAACCCATGTAATGCTTGTTAACTGAAGTAACCGATGTTGGATTTATTTTTCGCTCAAATTAACTAAAGTTGTGAGTATTTTTTTGGGTCATTTCAAAAACTTTTAAGAGTATTTCTGTGATTGCCGGCTCAATTTTACGCAAAAATATGCTTAACTTTTTCAATTTTTTTGGTCATTGAGCCGAAAATGGTAAATTTTTTTCACTCGTTTACTTACAATGAGGTCAATGACGGTTAAATGATAAAAAAAATCATTCTAGGATCAAAAATAGAGCACGCGGGACGACAAATTTTAAAGTGAATAATCAAAGAGAAGACCTTATATGTTTTGTTTCATGTCCAGTTGTCCACTTGCATGATGCAGTATTAGCCGTGGAATTCGGTCTGTGGTTGCAGGAATCCGAACAGCATTGACTTTTTTCCTGGTTTTAGGTTGAGTGGATGATGTGTTGTGCTTTTCCATGAAGTGATTGCCTGTTTACTGCTTATCCTCCTGTGAGTCCTGTCACGAGAAAGCGGTGGTTGGGCTACCTTTTGGACGAATCTGCTTTCTGCTCCCGCTTAAAGAGCTGATCATTTCCAGAGTTTTACCGTTGGCTTTTGGCTTCCATTTGAATTTCCATTTGCTTTTGGCTTCCATCTACCAAGCAGAGGTGATACGTGCCAAGCGCCTTATCTAAGGACTCAACACAGGGTGCAAGTGGAACCTAAATCTTGCGATCACAGTCGTCTTTAAACTCTCGGTCACTTATTGGTTTGGTTTAATCATGTAGTTTTTTGTATTTTTATTGCAGCAAATGCTTAACCATGCGCTGGACGACATCGAATTGTTTGTGTCAATGTTACGCAAGTCTGCCGAGGCGACCAAGGAACTGACTGTGCGCCAGTCGAAGAAAAAATCAAGCAAGAAAGGGAAGGGGAAAGTCCCCGGAAGCGGGATCATGTCGCTCAGAGCAAGACTTCCCCCTCAAGAGCATTTTGTCGAAACCTTCCAGAAAATTCGGTTCTGTTTCAATCTGCTGGTTTGTACAAATAAAATGGCTAAATAACACCAGGGATCACGTCTTTTCGGTGCGACCATTTCGGCGCCACCTATTTCATTGCCGTACGTTTTCTGCACAGATCGTTTCGGCGCCAATTTGGTGCTCTTTGACAGTTCACTTATTTAGGGTTAGGGTCATTGTAGAGTTTGAAGTGCTGGTCCACCACTGAGTAATTTAAACGGGTGGGTTTTAGAGATGTTGAATGAAAGTTCTGCTTGTATTGTTTGACTTTCATCAGGTACATTGTGTCGTCATATTTGGTATTGTTTGAGCTGCTAGTATTAATGGTGCACTCATAATAGCCTCTACACTTATATAGCTTATCTCTGTTTGTTTAGTCGGGATATGAGAAATTGAATTTAGTCTTGTGCATGTTCCGAGCTGTGACGATTAGTTGTGGCCTTTATATCAAGTATATTGGTGTGGTTTGCAATTCCTTGCTATCGTTTGATCCCTATCACTGCATTTAGAGTTGTGAAACGTTGAAATAAGCTGCTATGTCACAGTGCTTACTGATGCATGTTAGGGTCTTGCGTCTTTTGGCATTGGTGTAATTGTTGGGTATATTTTTGGTTTTAAACAATAGATGTTGGTTTCCGTTTGATTCTTATGATTGTTTTATGTTTAATTCTGCGCGTTAGAGAAAGTTAAATTAAGAAAATAAGATTTGGCCGTGGCCTTCTGTTAAATTGTATAATTTTGATCGTTCTTTGCAGCAGAGGAGATGTTGAAAGATTGGTTTGTTTTGGTTTCCAAAAAACTTAATCTATTGGCTTAAAGCATTTTGTAAGTTTACGTCTTGCCTCCAAACGTTTTTAAATAACGAGGAATAAAAAATAATTTCGACAAAGAGTTAAGAAATATCCTTTTTTGCATAATACTGTTGTACCGGCAGGTACAAACAAATCGATTAATTTAAATCCTTACCGGAATGGTTCGGAACCAGAAATGTTGCCAATTTCCGAATGCTGACAAAATCATAATTTCTCGTTGGTTGGTGGTTTGTAAAAACTTTTTTGTGATTAAATGCTATAAATACCAAATACTCATTCTTTTGATATTAAGCTGGGCTTTTTCATGGCATTTTTAGGTAGACTTTTCCCAATCACTGTTTAAAGCAAAACAACTGCAATTTTTCGGTGATTTTTGCCCAGTTTGGGGTGGGACGACACTTTGACCAAAGCACTTTGCCCAAATCCCACGGTAGTTGTACTGCTTAAAAAAGACATCGCATTAAACAAACGGTGCATTATGGTTGAAATTTATTTTAAAAAAAGCATGTGAGCGAGATAGTAAATGTTAGGACTTTGCCGGTGGGTTCAAATGTAAAGTATTTGTTGGAGCCGTTTAGATGCGCTTGTTGATAAGCTCAGTTACCTCGGCCCAAAAAATGACGTAAGTTTAAGCGTAGTGCTTAACTGCACTAAACAGCCGAATAAGGTGGGCAAACACAACCGTGGCACTACAGCCTGGACCTCTGAAAGTGTTGGATGTAGAGATCTTAGATGTAGAAGAATGTATACTGGATTAGAATAGTACTTCTTGCAGCTTTGACGTAAGGAAAATCAAAAGGCTTTATATTTCTAATGTCAGCAATCAGAAACTTCAGGAAGAAAATTTTTGTGCTGTTTGGGTACACTAATTGTAACTAGATTGTTTTTTAAAATGGTAACAAGCTTTTCTTACCATATAAATGGCTCATTTCTGGAAATTATTTAATAAATTCGTTCATTTTTTTGCTAGGCGTACTCGTGTTGTTGAAGTTTGAAATTGAAGTCGTTTGTAAAAAACTCAAGTGCACTTAACAATCCAACCATAATTGTGTTACAGTGTGCTTCCCGTTCAACAGATTTCTAAACTGGCTAGAAATAAAATGGCATTATAGCGTTACGTGTGATGACTAGTACCACTATTGACATTTAACTGTTGTTGCTTTTAATCGGCTTCAGTTGTGGCTATCGTACGTATCAGTTTTTCGTTTTATTTGTTGAGAAATATTGAAATTTGTAAAAAATATTTACAAAAACTCAATCTAGGAAATTTGCAACGCACCTCATGCAACAACACCGAACCTTCGACCTCATCGCCAGCCATGAACACAACCGATCAGTCTTAGATTCACTATTGAATAGTTAATTCTATAGTGCATGTTGTTGAATCCGGCTAATCCGCTGTCATATTCGTCACTCCGTCTTGCGGTTGCTTTCTGACTTTCCGATTTCTAGCGTCACAGTTCTGATAAGCTCAACTCACCTGATACCTTCGGCTGCGAATAGTTTCGTTATCTTACAGGTTGGCTGCGAGATGGCTTGCAGGGCCACTACCGGCTGGAGTAAAAGTTCAAAATTATAATTGATTGTTTCACCTTTAGATTTGTGTTCTGCTCTGGATTTTCTATTGTGTACTCTTTTGCCCGTAATGTCAAACCATCCATAATTGAATAAAATCATATTTAATCTGTTTCACAGAAGTTCAAGTACCTTATCAAATATCCAAAAAAATTTGTTTTATTTGCTGTTTTACGCCGAAGCGTGTGACGAGTTTGCGGGCCCAGTTTCGCGTTATTGCGCCGGACAACACAGCTTCTTTCGAAAAAATGTCGCAGCGGTGGCAAACTGTTGGCAACACTATCCGACGCCCCGAGATGATTTAAACCCCAGACTTCCCGCTTCACAGACAAACGATTACCGCTCGACCAGCTGGCAATGTCGACTGGCAGCAGTAACACTGAATTTTTCTCAATAAATTTTACAAAAAATGTAACACATTCAAGTTAATAACATTTGTTATGATTGGCCGTGGTGGAATCGGTTCACTTTTGTGCTTCCACAGCCAGACCGATTCCACTGCTTCAATCCACATCTCTGGTTAGGGCAACCAGAGGGAAATATAGTGTGATTATAAATGCATGCCGATAAACAGCGTTTGACGTGTTTTGTTGGTTTGGTAAAACATTAACATGTACTTGCTGCTATTATTTGTTGAACACTGTTAAATGTCGCGCAATTAACCGAGGACCTGCGCAAAGGTATACGGCTATGCAATAAATTGTTCTAATTTTAAACTCCAACTCATAATCCTGCACTTGTTACGTCAACGTGATTTATAGGTAATGTTTGACTTTGAACGAATCATTAATATGCATTTATGTTAGATGATAAATCTTTACTTTGGGCCAAACTTGTTTGAGCCGGAACTTTGAAAGAATCTTCTAACCTTTATTTCTCAATAAATGAAGTCGGTTTTTGTAAATATTCTGATTTACTTCGTTTTTGAAAAGTTACTTCATGTGAGGTTTGCATTTACAGTATTTATTTATTTAGTTAAAGATTGTTTTAAAATTTTGATATAAAAATATTTCATATTCTGGCAGCTAAGTCAAAAAATAACGTTTAGATTTTCTTCTTCACCTCAAGTGACAGCATTTTGCAGTTAGTTTAATTGATTGGTCCACACTTATCCTTCGCTTATGACGAAGCGACAATGACATAGCGAATTGTTTTTCTATAATCAAATATACATGCCGGCTTAATACTTCGGATCTGATCTGATAAAGAAGAATTTTCAGCCTTTGCTTATATGTAATAATGATCTTTTATGTAATAATAATAATAATTACATGTAATGATCTTTTTTAAGTTTATTAGGGAGAAGTGTACCTTGCTGTTCATTGCTACTACGTCATATTTCAGGCGAAATTGAAAGCCCACATCAAGGACCCCAACGCGGCCGAGCTGAGCCACTTTCTCTTCCACCCTTTGGGGATGATAATCAACACCTGCTGTGGCCCCGAGTTGGCTCGAACGGTGCAGACCCCTCTTCTGACCCGTGACACAATCGAGTTCCTCCGCAGTTGCGCTACCAGCCAGGAAATGCAGCTCTGGTATGACCTTGGAGAATTCTGGACGAAAACAAAGTGAGTCGGTGACAAAGTTGGTCAATTTTGAAATTAACCGATTAGAGCCTGGGCGTCTCTGACTGATTGGTTGACTCAAGTTCGATTCCCGTTCGGGTCAAATCAGATACTTGGAATTGATATTCAAAGCTTCCTACTTAACGTTGAGCGTTTACAGTGCGGACGCGGAGCCACCATTGTTTGTGGCACTCTAATAGATGCTTGACTTGAAAAGCGAAAGTCGTATTGATGTCTCCGGTCGAATGTTTCCGAGAACGGTGAGCCAGAGTTATTGATAGCAAGTAGCGTTTCTGCTTGGGCAAACCACATCCTCGTTTATATGCTTGCACCACTTATGTTGCATTGTGCAATGTTGTTCTGACGCATATTTTATCGTGCAATGTTGTTTTGTAAGTTTGGATGATTTCGAAATGTTAAATACATTTATTTTTATCGTTCAACCATATTCAGTGGTTGAACGATTCAACAGTTGGTATTGAGATTCAAACAGCACTGGATGATGCATGTTGCTATCAGCGCGGTTTGTACAACCTTTCGGGCTGCCCAGCCATTGGGTTGGTTGACTTCGTCTGCACTTATACAAACATAAATACAGGAAATCAATTGCTTCCTGGATGCAGTTTAACGAGCTTTATTATGTTCGGTAGGTTTAAGGCATCATTTCAGTGAGATTTTTTGTCTGTACAAATTCGTCTAAACAGCAAGTCTCCGCTATATTTTAGTTAATATATTGTGCGGTTCGATGGTGATTGTTATTAGAGTGACAATTTCGAGCACTGCTGCTTAAAATGGGAGCATGAGACTACTGCAATAAGCGATGAGAAAACTAATGGATCTTTTCTAACTGCCGTCCTGGTAATCACCAGGTGCACGAATGACCTCTTCTAAAATTCGCAATACCAGGAGTAGCCATAGATGAATAACATACTGCGTTTTTTTTGTTTTTTTTTAATTATACCGTAATTATTACTGTAATTAATTATCGTCAAAACTCCAGCTTTGTTATTAATCCGTAACTCATTTAACTCCAGAAGCGAATTCCCGAAAGACTTTTTCTTTCCCCCGTACGTTCCCACTTTCTCTTCCGGTTGGGTCCCCCCGCCCATCCCTTCCATGGACGCCGAAACTCAAGTACTGGCCGCCGCCATCCAAGGCCAGGCTGATCACGTGCAGAGGGCGGAGGAGGCGTGGAAAGCTGGAGGGGCAAACGTAAGTGTTTACTTTTGGTGTAAATTTGAAAAACGGCTTCATTTGAAGTCAAAACTGAAAATCTCAACGTTTTGACGTGAAATAATTTGGCCAAAATTTTTCAGTTTACTTATATCAGTTGAGAGTAGCGCGAAACACCAAGGAGTAGCCCGGAACCCGATCCCTAAATTACCTTAAATTCAAGAGTATGGTAATAGGTACCCCGTACCAATTTTTCGTTTTTCGCAGTATGGTTTGACAAGGATGGCACGCGCTTAAACAGACAAACGCAAACGACCTACAAATCAATTTTTTCAATATACTCGCTGTATTACACCTAAGCGTGTAACGAGTTAGCAGGGCCCACCTGCGCGTCATTGCGCCTGAGGGCAGCACAGCTCCTTTGGAAGAATGTCTCTGCGGTGCCGAGCCGTTGGCAACACTTTGTCTGATTTGATCGGCCCGAGATTTGAACGTTAGACCTTCTCCAGAGACGAACGCGTTACCGCTCCGTCAACTGGCCAGCGAAGTGAGCTACGCCGCTTAAAATCCGTGAACTTCTTGTAGATTGAGGACGCGCTGAAGCCTCTTTCACCGGGACCGGGCACCGAGACCATGCCAACTCGCAGAACCAGCATCATCACGCCGATGCGCAAGCCCAGTGTGGCAAACGGACGCCAAACTTCCAACTCGTTCAAGCAGCACGTCGAAAATCACGTTGCTAGGTGAGGTGACGTCACTGATGACTTAAGTTCTAGAAAAAATATTTGTATGCCTTTTGTCTGGTACCGGTTTGGTTTGTAGTAATTGTAATTTTGTGTCTGTTTATTCAATTGTCTTCACAAGGAGACATCGAAGGGATCTTTTTGTCTTTGACTCGAGTTCCACCTACGCGCTACACTCCCTGGGATTTACAGAACGCTCCCGTAATGCTCTTCCTGCTCTTACAATACGATCTCTTCTTTCACAGAAACCAGGCGGCGCAGAGCGGTCCCGCCCCTCCCCGGAAGTTGTGTAGAGCGATGTACGACTTCACCGCGCGCAACGAACATGAATTGTCGGTGCGCCTCGACGACCTGCTCGATGTGCTGGATGATTCGAAGTCGTGGTGGAAAGTGCAAAATAGAGATGGTATGTGACGGAATAAAGGAAAATAATGGTGATTGTTGGTATTAAATTAGCACCCTGAGTGGTTAAGAACGCTTCTAAAGATATGATCATCCAGAAAAAAACGCATTTTTTGATCGTACTAACGATAACTCTGATATATTGGCTAGTTGCCATAAACCAAGGGCGTCCAACCCGCGGCCCGCGGGCCAAAAGTGGCCCACCAAAGGTTTTGAAATGGCCCGCCGTTGGTTGGTTGATTGATGCTTCCGCGCTGACGTTGTGAGTTGCAGAAAAATACCACAAAATCACCTTGTTTTTGGCAGAAAACACTGATCAAATCTGAGCGAAGACCTTTTTATTTTATGGGTCTTCACCTACTTTTTGGCAGAAAAAACTGATCAAATCTGAGCGAAGACTTTTTTTTTGTTTTTTTGTTTTTGTTTGTTTTGGTCTTCACCTACTTTTTGGAAGAAAATACTGATCAAATCTGAGCGAAGACCTTTTTTTTTTGGTCTTCACCTACTTTTTGGCAGAAAAAACGATAAATTTTTGGCTCGCCAAAAGTTTTGGAACAGCAAATTTGGCCTGCGGCTGAAAAAGGTTGGACGCCCCTGCCATAAATTATCTTCGGTAGTTAGTAAACGTGGTTCGTTGCAAGCAGCATCCCCTTTGACACGGAGATGTACCATGAAAAATGGTGAATGGTAAAAAGTACCAGATTAAGCCAGAAATCATCGAAGCCGAATGAGCCTGTAGTTTTCTATTCAAGCTGCCGCCTGTCTACCACGCCGTGGCCACCGAAACCGCCCGCGCACGGTGAAGACTTTACACTCTTCCTTTGTCTGTATTGCTGAGAGTCAAGCAGGGATTCTGTGAATACCAGTTTTAAGATATTTGTTTTTTTCTTTCGGCCGGGATTTGAACCCGAGACTACTGTTTCAACAGCAGCCCACTGATTGTTGAAACACATAGGCCAGAATTTCCGTATTTTTTTGCTCAGGCGATACCGGCTACGTTCCTGAGAACCTGATGCTTCTCATTTCGCCTTCAAGCAAGGTTAGCTCTCCCCCTAGTTACCGAGAAGCTCCCCCCACTTTCGTGCCCCCTCCACCGCCTCCTCCTCCACCCCCAGTAAGTACTAATTGATAAGTACCAAGACTTGTGTCCTTTAAATCACCGCCAGATGAATAAGTGGTAAGCGTGCTCGTTTGTGGAACTAAAAGTTTGCGTTCAATTCTCTGGCCTGTCAAAATATAAAAAGTGGTAAATAACTCGCCACCGCTGCGGTATTTCTTTTAAACAGCTGAGAATGACTGGAAGATCATTCCCGCTACACTAAAATACCGCAAGTACGATACTAGATTAAGTTTGACGTCATCGGTTAGTTGCGGTTGTGCCAATTTTGGGGCTTATTTGTTTTTTTGTGGCAGAGACAGGTCGTGGAGTTACTGTATTCTAAACAGTGAGCACAGTGTATTAATAATATTATTGTAGCAAGTATGTTGAATTTAAAAACGACAATTATTTTTTCTATAACGTTCAATCGTTGCTGCATGTCTTGTCGACAGTTAATGTATTCAAATTTTGTACCAACTTGAAATGTTTTTAAGGAAATGCTTTAAACAATGCACTCAGTTGTATTTCTGCTTTAGGGTAATAGAGACAAAGTACAGGGTGGTTGAAAAGTAACTAGGCATTAAAAATTTGTAATAATTTCCAAAATTTGACTTTAAGCTTAATGAAATACAAAGGAGCATATTGAATATTACAGGAGAAAGTATAATTGCTCAGTTGAATTACTTAAAATTTGTAACAAAGATCAAATATTCATATTTCAACGTATGCACCATTTGCTTCAACTAGCTTCATTAAACGACCAGGGATAGAACGAACAACTTTTAAAAGAATGTCATTGGGGATAGCATTCAAAACTTGTTGGATTCTTATCTCCAAATCTTCCAATGTGCGAGGTTTTGTCTTGTACACTTCCTCTTTTGTGTAACCCCACAGGTAAAAATCACACGGTGTAAGATCTGGGCTTCTCGGAGGCCATTCATGAAGTCCGCGTCGACCCAGCCATCGACCTGAAAAGTGTTGGTCTAACCACGCTCGCACAGTGAGAGCAAAGTGGGGTGGTGCACCATCTTGCATAAATATTAAGTCATCGATGTTATCCCAACCAGACACTGTGGGCCACACAAAACTATCAAGCATGTGAAGGTAGCGCTCCGCATTCATGGTATCTGAACGCTTTTCAGGTCGATGGCTGGGTCGACGCGGACCTCATGAATGGCCTCCGAGAAGCCCAGATCTTACACCGTGTGATTTTTACCTGTGGGGTTACACAAAAGAGGAAGTGTACAAGACAAAACCTCGCACATTGGAAGATTTGGAGATAAGAATCCAACAAGTTTTGAATGCTATCCCCAATGACATTCTTTTAAAAGTTGTTCGTTCTATCCCTGGTCGTTTAATGAAGCTAGTTGAAGCAAATGGTGCATACGTTGAAATATGAATATTTGATCTTTGTTACAAATTTTAAGTAATTCAACTGAGCAATTATACTTTCTCCTGTAATATTCAATATGCTCCTTTGTATTTCATTAAGCTTAAGGTCAAATTTTGGAAATTATTACAAATTTTTAATGCCTAGTTACTTTTCAACCACCCTGTAGTAAAACGCTATTAATTTCTATATCGCAAGGAAAAAAACAGCTTATGTTTCTTGCAGGAGGTTCCAGCTCCCCCTCCTGCCCCTTCGGCCTTGTATGCGGCCGTGCACACCACACCTCCTGCTGCAAAGGTCCCTCCTATCCCGTTCACCCCTGCGAGCCTGTCGAACGTGGTGTTGAAGAAGGCCACCCCTCCCCCCAGGCGCACGCCCTCCATCGACAGTGATGTGCTGCAAGCCGAATTGAGACAGAGGGTTTCCTCGCAAAAACAAAGAAATTTCGTCCTGCCGAAAAAGAGTTGTAAGTTTGGAATGTCTACAACAGTTGTTAGATAAAAAGCTTTTGCTTCCAATTTCAAGCAGTCCAAATTTAACTCAAACGCAACAGCCTTGTTTCATTTCTAGAGAATCCTAGTTGCAAACCGCTATGTTTAATGAAACGAACGTTTTAGTGTCACATGATGCTTAGCGAACAGTAGTACATATTTACGAAATAAAGGGAGATATCTTGCAAAAGGCTACAACAGATATTAATACCTTGTGATACCCATCAGTCTGTTTCACCCATGGTTGGGATCATGAGGGCATCTCTTTTACTTAGTAGTTTTTGTTTTAATTTTATACTGTGGCAAGTGTGACATTGTTTTGTAATGCAGTATTTGCTCTTACTCAACGTTATTGAACATTTCGTAACCCTACTTTCAGCTATAGATTAACTGGATTGTTTTTTAGATATTAGTTTCATGGGCTAAATTTGTCGAAAAATGTGCCCAAATCTCGTGATATTCTTTTTTATGCGGTGCCAAGTATATACCTACATTTGCGGTACTTTTTCTTGCATGTTTATGAATAAATAGTCACTATTTAATAAATAGTGACAAAAAGAAGTACCGCAAATGTAGGTTTACACTTGGCGCAGCGGCTTTTGTATATTTGTTAGTGGAGCGTGACGGAGCGCTCTCGGCTGCTCTTTGATGTGCTCCATGTTTCCAACTGCTAAAGCATTCTTAGCTATCAACTGTTAAAGCACTTCTCGCTTTGAACTTTCAACACATTGCGCGCTGTGAGACGCACGTAATGACAAATTGAAAATGAATATGACAGAATATTTCGTAGTAAATATGTACTGAAATGTCTCTGTCCTTGCCACGATTTTGGAACCCCTATTAGTCATTTTCGCTAAACTTCGAATCTATTTGCTGGCTTGCATTTTTACTACCTCGTGCTCACTTTGTCATTTATGCTTCAATGATACGGTTAGCGAAAAACGTAGCCGATTGCGTTACTCAAATTCAATTTGTCATAAGGTGTGTCCCGTAGCGCGCAATGTGTTATAAGTTCAAAGCGACAAGTGCTTTAACAGTTGATAGCTAAGGATGCTTTAGCAGTTAGAAACTTGGAGCACATCAAAGAGCAGCCAAGAGCGCTCCGTCACGCTCCACTAACAAATGTACAAAAGCTGCTGCACCAAGTGTAAACCTACATTTGCGGTACTTTTTGTCACTGTTTATTAAATAATGACTATTTATTAATAAAGCGTGACTATTTAATAAATAGTGACTATTTATTCATAAACGTGTAAGAAAAAGTACCGCAAATGTAAGTCATAAGTACACACGTGGCGTCCCATACTCTTTACTTGTGCAGTAATTGTGAACTTTAGTTACTATTTGAAAAAAAATAATTGAAAAAGAAAAGCACGAAAAGAACAACGGAAGAATAAAAAACAAGCGTGAGGAACGAACATGGAAAATGGATAGTTTATTCTTTAATCGTTTTACGTGCTTTTGGCCTAAAGGTTACCAGTACAGAAGCTTAGGGAAGAGCCACTAGAACGGCGACTACTTAAAAACAAGTTGTGCGAAAAAGTTATCCTCCCTCAAGATTTCAACCTGCAGCCGTTCAAAATCATCTTTTTCTTTTTTCAGCGTCGTCAAACCTGCTCGTCGTGAACAAGTCGTCGACCAAATACGAGGTGACGCAATGGCTGAAGTCGCACGGCTTCTCCGATCTAACTGTGGCGAGTCTCAGTGTGTTGAACGGAGCCCAGATATTCACTCTCACCAAGGATGAACTGAAACAAGTACGTGGACAATTGCACTTATAGTTACACAATTGCTACTCTGGAATCCAAGTTTGAAGTTGTTTTTTTTTATACATTTCAACGATCATAATGCTGGAATGAAAAATTAAACATCGAATGTTTTTTTGTGAAAACAAACCGATATTTCCACGCTGTTGCGAAATTATTAGGGGCAGAGGGAATTGCACTTGCAATTGTTTATATAACTAGTTGCCTTCGTAAAATGTCGGTGTCAGTGATATTTTTGCAATCAACTTTTTTCTTGGGGCAGTTGTCATTTTTCGACTCTTTTGGAAGCGGACTGGAGAGCTTCATGTTAGGCAAGGAAATACGTGTAGCCGAAGGTGGATACATTGATTTGCGCAAACAGAAAGGCCTTGGACTGTCGAAGGTTGATTTTGTTTGGAAACCCACAAGTCGTTCATCAGCGATTTGCTGCTTTGGTTTGTTGGTGTTGCCCGATCCCCCTCGAGGAGATGGCGGCGAATGAGTGCAATCGTGAGAAACTAGGTAGTGTCCAACTGCCCAGTAGTTTGACTCTGACCTGACAAAAGATCAAAAAGAAAAAAATCTAAGTAGCTCTACAGTTTGAGTTGAGTATCCGACCTCGGTGAAGAATGATTTCTCCAGCCGACACCTATATCAACTCGTAGGCGCAATCAAAAGTTTTGAAGTAAATTAAGTTACACGGTGTAATGCTTTGCAGATTTGCGATGATGAGGGGTCAAGAGTTCACAGTTTGCTCACAGTTCAAAGGTCAATGGATGGTTTCGCTACAGCGAGTGGGGGATCCGAACTCGGCCGTATCATGAAGAAGAGACGAGAAGGAATTCCTGATCCCGGTTATTGATGCTTTGTACATAACACTGCATGACGTCATTCGTTGCCAGGACAACTTATGCAATTGTTACGTAATAAAGGTGCTTAGATTTGTTTAAAGGCAATTCTATCTCTCTTCCTTTTTCAGCGTGTGCCTTATCACCATTTTATCTTCAGTTTTCTTGCACTTGGTTGAGCGTGACGTCATTAATCGATGACGCGATTGCTAAATGCTTTAGGGCTCTTCGAATCATGGTGCTATGGTACGTAGTGTGCTACTGTGATGTCATAAATAATAGCTGTTACGTCATTTTATTGTGGTACTATGACGTAAAGTGTTGCCATAATATTTCTACAAATTCTGGTCACAGCAGTGTTGCAATTCAAATTTTTTTGACCAATGAAAGCGTGCTATGGACAAGTATCTATAATTTTTCGCTGTGTGTTTCCGAAACCATCCTGCTATATATTTCTGTGTTTCACCAACTGCATCGTCCTGGTCCATTGTATGGCGCCACTGGTGGTTACGAGACAGTTACTCACTTTCGCTAGAGGTCGCTAGATTGTAGTCACTGTTATTGAAATATATTTTGGTTGCTGAATTGTTCTATAGCTAATAATGTAATGCTGTGCTCTTGTAATATTGTTTTTTAACTATTTGCTCAGCGTATAGACGGCCATTTTGTTATAAAATTCCACGGGCCGCTATATTAGTTGTAATGCAACTTTTAGAACAAAAGCCCTATCGCTCCAGTTTTGCTTAAGTGTTAGATTTTTGGATTCTGCTGAAATATTGTGGTTTAAAGTTTGATCTGTTTTGAAAAACATTTCTTTGGTTATGCTTATTTTCTAATTATTGCGTGATTGTGACTTCAGCCACCGGTTCAAAGCATTATTTTTTAACATTTTGATGAAAATTGATATAAAAAATAATAATTAATACTGTACAAAAGTTTTGTTTATTTTTGGCGCTGTTTATTTCTCACAATCTTTTATTTTGATCTGAGATCTATATTGTTTACGTTGCTTCATAAAAGCATAACTTTTTGCGTATACTATTAACATCTGAGCATCACTTGACATTGTAGGCCTGGAGCAGACACGAACATCCAGTAGAGTTTGTGCGATGAGAATTAAACAAGATGACAGGAAGCGATATTATGATTGTCGATAGACCGGTGTAAGTTTTTTCATTAAAGTGTAACTTTAAAATGATTATCGATTCATATTGATGTTATTATATATAACATAACTCGTTATTTCTTTATTTATCATCTGCCATTGCTTGTAAATAAATAATTTCACAAAAAATTTTGTGATAAACTTTGAAGAATATTGGAGGTTTACAACAATCTCAACATGGTAGTGGTTCTATTCAACCCAATTCCAGGGGTGGAGCCGCGAAGAATATCGGCGGGAAAACAACTATTTCACGACCATCAGAATGTGGATAGAAGATCATAAAAGTCATCAATGGCTCTTCTGAAAACGCATGGATCAGGACACCCGAAGACAGCGGAGTTTTTATCAAATTAACCCATGCCAGAATTCCAACTACTCAATTTTAATTGGAATTTTTTGTCGAAATACCAATCCTTGACTTAAACTCAATTTTGATTTTTTTGACAAAATTTAATAATTTGCCCGTGGTGAACTTTGGTAAAATTTTGAAATCTCACCAAAAATTGACTTACCCCTATTTTGAAATTTTTTAGACGATTTGAGATTTGGCCATTGTTAACCGTGCTAAAATTTTAAAAACTCACCAAAAATCGACGTACCTCGATTTTGAATTTTTTGCCAAAATATGATGAGAATTTGCCCTTGGCTAGCCATGCCAAAATTTCAAAAACCCACCTAAAATCGAACTAGCCTACGTCGGTTGTGAATTTTTTGCCAAAATTTTAGAATTTGCCATGGTTAACCTTGCCAAAATTTCAAAAACTCATCAAAAATCGACTTACTTCTGTTTTGAATTATTGCCAAAATTTGAGAATTTGCCCTAAGTTTCAAAATTTCACCAAAAATCGACGTACCTCGATTTCCAATTTTTTGCCAAAATTAGAAATTTTTCCCACCTTGCGAAAACATTCAAATTACTTTACCATTTCGACAAATTGTTAATTTTGTAAAGTGTTGTTTACAAAAGGTTAAAACGATAATTTTTTTTATTGTGAGTTATTAGTGCTTTTCGGCATACCTTGAGAACAGGAAACTGAAGGCTTTCAACAAGTTTAATTTTGTTTTTGCGATCACACATGATATGCGTAAATTTTCTATTTTCATGCAAACACGAAACAAAAAACAAATTGGATAGGGTAAAACAGCCTTCGTGTGCAGTGCACTCGTCTAACTACTCAGTATATGGGATCAAGCAAGCTTCATGCTGCGATTGCAGATTCATAGAACACCAACAAAAATCGAAAATGTTAAGTTAGCCTTTTGCCGCAAGACTAGCCTTTTGCAGCAAAGCTTGGAAGATTACCAGCGAAAAATGGCTGGATTAGCGGGCGCTTTGCTGCTATTACCTTCGTTTGGTCAAAAATATTTTTCCTTTTGTGTTTGGAACTGTTGGAGCATCCAATGCTTGTCATATGGATTTGTTGTTCCGGGAACGGTTAAAAGTGGAATGAAACCAGAATTTCTCCATAATGACGTCATCACATAGGCATGACGCATTATATCCGTCATAGTAAGGTTGCCTTGGTAATTAAGCAAGGTTTGCGGCGACATGAGCGAATCATAGAAGGGCAATTGTGACGAAATAGTCTTCAATGGTGGTATGGTTCTCAGGAGATTGTCGATGCTGTGTTGGTTGGGGGGCTGATGGTTTGTTGAGTTTGAATTTTTGTTTTGTTTTTCTTCCGTTGGTCTTCTTTGAAATGTTTTATTTATTTCAGTATTTTCTTTTGATTTTTCTTGAACATGTTTATGGTTACTTACTTCTTTACACAAAAGTTCAGTTGCAGTTTCGGGACAGCTTTCAACTTTTTCAAAATCTTGTTTGTTTTCCGCATCTTCTGTCACCGCGTTTGTTTCTTTTACGTTATGATTTTGTTTTTTTCCATTCTTTTTGCTTTTCCGGGCTAATTTCATTTTCTCTCTCTTTTCAACTTCTTCAGGGTCCATAGGCTCACCTACAAAAAAACTGCTCAAAAAAAACAAATAAAGAAGATATGAAAATAAAAATCTTGCATTTACACGATTCTATTTATAATGAAACGCAGTTAGTGCAAAACCGCAAAGGTTGGTTGGCAGGTTGAAACTTTACGGTGAACAAGAGCAAGGTGCAAGTATAGAACATCATACCACAGTTTCCAGCAATTTAACCCAAAACAAATTTACTAACGCATGATTAGTATAATTAATAAGACTTTAAAATCAAACCTTTTTAGGGTCAAAAATCACTTAGAGCAGTTTAGAATTTTTACCCGAGCAAGTGGTGAGCTGTGCATTGTGGGGCGGCCTCCCCGGCCCTTTTTTTGTGTGCTCCTGCTTTCTCCATTTCGCCCGTCGATTTTGAAACCAGACCTAAATGCAAACAAACTGAGATAAACCCATCATTTGAATAAACACTTGAAATTCAATGGGTACTGTATGACCGGGCAAACGATTGCGCGTTCGCCACTAAAGTGACAGGTCTGGGTTCTATTCCCGGTCCTGTCAAACCAGACCAGTGGCTGCATCTGCGATAACACTTTTTACTGTTGGTGTTGCTCAAAACAATAAATAAATAATAAAAAACACCCCCTATAGAACACAGATTGTGCAACCAGGGTATTCCCAACATAAATTCTCTCCGTAATTCCAATCCTTTAGGATTGTTGGTGAAGCTTTAAATTCACTTTGATGCTACTCATTAAAAAAAAAAAAACGAAAAAAAAAAAAACAGACGCATCCAACCAGAAGACGTTAATAATGTTCCTAGCTTGACGTTTTGCACGGACCGACGCATGAAGTCGACAAAAGACTAAAATATTTTCTCCTAATTTCTTCAGCAAAATTTGGTAGCTCGTTGTGAAACGGCACAAAATGTTTAACCGAAATTGTTGTTTTAATTTCAATATTTTGCCTGAGTTCTTACTCGAATTATTTAGCGCATGCCGTGTTCTTAATTTGCTTTGAAATTTTGAGCTGAAGAGAGCACTGTGTTCTTTTAAAATTGTTCTTATAAAGAAAACTGTATGTTGTATGATAATATTGTATGGTAAGTTGTTTTTTATTTTTCTCGTGAACTACGGTAGCTTTAATAATCTAACTAGTGTCCTTATAATTTTTTGCTAAGCTGCTAATGCAGTTCTCAGTTCAACGGTTCCATTCAAAAGCAATTTGTTCATAATGAAAGACTAAAATCCTCTGCTTTGTATTTAAACTTGTAATATACGCTACTCCTAGCTTTGCCTTGCAAATGGCCTCTTTCAGTTACACGCTTGGTGAATCCTCAAAATTGACAAATCCATTTTACCCCAAAGTCATAATAACAATACTTATTTTCTTTTAGACAATAGTTAAAAGCAACTTAAACCTTCTTGAGGGTTTGTTTAGCGTTAGCGTATTATAGGTGGCTTTAGCAAAATCCATCTAAACCTATAATTGAAGAAAAGGATAATATAATCAGGGCCAGATTTAGGGTTCTAATTTTATTGCTTTTTGTTGCGTGCAAAACATTGCCAATAACAAGATAATAAAAAGGTCTTGGGTTATTTTTTGTGTAAACGAACAAAGCCAACAACTTAAACAGTTTTTCCAACACCTGAGTTATTCAAGTTATTTCCTTGGAAATTATATCTTTCGAACCTAAACTGACATTTATATGCAAAATTACAAGCAGGTTACGTCTTGTACTATTATAGTTTTACTTTTCTTAAGCTTTTGGGATAAATCAAAACTTTAAAATTAAATGTAATCCTTTTCAAAAGCAAAAATGGTTCTAACTAGATTAACAAACAGCTAGTTCAGTTATCCAATATCTCAACCCCAGTATAGCCTTGGCCTGCTTATCAAAGTTGCAATAATTCTTTTCCTGACAACCAACCAATCAATCTTGTGGTTTCGCGATTGTAAGATGTTGCATGCAGATATCAAGGGTAAAAAGTTCAATTCTCAAGTTTGGACTCCTCAGGCCCCATTTTTCAAAACAAAAGTTTTGTGGATGAAAATTTCTATCAGTACCAAAAACAGTATTTCTTAACTTTTTGTGAATCGATGAACCCTGGCACCATTCTTCTAGGTTTCGTCGAACCAACAATTTTTTTACTCAAACATTTAAAAACCAACTACATTTAATCATAAACCATTTTGTATCATTGTAATTTCTGTTGTCTTTTTGGCAGCCATTTGGGAAACTCGAGTCCTTGTTTTGGAAAGAAGCAGTCTCAAGTTATTTTCACCTCCAACACTGTTTCGTTTCTTTGTTTTAACCGGACGAGAAAAATGCCTAGAAATCTATGCCTATGCAGACTGGGTCAAAATTTCTGAAAACTTTTGCCAAACCCCTGAAACATATCTGCCAAACCCTAGAGTTTGATTGATTCCTGATTAGGAACAACTGACTTAAAGTTTTGATCAAACTAAAATACGTACGCGAAGACTCACCTGAATTCGAGACTCGGGTAGTTCAAGTTGCTGTGCGAGTTCCTCCCTCGAATACACATCTGGATAATGGGAGTCGCTAAATGAGCTCTCTAACGCCTCCAGTTGCCATGAAGTGAAGTTGGTTCGAGTTCTGCGTCGTTTCACGTGACAAAGTTCATCGTCGGAAATGTCTGATTGTGAAAAAATAATCATCAATTAATACGTAACAATAAATTCTTGCAGTGCGTTTTACGAGTTGAAACAAACAGTTTTATAATTCGGGGCTCATCAGTTGTGCTTCTGCTATTATAGCAACTAGTTTAAAAAGGGGAACTTGAAAACCTTCTGCAGCATGAAACTTTGACGAATAAAATTTTTAAATTTCGCTAATTTCTAACGTCACTAATATTTGTCCGGATAAAGTTGATAACATTTCTGTGTCCATTTTTGGCTCCACTTTTTGATTTTGTTTTTTATTATTTATCTTTTTTTTCTTTCTTTTTTCGTTTCTTGAGGAAGTGGACTAGCAGTTTTTCACCGAGAAAAGAACGTATAGCAATTTTAATTTTACGTATTTGGCTTTTTGCATTTATTTTACAGGTTCTTTTTTATTCGTTTTGTTCTTTAATTCTTTTTTATATTTGTGTTTCTTTTTTTTCGGAGACCTTTTTTTGAAAATAAACCGCAAATCAGTGTCAGAAACTAGACCCGCTCAATGAATGTGAAAAGTGTCCCAACGAAAAAAGTTAAAACGCTAAATTTAAAATTGCTTTCCACTTGGCAAAAAATGGAAAATCCTTTATCTGTTCTTTAGTTAGGGTAAAATTATTTATTTAGGGTTTTTATTCAGGGTAAAAAAGCGCGTTACTGCTCTTATTGTGCGATTGTTGGATTTAATTATTTATTTTACTCGATTTTATTAATTTTATTGAGTATATTTTGCGTGGAAATTAAATATTTAATTCAAAAACTCGGGTGCAATGCATGAATTTTGTTGGTGCTCTCGCGAATTGTTGGCTCAATATTTTACTTTCAGCCCTGAATTTTACCTTAGCCCGAAAAAAATTATGTGAAGCCCAAATTACGACAAAAAATAAGACACTGTTATAAGTTGACCCAAAAAAAGAAAATTAAACAAAATCTCTTTTTAAATTCTAGGCCGAATCGTATAATATTGACAAACCTAGCTTAAGTTGGATTCCTTGAAAATGAATGAGAAATAAACTATATGAGAAATTATTTCTATCTACGCTAGTTTATATTTCCAGCCCTAAATCAGGCACGAACCCGGCCTCAAACAAGCACCTAAATTTAGACCCCGCTCGATAAAACTGCCTCATTTAAGTCTATACTTCGAATCAAACCAAAATGAAGCAAAGGCCATTCTGGTGAATATGTTCATGTACAATATCAATGTTCTCAGTTCTGCGAAGAAACTTCATTTTTATTGTCTTCATTTTTATTGTCTCTCCATTACGAGGTGACAACTTTAAAGGTCCAGATGGAACTGTGACGTCATAAATCGGATTATTTAATAACTTTGCCTTCTGTTGCGTAACGTAATTAACAAGATGGTTGCCTTCGCGTAGGAAATTGGATTTATATCACTTTAATTGTTTTTCAATCCCAGAATTTCACGGCCGTAGTAAATTCACGCTTCGTTGCACATCTAGACCTTGCCTTCTGATCTGTTTATTAGGCGTTTTAGAGTTTTTAGAACCAGTAAAATTTAGTTTTTCTATGGTTTTTGGTATTGCAACTTACAATTTAACATCAAAATACACGATAATTCATTTTAATCACATTGGTATAACGTAAGCAAGTAAATTCGACGACTGATTCACGAAGTTAATCGAACCTATAAATTTGCAAATCAAAACCTGGTCAACCCAGAGGCGTTGCTAAGGATGGTGGCACCCCGGGCGGGAGTGCGTGGTGTCACCCTGTATGGGTGACGCACCCTTCATGATGTCACCCCTCTGTTAGTGAATTTAGTGAAGACCAAAAAAAAAGGTCTTCGCCAAAGCCTCTGTGGGTTTTCGGCTTTCGCTGCGTTTGTAGATTGAGACCAAATAAATTGAAACAAAAAGTCTTCATCACAACCACATTATAAAATGGTGTCACCTCACAATGGTGACACCCGGGGCGGGACACTCCCCCCTCCTAGCGACGCCACTGGTCAAACCCTACAAATAGAGACAGCAATTTTCCAAAAGAAACCAAAAATGTTAGAAAATGAACATAAAGAGTTATACTTGAGCCAAACTTGATCTCAAAACCCGCTAATTGGCGATTACACTTTGGGTGAATTAATGACTAATATTTTGTAATTTCCGAAAACCACAATATTTTGAAATCACGTTTTTATTTTAATTTTAAATAGTATTGATTTATACTGACCTGCAGCTGATTGGGTGAAGAGAAAATCTCGCGTTAGCGCATGATCTAATAAGGACGCTGATCTGTAGGGGCCAGGAGATAGCCAAAGGCAAGGATTGCTTCCGGAAATCATTGAAGCATCACGGGATTCCTCGGAATTGTTCGCTGAGAACGCTTCCTATGAAATAAAAAAGAAATTAATTGATAAACTCGAAGTCTGAAATCCGTCAAAAAATTTGACAACTTTTATTTGCATAAACTTGATCGTATAGTAATAATAATAACAATAATATAATTTAGAGCTCGGCATTGGAAAAGGGAGAAATGAAGAACTAATATATGAAATCGTCAACTTTTCACGTATAAGTCTAGCAGTCAACCAAGATCATTTACTACGCTTTGCCTCCTTTTTGGTGGGTACCTGATCCGCCATTTCTTTTTCTGTCATTGCTGAATTCCACTTCGGTGAAACATTTCTTTTGGCCTGAAATGAAGACGAATTTCCTGGGAGAAACAAACGAGATTTGTTCGACATCGCACTTGATCCCAAAGAAGTTGGAATGCGAACATTCGCGTACAAGTTTGCTAATGCTTGGGAATCATAAAAGTTAGCCATAACGTCAACAAACTAATCTGCAAATTCAACAATATAATTAAAAACTGTGTGGTAAACTACGAACTGTAAGTTGCAACAATGTTGGGTGAAAAGAGTCGGAAAAATTTCAATGTCATTGTCACTCATTTGAATCTTTTTCAACGGCTGAGGTCTTTAAATCATAATTGAGAACCACATTCTTTTTCGCATTTTGATCTATATTTCACAGAAGTTGGGTTGCTTGAATGTTTTACAGACAAATTGTGAGGTCGATTTTGTGTACTCCAAACGAGAATTTTACCTGCTCCCCCGCCCAAAACTATCAATGAAGAGGTGCTTTTCCACTCTCTGGAGAAAACATTCCATTAGATTTTTGCTAATACTAAAAAGTTTCATCTATGATAAGGAAAAGATTTAGTGTTGCAAGAAACTGAATATTCAAGATTAACTTTGCGATAGTTTTTAAGTTTCATTAAATTTTTTTTAAAAATGCAGATATTCCGCAGAAGTCCTGAATGCTGACTACTTCATTCAACTCGGAAATATTGTTCAACTGTTCTGTTTGATTAAGCTCAACCAGATTTTACACGATTTGCTTTTTTTGCGAAGTATCTCGTATCTTTCTTTATTTGCGGTTTGTTTGAATTAAAATAAAATTGGAAAGATGTTCTTCTCTCTAACAAGATAACCTAATAACCGTTAAATGGATTTTGAAAGAAAAGGAAATTTTTTATTAAAAGTAATTACAAAAATATTTACTCTGCAATGAATATTAATAGAATGCAGATGGACTTCTGAGGTGTCGATTTAAAAGATTAAACTGCATTTTCAAAAAGCCATTAAGCCAGCAATATTACCAATTAGTTTTTAAAATAAAATTGCAAAAAATATATTAAGTGTTCAAAATTGCCACACTTGTGTTATTCAGTAGGTATAAACTAATATTATTAGACTGCTATGAAATCAATATTTAATTTTTTGTGAGTGTGTCTGTGTAAGGTACTATATGTTTTTTTAGCTTAGCTCGTGTAACTCAAAAATAAAAATTAGCAGCATAGGTTTTTTGTGGCAGTTTTTTTCTTTTGCTTTTTTGTTTTGAAACGTTTTGTTTCATAAGAAAATTTGATCTTGCATTTTGTTGCTGTAATTACATCACCAATATTGTTCATTAACTGCACAGTATAGTCATAATTTACAGAGGTGGAGTCCTCGAGGACGTCCTTGGCCTCGAGCCCTCAAGTCCTCGAAAATTGGCCTGTCCTCGGCTCGAGGACAGCAGTATTTTTTGAATTGTTAAAATTTTGGAGAGCGCTTGAAAAATTATTTGGAAAACGTTTTTTTGTGGAGATCGCTTGAAAAATTTTTGTGAAGATCTTTTTCTTTGTAGAGCACTTGCGCTTGTGTCCTTGGTCCTTGGCCTTGGCCTCGATCATTCCTGTCCTTGGCCTCGAGAGTGTCTGTCCTCGGAAAGCTGTCCTTGGCCTCGGATTTTTTTGTGTCCTTGGCCTTGGCCTCGAGCCTTGTGTCCTCGACTCCACCTCAGATAATTTAAACCTATCTGTTAAAAGCGTGTACGGAAACTGCGTCCTTTTCTTTTTACTCTTTTACAAATTTCAAATTTTGGTGAACAAAAACATTTTGTGCTCGATTTTTTTTATTGTATAGCAATTTGTAATATTTTTTCGTTAACTCTTCCACTGTCTTTATTTGCAGAGAGTAAGGAGAGGTGATTTTTTTTCATTTCCACCGGGATCCTCAGAAAGAAACTGTAATCATTGCCGATTTTGTCAATTTTGGAAAAAATTACCGTCATTGTTTCATTGACACCATAAACGTCTCTTTAATTGTGAAAATAAATAGGTTATGTCAGTTCAAAGTTGAATGAATTACTGCGTTCTAATGACATTTGCCTCTTTCCTCTTCGAGTTTACTGATTGGAAAAGCTGATGTTCCAACATGGGTTTAAATCCCACCCGTGATCATATTTTTCTGACTACTGAAAGCTGATTTAGCTTATGATGGAATGACTTTTTTTTTCTTGTACGAAAATGCTCAATGCATCACGGGCCTCTACAAAAAGATGCTTCCTTGATTTGAGAATCGAACGTTAACACTCTGGTGTTCGCTTAACCAGTGAAGTGCATGATGCTTACATAACTTGTGGCTTCATGCCACACTTTTTCACTTTGTCGTTTTCAATTGCGCCAACTCTGAATCCATTTGCGGACGTAAATTTTCTTTTCGCTTGTAAAATCTTGACTGGATAGCTTGCTACCTCATATAGATCATTTGGGCTCCAAACCATGCAACAGCATAGTTGGCACAAACATTGCACAACGTAGCAGTACTTCTTGATTTGAATTTGAAAACTTTCTCCAGCTGCAGGGAGTTAGATTCCGGCTCCAAAACTTTTGTTAAAAATGACCGAAAATAAAGCAAAACCTGACGGTTCAATTCTCTACCATGCAGCATTGCTGGTACCGCTTACACACTGTGGCTACCGATGTGATGTTGGCTTTGATGTCGGCAAACCAGATAAAGTGCACGAGCATGAATCAGATCGAAATATTAACTACGCACTGACTACCACAATTTATCATGCCCAACAAACTGTTTCGCCCTTATGGGCTCTTCAGCAGGGGTGCCGAAACCCAGGGGGATGGGGGATATATTCCCCAATAATTTGACTGTATCCCCCTCAAAGTTTTAGTGTGGTCTGCATCTGCATCCCCCCCCCAATAATTTGATTCTGGTCTGCATCTGAGTGCTAGTCTCCACTTGAATTCGGGAAAAAAAGTGAAGATCTTTTTTTTTGGTCTTCACTTAATTTGCTCACCAGAAAAAAATCGAGGTTCATCCCCCCCAAAGCTGAAAATAGGGCAAATTTGGGTTAAAATTGCAAATTATTTCCCCCAATGCTCAACAAAGATCGGCAACCCTGGTCTTCAGGGGGCTAAAGTTTAATGTAGTCTTTTTCAAACACAAGCAATATGTAAAATATATATCGTTGTTCATTCTATTTGAGATAACAAGTCATGTTTTGAAAGCGAACTTCTTACGTGAGCGTAAGCCCAACAAAACTCAGTGAGTGATTTCTTCCGCAACCAGTTTTTTCTGTTTGACTTACAGTAGGAGGCAGTCTCATGCTCCATCTTTAGAACAAGTTTTGTTTAGTGTTGCTGTTAATTTTTCAGCATAACAAATCAAACAATCAAATCTTTCTTTATACTCGCTGTATCACGTCGAAGCGTATACGAGTTTGCTAGGCCCATCTCCCCGTCATTGCGCCCGGTCAGCACAGCTTCTTCCGAAAAAATGTTGCAGGTGTGGCAAGCCATTGCTTGACCGGGCCGAGATTTGAACTTTAGACTTCTCGCTCCAGAGACGAACACGTTTCCGCTCGACCAGCTGGCTAATCAGTTTAAGAGATTTGTTGTAAAAAATACTAAATGCATGTTTTCCGTCATAATACTCACAACAATAGTGAGTGCATACATACTCAAAAAGGTAGCGCAAATTATTTTGTAAAGTTTGAAACACAAACGGAAAATTATGAGGTATTAATAACCATTATAAATTCATTAAAATGCTTTGTTACGTTTCACACATAAACAAAATCTCCAAAATTATAGCAAAAATGGCTTTTTTTCACAAACTTGATTGCAATTTCGTTCTTTTTAAAGCAAAAAAATGGCAAATTTTAAATTCAAAGAGCTAAACAAGCACAGCATAAAAAGTCTTTTTCTATTACCCTAAGGCTTGGTCAATGGTCACTGCTGTTTACTGAAGTCTAAAGCAACCACACTTTGAAATCTTTAGTTTATAAATTTTAGAAGGTTTTTAATCAACGACATGTTGATAATCAGTGTGCTTTCGCAGATTTATGAAAAAATATTGCTGCAATATAATGCTAATTATTTTTCGAGAATAATCAATAACTCGCTCAGTAATTATTATACTTGATTTTTTTCAGCAAATCTCTAGAGAAACCAGAACTTGTAGTCCTTTTATTCAAGACGACGATGTAATAGAATCAGCAAAATAGTGAAAAAACTCGTTAAGACAAAGAATATTAAGATGTATGGCCCTTCTTGTTTTGAGACATGACCATAAGTAAAAAAGTCATTGCTTAATTCCCCAAAGGGATTACCTTTATATTCGATAAATCAAATTAAAAAAAATATTAGCAATTTTGTCGGACCAGTATGCTTACAGTAAAATTTACGAGTAGCCAATTAAGATTGTCAATGAATATCGCATGTTGAAAACTTAATTAATTGAAAGTTATAGATTGATGAATTTTCGTGAGCTTTTGGATTATGACGCACTGCATTATATTTTTATGCGTTTGTGTGTGCTTAACTTGGGACGTTGAATTGAGTTGAATTTTAATCCTAAATGTAAACAACAATCAAGAAACATCTAAAATAATCTTGTATGTGCAAAATAATTATTTTTAAGGATCAGGAAAAAATCTTCTGTCCTTTTTTTTTGTAATTGTAATTACATTTTATTTACCAATTCGCCTTAGCCAGGAGACAGCAAAGGGACCTTTCGGTCTTCGAGTCAAAGCTGCCACCTGTCTACCGCACACGGTGGAGGCTTCACACTGTCTCTTTAATTGCTAAACGTTAAGCAGGAAGCTGTGAATATCAAATTTAATGGTCCTTGGTTTGATCCGTGTTTTTAGGTTTTTAGGAGTTTGTGCAATTTGATTTGGATATAATTATGATTACAAAGCAAGAACAAGAATCGAATCTGATTATTAAATTTAATACAAAAATATTCAAAAAGTTGAACATTTTTTTCGTTTTTAAATGTTAAGTTAATATGATAATGATATGCTATACCAAAGCGTTCGGCATCAAAATAAAAACAATGTTATATTTGCTTTTCTTTTCACCGCATGAGTTAGGATCTGATGGCATATCGTCTTAGGGCCAACGTAAAAACAGAAATATACCAGGACAAATCAAATCTTTCGTTATACTCGCTGTATTACGCCAAAGCATACAACGAGTGGGCGGGGTTCATCTCCGTGTCATTGCGCCCGGGCAAAACAGCTTTTTCCGAAGAAATGTTGCAGCGGTGGCAACCTGTTGGTAATTCTGTGTCCGATTTGACCAGCCCCTTCCGCTCCGGAGACGAACGCGTTACCGCTCGACAAATGGCCGGTATAAGCAATAGACATCAGGACAATTTTTAATTCAGTATTTTACACGCAAAATTTCACAACAAAAATTTGCAACAATAGGGGAATCATACTCCCATCTTTATGCTTAAAAGTTTGCCACCCCACGCTACGCACCCTAGTTTACCTTAAGTTTTGATCTTTATTATTTGTTGTTACAAAATCGATCAATTTTTATTTTGCCAAATATTCTATTAAGAAGCTGTTATTTTTTTCCATACAAAGATGGCGCTATGGAGCTGTAACTAATACTAGTATTTAGCATCCAGTATCGTCGACCAGAATACGATGCAAAGCGAGATGCCTCCACCCTATGGCCGTAAATCTGCTACACACTTTATTTCAAAGAAAAGCATTTGCCAATCATTCGGATGAAGAGAAGCTCGAAAGCTCAATCTTTTCAACTTTTTCGAACTGTGTCAAGGATTTAATTTATGTTGTTTTTTTCTTACAGTAATTAAAGACTTACACGTACCACTGCAAGTTTAGATGCATAGTTTATAAATCTTGTGGAGCAGATGATACAGCTGTAAAGAATCCAACCCTAAATTCCAAACTTCAGGTTCGGTTCCCTTAACTGTTTCCGATTCAGAAATCCATGAAAAATTCAGTAGCTCCGCCAGAAAGAAACATTGGGGGGCGAAATGACGTCATCTTTCATGATGTCATTGGAAATAGTGACAAACAAGTGAATTATGTTTTCCAGCAACTAATTTTGTCTGTTGCAGCTTATTTATTTACACCGTTTTTATGCAAATATTTGGTTTTGCATTGGATCGTTTTTATTTGACAAGAAACATTTGAATTGCATTGACGATTTACGTTCCGGTAAATCACTAGTACGTTGTTAAGCTATCCATTGACTGATAACACTGCACAACGGAGAAATATGATCAGTTGGTTGTGAGTTTATGACTATATCTAACAGCAAAAAAGAACAAGCAAAAATAGCCTACACAGCACATTTGCTGGTACACTTTTTCACAGGCCTAGCCAGGATTTTTCATTAGAGGGAAGGGGGCCAAGCCAAAAATCACATGCAATGATGTCATCAGAAATTTTCGAAATAGGAACTTTTTATGGGACGAAGACATCGTAGAATGGTAAATCATAAGCCGTACCCCGGTTTGGCTCGTAACCAGGATTTTACTAAAGGAAGAGGACTTGAATTAAACGTTAAACAGTGAAAATGTCCAAATCGAGAGGCCTGGGGACCAAACTAGTTTTACTCAAACGGATCACAGACAGGTGTCTGGGGGCGGAGTTCCCAGCCACCGAAGGCTATGGAGGTTTGGGGGCGAAGCCCCCAGACGATAGGCGATTCTTTTGTAATTTTTTGGAAAAAATACCTGTTTTAATTCAATTGGATCGATCGCATTTCACACGTTTTAGAGCCATTTGAAAAAATTAGATTTTTAAGGCCCTGGCCTGCTAACTTCAAATTCATTAATTTGTTCAATGAGCATTTCCCCTAGCTAATTGTTTTTTCA
Source organism: Trididemnum nubilum (assembly GCA_963965965.1). Lineage (NCBI taxonomy): Eukaryota > Metazoa > Chordata > Ascidiacea > Aplousobranchia > Didemnidae > Trididemnum > Trididemnum nubilum. The sequence continues at coordinate 43,153,366 of OZ014479.1, forward strand.
AAAGTTCTTGGTCGCCTTAAAACTAGCGAGGTGGAGGTAAAATGTTATTGAAAAATAGTACAATAGATGATTAGGTCTACTAGTAATTATGTTATTGCCCGGGCCCGATTTGCATTGCGCGGGGCCTCTGGCTGTTTGGGATTTTTGCTACATCTTCCTGCCTAATGTAGGTGAAGGCCAAAAAAAATTTTACCATCTGAACGCGGGGCCCCTGGCATTGTTTCATATAGTAAATCTGGACCTGATTATTGCATTACGTTCAGAAAAGGTTACATGAGGGCCTGAGGTTGCAACTTTTAGGACAAAAACCCTTAATTTCTTCCAAGTCATACATTTAAATTGGTTAGCAAAAATTTGAATTGAGGGGGCCCTGGCCCCCTGGTTGTCTATATTAGTATTATTGTTAATTGATGTTGTCCACGTGTACTGTACTGTTGTATGCGAAAATGCCAAAAGAAACTGACACTGAAGAAACAATAGGCTGTGCTGTCATATTTTTATAATTGGTGGCATTTCAAGTAGGGAAACGCGGGCTCCTTGGGATCCCTCTGTCTACGCCTATGCACTTTCGGTATCGCTAAACCTCAACGAGCTGCAGCAGAGTAGCAGACGTGTTGTTTACTCCTCTTCCACTGAAATACGCTCCGCTGGAGGCGCATGACATAAATTGCACTAGTTTTCATATTTTCTATTGGAAACTGGTAAACGCAAATTAATGAGCCAAAAGAGGCAACAAACATAATAGTATGTCAGTGATACAATCGAAAAAGTTATACCAAACAAACATCTTTTGATCGATCCAAAAGACCCAAACCACATTCAAGCATTTTAAGTGATGACGTCACCCCCTACACCCTTGAAAAAACTCTGCCGTTCGTGGCGAATTGGAAAACTGGCCAAAATTGCATTGGGGAGGCGACTCGCTCCTTTTGCCCCTCCCTTGGCTGCGCCCCTGGAACAATTGAATATCTTGTCTCAAAAAATGTCTTCGTGTTACTCCTATTCTAATTTTTTTTACAAGAACATGAGGCTCATTTTTGCTCAAAATTTAAGAATAAATTAGGAACATAAAACTTGGTATGTATTCTATTACATGGCTTAAAAAATCTGAAGAACAAATTAAGAACGGTTAAGACTAAAATTTTTTTCTAAATAAATTACAACCAGCCTCAAACCAAAATTTACTAGTCTTTGGAAAAAAAGAAGCGTAATTTTGATTTTCATATTCTAGTGGATTTCAAGCTGAAATGAACAACAAAGAAATGAAAATAAAATCATGTCTGAACATTTTTGATCTTGGCTTAAGGTGCGCCTTATATTCTTAGTGGCTAGATTTCTTTCAACCGAAGCTAACTTTAGAAATATTTGCGTTATTGTGAGTAAATACTAGGAATATGTTGCAATATCGCTGTAGCGAAAAGACATGGTTCCTCTTTGAGCAAATTTTCAAGCGATCACGTGATCAACATACCACAAATTTGCCCTCGCATTACAACAGGCCACAAACTTGTTCCTCTTTTTGTTCAATTGAAGCAAACCCGCTCAAGCCTGCACTTCGCGGAGGAGAACCAGAAAAAAACGTACAGTAAATAGGTCAACTAGACCTTCTATCAGTTTGGAAGTCAACATTTCACAATTATCTTACGTTACTGTAGCATCCTGGTGTTACAGCCACTTTTGAATTTTAAGTTTCAGGCACGTAAGTGAGATATACTGTCAAATATGCATTTTTAACGCCTATAAATGGTTAAATATTTCAATATTTGAAAAAGGTAATGATCGCTTCATCAGCGTTTATTGTACGTAGAAACAAACAAGGGCGATTGCTCATAAGAATTAGAAAGAAAGTGCTTTAAATTAGCAACAATTAAACTAAGCGAAAACTTTTCAACGAAACGAATTAGCATGGCAAACATCGAATTTCAAGTTGAGCGTTGAAGCATTTTATTTTGCGACGTCCAAGCAGATTTTGGAAGTTGTGTGATGAGTTAATTATTTTGCGGCTTCCACTGGCCGTTAACTGCGTATCTATGTTTCTTTTACAGTATATCGCTAAGCTTTTAGTTGTTTTGCGCGCGAAACTTGTTCATTTAATAAAACTATATTTTAAGAAGCAAAAACGCGGAAAAGCTAGGCCATTTGTGGTGCATAAAAATAGGAAAAAAATTAGAATTTTCTGGATGGATACAAATGAAGTAGTGGCACTGGGCCGGCTCAAATCAGTGTGTATTCATTGGATTGATTATAATTTTTATTCACAAAAATTAAGTCAGATATTTGCCAAGTAATGATGACTATGCATTTTTAAGCGTGACTAAAGCATCGAAAAAATCAAATGATGCCAATTGCCAAAGGCCTTTAGGTCTGTCTATTTTGTGCTTCGCAAAATAACCATTAGCTTTTGCCAGAGAGTGATGACCATTGGCTAATAAACTTGTAAAAAATTACTTCGGTTTTTCGCCGCATCATAATCACAAGCTTTACCAGTGACGTGACTTAAAAAGCGTCGCTAAAAATGGTTTTGTAACGTTTATTTTCAAATTCGAAATACGCAGCTATATTTAGAATTTTACCAATAATGACATAACAAGCATTTTTATGGCGCAAGAATAAAGTTTCCTTTTGTCAGAGTGTTGATAGGTGTACCTTTATTCCAACGCAACACGTAAGCATCTTCAATGCTTCATAGCGAGAGTGAAAAATTGTCCACTCAGCATCCTATTTACTTTAGGTTACAGTTGTTTCATTTCTTGCGTAGCTTAGCTTGAGTTTTGTTCGAAAATACAAGGAAATGACGGCATAGCGTTTGCTGTTACGTACGCAAATTTGATGACGTATTGCGTAGGCAAACATATTTTTGTGAATGGAGCAATGTAGATTAGAAGGGTGAGGTCGAAGTTTGAAAGTTATTGTGATAGAATATATATTCATTATTTCCCTGTTTGTTCAATTGTTCTGTGCTGCGTGCAACGCTGTACGAACTAGTAACTCTTTCGCGTTTAGATTTTAGTAAAAAGTTGTTAGAAAAAATATCAATTCAAAAATACTTGCGAGAAATTCGTGAAGCATTAGGGGAGTTTTGTTGCAAAACGAAGCGCAATTATTTGAGCTTGGTCAGCAGAGCAGTTCATGAGATTCGGTCTCAATTTCAATTCATACGTAAAGAGTCGAATCACATGAATTGTAAACACTAAATTGTGTACGATTATGTCATCATAAACCTCCCACGTCAGGGATATTTAGAAGGTGTAGCGATATTTCGCTTATGCAAATCAAAAACGCTTATTAAACAATTTTTATTGGGTTATTTTTGGTCATGTGATTTATCATGTGACAGCCGAGCTTTTTGTTATGAAAGAAAAGGAAAAACTTTGCCTTCTGCTGGCTCACCAAACCTTGGGTTGCCATGGTCATTAAGAAGCCATATATGGCATCAGCTGATTTCTAAATATGGCGTAACAAAGATGATTCAATATTTATGATGACACGTCAAAACAGCACCAGTATATAAATAGGCTGTAACTGAGAGAGAGCTTAATTGAAATTTTTATTACCAATTGAAAGATGAAGCTGTCAGAGAGAATAGAACAGTGTTGAAAAAGTTGCATCAGATTAGTTTAGATTTTGAGTTACATTCAATTAATCTTAAGAATCAGTTCAGTAAGAATCGTAAAGACAAAAAAAACAGGAGATGGAGAAATTTTGAGCTGGTGTTGAGAGGACGGTACCTGTCAAAACTGCTGGTTATATGAAGCATTTTGATAGCTACCTCCCTGATAAAACCAGCACTTTCGTCGACGAGAAAAGCTTCGAGTTCGATCCTCAGCAAGGTTGCATCGATTTTGAGTTACTGTAGTTTCTAGCACAAAGAAAATTTGCTCGTGTCGCGGTGCGGTCCAGGGTTGTCGCGTGCGATGTTCGGTCGCGGCTAGTGTTGCAGAGTCGCTAGTTTATAAACACTTGAATCAGGAAGGAAACAAAATCGTGTCGCTCGGTCGCACTTTTCATTCTAAAACACTCGGATATCATAGAAGTTTTGGGGTTGACTAACTTTTTGTTACAAAGTGAAAAAGCGAAACAACGTCGTAAAATTTTTAAATCAGTGATTTTAAACTTTGCGAAAAGTATCGGCTAAGAACTAGTTTAGCTCATCTGATGATATTGTTTTCAGTTGTAATGACAAATTTCAGCGTTCAGGCGTTTATCTAGCTCGAATGTCGCGCAGGCACGTGCACTTTAAGTATGATGTCATACACATGTCACGCGACATTGTGCTTGAGTTCGTCACAACGTCCTACTATCACCAGCAATTTTTAAAAAATTTCCACTGAAATTTGGGAAATCGAAAATTTTCCGAAGAAATAAGTTGCAAATCAAGCCACAAGTTTATCGGTTTCACTTTATTGCATCAGATATTGAGTTATTGCGTCACATTAATCTGTTAATCGCCTATAGAGATGTTTTCATGGGAAACTCGGATTTATTTTGTGACCTGAAAGCTGAAACCCGTTTGTTGTAGGTTTATGGTGACTGTGCTATCAGGTCAATTGTGAAATGAATTCAGCACTAGGGGCCCAGTGGTAGATGGCACAGATATTTATTAATATTCCAACGTTGAGACTTAATGACGCAATCGTGTTTGCTCTGTTTTCTACATTGCGCAGTATGCACCCCAATATCAATCAAATTCAACATACTAATGCATTATGTACTCTGTAGAATAGTTTCATTTATTCTTATTCCAAATAAACTTGTGTTCGAAATACATTTTTTTGGTCCTTTGCGGTCAATGATGTGAATTATCAGCAACTGATGAAACAATAACTTGGTCATTTGGGTCAAAACGACCAAAAAAGTGTGCAAAGTTTTGCATGCAAGCCTGGGAATAATGTGCATTTTCGAAATGACTGAAAAAGTATTTTCAAATTCGACATTTGACAGAAAGATCCGGGCAAAAAACAAACCAAGGGTCTATTCTAAATGCACCGCATTAACAAAAAGATATTACTGTTGCACCTGTGAGAAATGATTGAAAATGTCCAAAAAAGTTGGATATAGAAATCATCTGCATAAACTTTCTACCACGCAAACAAACCAAATCTTAAAGTGGTATCAGCTTTCGCATTCTCGACATATTTGCACTATTACAACATCCTAACAACGAGTAGGCGTGTGGCGCAATAATAAACGGACACGTCACGCCTAGCAAACAAGCTGCTTTGAAAAAAAAGTCTTAACTTGATCGTATTATACGTAGTGGTACATCGGATAAAGATGGAATTAAACTGATTTCGCTATCAGAGAATCCACAAAATACAGCGCCGCACCCTCCTGCTGTCACTTATTAGTGAATTGTGATTTTTGATGCATGAAAAATTTTTATCAAGGCTATAAGCTTTGATTTGCTGGGTAATACCAACAAATGAGGTGGTAAATACTGCAGTCTTTCCTTGCTAACTGGATTTGGGATGTTCTTGTGCATTGCGCAATTCTTCCTCGAGGTGGATTCACAAAGTATCCGTTTTTCGTCCACTTTTGTCCGTTTTTGTGCATTTTTTCTTCTCCATGGAAAAGTATGTTCTTTTTCGTCCGCATTTTTGTATGTCCTTATCCGCGCTGATCAGACTGTCAAATACTGGACAAAAGTTTTTCGAAACAAATTTGTTGTAAAGGAGCACAGCCCTATTTTGAAATATCGCTCTTATCGTTTACACACAAAATTTTTGAACAAAAGTTTTATCAATATGTAACAGTCTACGTAGTGCAAATATGGACTTATAAAAATGCGGATGAAAAAGCGCATACTTTATCACGGAGAAGCAAAAACGTAAAAAAAAAACGGACAAAAACGGATATGTGTAAATTCACCTTTAGGCTGCTAACCTCGCTACAACTAATTCCTGTTAGTGAAAATACTTTGAGCGGTACCTTTTTTGTTTATCGTTGAAAAATATTCATAAACAAAAAATGGGTGCAACTCTGGTTTGAATGGTTTAGAGGGCGAAGAAATCCGAAACTCTCAAATTTATGATGGTAGTTTTTTTTTTGTTATCATGATCTATGCTTAATTGCTTAACTACTGAATGGACTGCCAGGTTTTTGTTTGTCATGTTTTGCTACTAGAGATTGTAGAGATATAACTATCGCAAGAAAGCTAGGCCCATATATTGTGTGTATTTTAACAAGAATTTTCCCCCAGTAAAGCACAACATCATCAGGTTATGACGTTTGAATGGAGATTTTCGAAATTCGAAGCGCCGGTCCAAGTTATATTGGCCATGGGCGTAGCCAGGGGGGGCCCACCCTTCCCCCATCATCGAAATACCACCAATGATAAAATGTAACAAAAAGTCTTGTTTCTTCAGTTTCAGTTTCTTTTAGCATCTTCGTGTACAACAGCACACGCGTACAACAGTAATTAACAATAATATTGATAACCAAACGGCCCCGGGCCCCCTCAATTCAATTTTTGCCAACCAATTTAAAAATATAACCCGGGTGAAATTAAGGCTTTTTGTCATTAGTTGCTATCTCAGGCCCTCATCTAATTTTTTTTTTATGAATGTGATGCAAGAACTAGGGTCGGATTTACCATATGGCACAGTGCCAGGGGCCTCCGCTCAGACAGGAAGACCTTTTTTTGGTCTTCAACTGTATTTGGCAAGAAGATGTTGCGATAATCCCACCTGAGTGAGTTTAATGCATTTTTCTAATTTTTTTGAAAACGCAGTTCCCTGCATCCAGAAATTTAAAAATGCCCATCTTAACAAACAATTCCATTTGGAAAAAAAATTATAGCAAAGAAAGACGCATTTACAGTACAGCATAAAAAATTCGAACATAGATCGTTTATTTGATGGGAGCATATAAGCGTCCGGCCCACTCTGGTCCTCTTTTTCTTTTCAACCGTGCTCTACCTTTAACCATTCAAGATTCTGATTATTGGCATTATCTTCACCTCGATCGCCAATGTTCAAAACATGATAAAATGGTCAAATAAGCTGAATGTTGACGAATTTATCATGTTATGAAATATTCCATATTATTTTCAATTAAGTCACCTTGGACTTTAGACAAAAAACAAATGACTATCGAGATTACGAAGTGATTAGAAGCGCGACTCACCGCGTATCAATGCAGCAAAGTTCAAATACAAAAGATTAGTAAGCTTATAAACAGATCATCGATGTCGATTATTACTTGGCGGAAATCGACTTCTTTAAGACAAGCGAGTTAAACTCCGTTTTTTTTCGCCATTCTTAAACGCAAGTGCGCAGGAGAACGCCAGAAAGGCACGAAAACGAGAGCAGAGCTTATGACTTGATTTGCACCGACATTTGATAAAACCAGAGCGACCAAATTCAAAGATGTATCTTATCAACAGCTCTTACTTTGAAATTATAGATAAATAGGAGGCAAAGGTTTAGATAGAGAATTTAGACTTGTCATTCGCTTTCGACAAAATAGACTGCAAAGTTAGAGCTATAGGGAAGAGTATGGCCCAGTCTACGTTAGACGGAAAATCGAGATCGTACTTGCGTAATCTTTGCTTTAAAATAATTTGGTATTCGCGGCGGGCCGATTCAACAGCAAACCATCGAGTTTTGGTAATATACAAAAACAATTGTATGCCATGATTTTACTCCAAGTGTGGAGGACCGTACATACAATGCTTGTGTATGCAGTGCGCTATGACAGTTTGCACTACACACTGGTAAAGGAAGGATGATTTTATGAAAATTGACTCATTTTGCCACCTTGCGTTCACTGATGTAGAACAAGGCATGCGCTAGAGAACGTGCGTAGTCTTCTCTACTTCGGAAATGCGAAGTGAATCTTACATCGACCAGTGGAGAGTGATTATGAAGGTTGAACCAAGTTAACTGATGCGAGAATTGAACGAAGCTTAGTTTATGTAGTCCAGCGTCAAACGTAGCTTGAGAAAAAGCATCACCAAAAGTGCGCTTAACTTCAAAGCTCCAACAAAAACACAGCGCAGCCAAACAGCATCGCTGCAGGAGACTCCAAAATTTTAGATGTAAAGATTTACAAGCTTCTCTAAAAATATCGTTACATTTACGTCGAATGTACCAGCCTCGGAGTGGATTTAAACCGCGGACTAACAAAATTTCGGGAAAAAATACGGAACAAACGGCCAGGATATCGCTACAAATGTGAAGTGATTCTTGGAATTTTTACTCTAATGCAAAAAATTCAATTAATTTTGTGCTAATAAATTATGACCAACGATAAACAACAAAACCGATAATAACTGGTAAAATATTATAAATGGATTGGGAATCCCATCTAAGCAATTCTTTGCAGAGGTGGCCGGATTCACATATTAAAAGATTCGGATCCAACAAGAAGAGATTCGGATTCTTAAGCTTTTAAATTTTGAGATCCAGATCCGCCAGTACGCAACTACACTTCGTACATTTCAACGAATAGCTTGACAAACATCAACAATGAGTTTGAAAGTAATCAGCAAGATCAGATCCGGGCCAGAGAAAAAACAGTAAGATTCGGATCCGTTGCCGCCTCTGATTCCTTGCTGTTGATAAGGAACAGTATTTGCAAACCTAATAATACGAGTCGTCAAATATCGCATGCGATAGGCCACGGTGCATGGGTATCATAAATTTAATAGTGCAGACTGCATATTTATAAATATTTAGTTTGCATTGTAACTTGTTTCAATGCAGTTTCAGTTTCCAACGAAACTACCATATTAAGAACGAGCTAGTTTGTATACATGCTACCAGCCAATATTAACGCGGCGTGATTTGATTTGGTCAATAAACTTACGACCTTTGTGCAATTTTTTTCTTCTTGGCACAGCTATTAGCAATGTAATGCGGAACTTAGCTTCTAGAAAATGGAACTAGTATTTTTAAGTGGGGCTTTTCAAACAAACTTTTTTCAACTCTATTATCTGTCCGTGAATGCACTTCCTTACAATTTATATATATACTTGCCTAGAATGAAAAGCATGTTTTTTGCTGCTTATTTTTTTGGCATCATTAACGATTTTGCAGCAAAAAAAGTTTATTCGAAGTATTTAACGACAACATTATGGCAGTTTATTAGTATTACAAAAAATTAATAAAAACAAAAAGCAAACAAAAATCAAACTCGAAAATTAATTCACTGCATTTGACCCACCTATGACTCAAGTTTGTACTTGGTACATTTGAATCATTATTCCAAAACAGCACCTTATAGGTTTATGATGAATGATACAACGCAGGACCGGAACAATGAGCACAATGGTCATTTTGCGAATTCTAAAGGTTAAAGGAAGTAACTTTCTAATTCCTTTCTACATTTTAAAATTGCTTTGATCAAAGTCGAATTCATTGTCGGATCTGTGGAAAGTTTGGTAGCCTTGAAAAAGGCTGTTTGAAAAAAAAAAGATTCGAACGGTTTTTCGTCTCGCCCTTGTCAAGAATCAACGCGAGAATAACTTGGAATCGAAGAACGCGGTGTTTTAGAGTTTTTTGAGACGTCGAAATTTCCACCTAAAAAAGAAAAAATATATCACGTGAATAATTTTGATTGGATGATTGTCAAACTTTGTATGTACGCCACTTAATGATTAATTATTGTAAATTTGAAGAGAGTAGACGAATTCCTTCTGCCGGCACAAAATTGGTTGCTGTGTTTTGATAAAAATAGCTTCTAGCGCTGCTAAGTGAAATTGAGTTCGTGCTTTTGCCAAAATTGAAAATTGTCGCTCATGATATTGGGCAGCGCAGTCAAGATTTTGAAGTAAGTGAAGTCCAATGGCCGAATCGCATTCCGGTTGATTTAGAGGAGTCTTGGCTTTGCAGTTTCGTCTAGGCAGAACTTTTGTTGGCTTTTCTTTGTTTCGAATTAATTTGGGAATGTGTTGAGCAAGGATGGCAGTACGGTACGATACGCCTCAATTTTTGCTGAGAAGTACGGTACGCCTTTTTTGTAATGGTACGGGTACGGCAAGTTAGAAAGGTCTTTGAATTAAAAATCCCAGACTTTTCGCACATTGCACCGGATTTTTGTATGCAGAGGCAAAAGACAGCTGAAGCCGACGCTAAACGTGTGAATTGAGATCGCTGATTTATAGACTAGTGATTTCAAAGTGAGTTAAAGTTGCGAGTACGTGAAAACAAAAATGGCAGTATAATACGGCACGTTGGTACGGTACGCCTCAATTGTTGCTAAGAAGTACGGTACGCCTTTTTTGGAATGGTACGGGTACGGTACGCTTCAAAAATTGAACTGAAGTACGGTACGGTTCAAGGTGCGAGGTACGTAGTACGCAAATTCTGAACGTACCGTACTGCCATCCTTGGTGTTGAGTGATTCTTTCCTGTAATCTTAAAGATGTGCGACACACGTACCGTTACGCTGATAAATTTACTATTTTCAGATCAGAAACCGAAGCAGACAAATTTTTTACCGCCCTCAACTGCCTACACTCAGGCCTGGAATTCACCATGGAAAAAGAAACCAATCACACGCTGCCTTTTCTTGATGTCAAAATTAAAAAAGATTATGGCCAATTTTTAACCTCCATTTACAGGTCAATATATTCGCTGGGATTCATTTGGACCATCGAAACGCAAAACCAACCAAATCGGAACTCTAGTACACCGAGCACTGGTTAATGGTTATCTGTTCCAAAAGCAAACTGCAACAAGAACTGGATTCTATACGATCTATCTTGCAGCAAATTGGCTACCTCGAAGTAATAATCAATTCGACTATTTCAAAGAAAATTGCCTGTTTTTATCAACCTGTCAAAGAAGGTCCACAAAAATGTCCTGTTTATCTCAAATTACCCTGGATTGGCAACCTTTCGACAATTCAAAAAGCAAGTCAAATCTAATGTTAAAAATTGTTTTTCAGATGTTGAACCCCGCGTTATTTTCCAAACGCGCAAGATTCTGCCCTCAATTCATAAAGATGCTGTGCCCACCACGCAACAAAGCTTGGTCGTATACCAATACGTGTGCCGCTGTGATTGTCGGTACGTGGGTCGCACATCCTTAAGATTACAGGAGAGAATCACTCAACACATTCCCAAATTAATTCGATACAAAGAAAAGCCAACAAAAGTTCTGCCTAGACGAAACTGCAAAGCCAAGACTCCTCTAAATCAACCGGAATGCGATTCGGCCATTGGACTTCACTTACTTCAAAATCTTGACTGCGCTGCCCAATATCATGAGCGACAATTTTCAATTTTGGCAAAAGCACGAACTCAATTTCACTTAGCAGCGCTAGAAGCTATTTTTATCAAAACACAGCAACCAATTTTGTGCCGGCAGAAGGAATTCGTCTACTCTCTTCAAATTTACAATAATTAATCATTAAGTGGCGTACATACAAAGTTTGACAATCATCCAATCAAAATTATTCACGTGATATATTTTTTCTTTTTTAGGTGGAAATTTCGACGTCTCAAAAAACTCTAAAACACCGCGTTCTTCGATTCCAAGTTATTCTCGCGTTGATTCTTGACAAGGGCGAGACGAAAAACCGTTCGAATCTTTTTTTTTTCAAACAGCCTTTTTCAAGGCTACCAAACTTTCCACAGATCCGACAATGAATTCGACAGTGATCAAAGCAATTTTAAAATTCTGTACCACTGAACAGCTGTTTTCTACATTTTGTAACAATTTGCTTTTTAAAAACTAAAACAGCGATGTTAAATAAATGGTTTGTGCAAAATGGCATTCAATACAGCGATGGATACCTAAGCAGGGCTTAACATTCGAAAAGCTTGCACGCAAAAACTTCACATTATTTAATAGCATTGGGGTACGATTTCAATTAGCTTACATTTGACGACCCTAAGCCGAGCATTAGAAAAGTTGTATGCTGGCCAATGTGTGAGTGGGTGCAAGCTTTACAAGGTAAAACGACAAAGTAGCACATGGGCCATCGACTGAAGAATTCGACAAGCGCAAGCTCTACAATAAAATCTGAAAAACAAACAATTGTAGGTATTGAGTACACGTAAAAATTGTTGCATGTCAAGATCAAGAGTAGCCAGTAGTAGGTACTAAGTACTGCGAGTTATACAGATTGATTTCGCTTCTTAAAGCAAATGGTTTCTAGTGCTTAATGCTCAAATTAAGGACATCTAGGTGGACAAAGTTGGAGGATCGGAGCCGGCTGCTAGTTTGGAAGACCGCAAGTCAATCGATTTTAGATGGGCTCGCGAGCCTAGATCACAATAGGGGATGGAGCAGCCTCTCGCATCCATTTGAAACAGCAGTATTTGGTAATTCTTCTAATTGGTGGGTTGAAACAAATGCTGAAGTGCGGTCGTCGTACAAAACGAATAAGTGGATAGAAAACAAAAACAAAGCACCAAAGCCTTACGTTCATGAATGAACAACACTGAGGCTGCGCGGAGCCACTATGTCGTAACAATTCGGTTTTATTACGTTCAATCAATAACTATGACGTAATTTTCTGCTTCCATTTCATCATCTTCATCATCAGATGGATCCAAAGCAACTGCTCCGAGACGAGAGAGCCCTTGCTTCTTTAAAATCATAGTTTGATTCATCCCAGAGGCAATCTCATCCGGCTCGCCCAGCAAACAGCCCCATCCTGGGGCCAACAAAGCCCCACATTTCTGACATAATGGTCCTTCATCTTGCATCTTAAAATAATCTTTTTAAACTTTGTAGACAAAATCAAGGACTCGAAACCCAATTTAAAATACGTTCAAGAAACTTGATTAAAACCAGGTACTTGGCAGCAATCCAACAAACAGAACTAAAATTTCGCTACAGTAACCTCAGTCCAGTATCAATTTTGGAACACGGTAAATAACCAATAACAAAAATTAGCACCCATAAAAGTGTAGAGCAAATTTGAAGTTTATTAAGAACAATGTACTGAGAAAATTAATGATAAGCTATAGACAGTATACAGAGTCTTATAGGCACAATCAAACTTTTGATTAACAGCCTAAGACATACTGTTTCGGAATCGATATTCGTCTTTTATTCCTCGTCAGTATAGCTAGGACTACAGGTATCAACATGAGCGTAGAAAGGCAAAGAATCGCAAATTAACCAGATCATGATATAATTTTTCTTTTCCAAAAATATCAAATAATCACAATATTACAAGAGATAATTCTAAAAGTTCAATGCAAAATAATTTCCAATAGCATGCCTTAGACAGCTGTTTCGCCCAATCTCAGGGCTCATCAGTAAGGCTAGCAAGGCCAAAAGGACAGATATCACCAGTGATAAAAATCTTCAAAACAAGCATCTTTACCAATTTATCAATCAATGAATAAATCTTTAACAATTTTAGCCAAAATAGGTAAATCTTAGCTGAAAAATCCTTATCCACTAAACTAGAGCTATTAATTAAATCTATAGTCGTAGCTATACTGAAGAGAAATAAAAGACGAATGTCGATTCCGAAACCGTATGTCTTAGGCTGTTAATCAAAAGTTTGATTGTGCCTATAAGACTCTGTATACTGTCTATAGCTTATTATTAAATTGGAAGTTATCATTTGAAATCATTATCAAATCTTATTCAAATATCGTTGAATAAAATTTTCGATTATAATTGAATAAAATTTGGTAATGGTTTCGGGTAATAAATAACTTGAAACGTTCCTTTAAATATGCTTCACCACAAAATCAGCGAAACGCAATTTATTCTACGTATGCTGCCAATGTAATTTCAGTCAAATTATTCAATTACATGGAGATTTGCAAATTATTATATTGTAGGTAGCTTCATCATTCTATCGCAAAAGAAGGGCGTAGAGTTAATTTCAACTTTTCAAAATTACACAACTTTACAAAATCAGAAAACACTCCGAAGACCAAAATATTTACCCTCGCTATGCTGGGTTGGGAAAGTGTGACCACAGTGTGAGTGGGGAGAATCGCTTTGCAGCGGGCGCAATAAAGCGACTCGTCATTTAAACTTGACGTCTTGCGCGGCGTTAAAAAGTGAATCTACAAGAATACAACATTGCTACTGTTGGCTTCCTTTCAGTGTATGAACCATTGGAATAGGGATCCGCATCTGTCTAACCACACCAATAAAAAAACACCAATTTTGGTATTTCGTTCGCAAACTTTTGTCGGGCTAGGCCACCAGAGCGGACAGACTTTTTAACCAAATGGGAAATATGAGTCGCCTTTCATCTAAAATAATTTATATCAAACCTAAGAAGCGCTAATAGACAGTAATCTTTCATGAAATAATGCAACGTTGTTTATGCTGTAATAATGGGTATGCTTTATACTGCCCTTCTAAGCTGCGGGAGTTCTTCAGTGTTTTTGTAACAGATTTCAGAATTTGCTCACCTAATCTTGGAACTGTTTCTCGCCTCTAAGGCAAAACATTGTCATGAAAAATTACGAAAGTGCTCATAGCCCAAATCAAAAACTTCAGGATCATGATACTTCCATACATTGTCCAAGTGCTCAGCTATAAAACCAAGCCAGTCAAGCCGTCTCCAGCGCGGTTCTTCAAAGCTTGACTCAACAAAAAATCCAAAGTACAAGTTCAGTCTTTTAATTCATAATTTTAATCTAACCTCAGATCAATTTTCAATTCGTGAAATAAACGTTTGTGAAATCACAAAAATTGTAACATAAGCTGCAGAATAGTTATAGGCCTTGCTAAGTATAACAACTTTCCAGTCGCTTTTTAATGATGCTAAAGTGAATAAACTAGCTTTTGCATCCTTTAGTGTGTGCTCCGCAAGAATCGAGTAAAAATGCTTTTCCAAAAACTTTAGATGGTTTTTGTTTGCGCAATGAGTTAATTAAAATTTAAAACTCTTTTTTTCTTCGAGCAAAAATTAAAATGAATGGCTCTCAAGTAAACTTATTCTTGGAAATTTCAACTTTTGTTGAACGAGTGAACAAGGCCGAAGAAACGCCATTAAAGAACATACAAACTTCTATTGAATTAATACAGCCCCTCCCACACTTTTGCAAAATTGACAACTCAAAGTCTTTGCATCGTAGCAGAGAAAAGGGCAGCTGCACTGCAAATCGAGGGCGAATCTACGACGAAATTGATTTCCAGCAACTACTAGGCGTTAAAATCGCAATTAACACGCGGTAGAAGCGAGGCTGTTTCACGACTTTTATTCGATTTTAGTCGGCTTTAATTCGCTTAAGTGTAGGAGGAGCACAGCTAAAGCGAAAAGCTACACAAGCGTCACCTTCTTAAATTGGAGAAGCTCACAAAGGGCGTCAGACATGACCAGCGACTTCTTGGCGCGGGTGGCTGCCACATACAGCAGATTGGCTTCTTCCTTCAGGTATTTGCTCAGCTTGCTCCCCGCCACTGGAAAATAAATCGTTAATGACATCGACACTGCTGAAAATGTTACGTTAAACTGGCATAATTATTTATCTAGTTGTTTTGGCCAGAGAATAGCAAAAGAATCTTACTGTCTCCAAGGCAAGCCACCGTCTGCTCTCCACGCGTTATAACAATATTCAGATTTTTTAGTTCTAATGAAATACTATTACCTTTAACTTTGAAAAAAAAAAACTAGCAGCGTTCAACAGAACCAAATTCTAGTAACGACGCGCCATGAAATCTTTTAGGTTCCAAGCAATAAACGTATACTCAAGTGATGTTGATGACTACAATTTGCGTGCGTGTCCGTAAATCATAATGGTAGTGACTATTTCACCAAAAATTTTCAAGTTAAAGAAAATAAAACGAAAATGAGAAATATTCACCCGCGCTTTGTTCATTTGCTTTTTTAGGGGTAAAGATAAAGGTTTAAGTTAAGGTTTGGATTAGGGTTCGATTTGGGGATAATTTTAGAGTAAGCATTTGAGTTCAGAATAGATTTGAGTCAGAATAAATAAAAAAGTAGATAAAAATTTCCGGTGAAATAAAGCCTTCCTATCATAAATTCGCGTATTGTATAGTAAAGTAAGTCAGTTTATTGTTGCCAAATACACCAAAAAAAAAAAAAAAAACTGGGCCGTAAACCCAAGCGGGCACGACCTCGAAAACATGCACCAAAATCACTGATGAACAGTTCAAATAAATACCTCGGCTGTAAAATACGTGCCCAAATGAGGTGTAGGTCATTTTTATAGTCACATCCTATTTTTGGCCAAAACTCAGGTACAAAGTCGCTAGAGACCTTTTAAATCTTCAACATTTTTTTGAACTAAATGGTTATTCCAGAAGCAGTGTAACTTAATCCGTTTTTCAACAAGCCCCACTCATATTCCGCTGAACTCCGCCTAATGGTTGGTTCGGCTATGATCGCGCGCTACAAGCTTCCACATCCCCTTAGGGTGCACAAATAGAGTAGATAAGCAACGAATGCTAAATATTTAACTTTTTTGTTTGGCCAACCTTGGAATCGAACCCACATCTACCGCTTAAGCAGCAGGAGCTCTAACTGACCGGCTGCATCAAAGCAAATTTCTCACTTAAAATCTTGACAAGGTTCTTGGCGTAATCATCGCAAACATGGACCGTATCGAACTCCAATCCCTTCGCTTTATGGACAGTGCTAACCACCTTGTCTGCCTTGCTCATGTCGCGGGGAAGACTCTGAAAACAAACTAATTACATTCAAAGGCTAATCACTGGATTGATAACAGTTTATGCTCCGACAGGGATGAGCATTAACGCTTAAGACATGACATCATAAGAAAAATATGGAAGGAACAGAAACGAGACGCGAAGTCTTGAAATACACGAAACTTAGCGGCCTTAACGGTTCTTTATTTACCAAGTTAGTCATTTCGGCCAAGAGGCAGTAGGGTCTGTCGCCAAGCAACACATCTGCATACCACACACGGTAGAGCCTCCTCCGCTCCTGAAAAAGTCTGAGTGTGATAGAGATGATGTCAATATTAACTTCAAAGTATTTAAGGTTTAACTCGCAAGGGACCGAAGCTGATTTCCGATTCAGTAACAGACGAGCTTTCCACTACACCACTGATTGGCTCCTTCAAGTTTACGTTCGAAACCACCAGATGACTGCCACTTTTAAATGATATATTGTAGCGGCTTAAGTGCGGCCGACAAAAACCACAAAGAATAATGACGGTTTGCCGCGAAACGCTTCTTCGGATTAGAATATTGAAACCGGCCACCCGGCAGATCGTACAAACCAACCAACGGGTCAGGTACTCATCAGTGGTAGCTGCATGTGGAGTGCTAAGGAGCCAGCATTTTGAGCGCTGAGGAGTTAACTGGAGCTTACCTCTTAATTCCATCTTGTAGGTTTCACACACTGACTTACTTTTAGGGTCTCGACAGCTTTCGGTAGTTCATCTCCCAGCGCATTCACGATCTCGATCTTGCTCAGCATCGCCTCATCCTCAGTAAGGGTCGCTTCCGTTGCCACCTCCTTCAACGACTTGTATTTGCGCAAACTCTGTCTCACCACTTTCAAGCCAAGCTGCAGTAAACCAGTCGATTAATTGTCCTAATCTATGCAATAACTTTGCTCCAGCGATAAAGCGAAATGTTTGCTTTGAAACTCAAAACACAATTGCACAATTTTACAACGCCTGGTAGCAACATTGTACCTTATAATGCCATGACCTTTTTATTAAGACGCAGTTTACGTTGTGCGTAAATCTGTGAGCGTACGAGCGTTTCGTTTCTATATTGTAACCGACTGGCAGCTTGTTCGCTGGTAAGGTGGTGCATTTGGCAAACCGAATTTCTGTTTAAAATAAACTAAAAATTCGCTCGCAAGCTCACGATTTTTCGCACAGTGTAGATCAGGCCAAACCAATGTGCGTTGTTCCACTTATGATTTAAACACCTATTAAGTGTATCATGTGTCGTTATCATTGATACTAAAAGTTGAAACATAATTGGATGAATTTCAAGTCATATACTTATTAAATGCGATTTAATCAGTATGCTCTACTTACGCTTTTCCTAGCACTTATTGGTTTACTGAGGGCGTACAGGTCCATCATTAATTCAAGGCCAAGCTTCTCCGCTCCACCAACAACCGCCACTTTCTTGGTTGGCTCTGCTTTGAGCGAGGCCAAAACTTGCCTGATCACTCCCAGGTTGGAGCGGCATAGGATCGCCACTTGCCCTGCCCCTGGCTGCCCACATACTGAGCCTGAACGCAAAAACAGTTTTTATAATAATCATAGGTGGACACGGTACTTTGCAAAAAAATCGCGGTACCGGTATGCGGTACTTTGCTAAAATTACTACCGCGGTACCGGTACTTTCAAATTAAAAGTACCGCGGTACTTTTGCGGTACTTTTTTAAAAAAATTAAAAGAAAAAAATTGGACTGATTGACCTCGTTTACGGGATTGTAAATCATCACTTTTAGCAATTAGGGTTGTTTCCGCGACTAGAGCGCACTGCGTAGACCTACAGTTCGTTTTACAGAAAGTTTGCAATAGAATAGTAAGCAGTTGCAGTATTAGTATTACTACTATAGTGAGTGCAAAGTACTAACTAGTTATGGAGTTGACTCAATAAAGTATCTAACTTATACGGACTACGGTCATCGGTCTACGTATTCCACTACAGTATCTTGCAGAGGTGGAGTCCTCGAGGACACATTTTGAAGTCCTTGGCCTTGGCCTCGAAGGTCAAGTCCTTGGCCTTGGCCTCGAAGCCTCAAGTCCTCGAAAATTGGCCTGTCCTCAGCTCGAGGACAGCACTATTTTTTGAACAGTTGAAATTTCGTTGGAAAACGCCAGAAACCTCGCGGAAAATTTGCGAACACCTTTTGTGTTTTCCTCACTTGGAGCATAGGCGTAGCCAAGGCGGGGGGGGGGGGGAGACAAGGGGCCCGGGTCTCCCTCAATTAAAATTTTACCAATGACAAAAATGTGACAAAAAAGCCTATTGTTTCTTCAGTTTCAGTTTCTTTTAGCATTTTTCGCTTACTACAGTAACTAACAACAATATTAAAGACCACGGACCCCGGGCTCCCCTCCAGCCAATTTAAACGTACAACCCGAAAGAAATGGAGAGTTTTTGTCACAAAAGTTGCTATCTCAGGTCCACATCCAGCTTTTTTATGAACGTAATGCATTAATCAGGGCCGAATCTACCATAATACGGCGCAGTACCACCTTGGGGCCCCACACAAGACTTTTTTTGGTCTTCACCTATATTTGGCAGAAAGATGTTGCGAAAATCTCCACAGTGCCAGGGGCCCAGCGCGATGTAAATCCGGCCCCGCAATAACACGGTTAATAGGCGTAACCAAACTAACCATCTATTGTACCATTTTTCTAAAACAATTCAGTAATTCAACTCCAACTTCGCCGGTTTTTACGCACAAAATACTTTTAAAAAAATTAGCCAAGGAAAATGCTGCTTGAATAAATCATTGAACTTCAATTAAGGGGACCTGGGCCCCCTGACCAAACATGTACTCCTATAACTGGTTATTTTCATGACAAAACAAAAATCTCTAAGGAAAATCTTCGAGTGGATTATTACTTACTGCTAAAATGTAGCAAGAGACAATGCGCCTTACTTCCCCCTACCTGGACCAAATCACTTACAACTAAAATTTAACTCCAAAATGCCAGATGTTAAACGTATTTTGGACCAAAGTTGCAAGTAAAAGAAGGATTAAACAATTTAATTTTTTCAATTGGCTTTCAAATGTCAAAAATCTAGTGCTTTGAAATGGCTCTGAACACCTGCAAAATGTGATTCAATGGCATTAAAATAGCTTTTTTCCCAAAAAGTTACAAAAAATTGCCCAACGGTTACAAAGCCTCCCGCGGCTGGGGGCCCCGCCCCCAGACCCCATCTGCGATACCTTTGAGTTACACTAGCTTTCTCAACACGTTTCCAATGTCAGATATTTGCGCTTTTCAAGTATTAGTTTAATCCCTCTCTCTTTGCAAAAACCTGTTACCTGCCGACAGGCAACGATTTCAGATCTTACACCCTTTGATATCTTTGTCCCACAAAAACTTCCTGTTTGGAAAATTTTGATGACGTCATTGCATGGGATTTGTGATTTAGGCCTCCCCAATCAAAAATTCTGGGTACGCCTATGAACTGGAGATCACCTAAAAAACTTTTTTGAAGACCTTTTTTCTTGGAGAACACTTGCGCCTGTGTCCTTGGTCCTTGGCCTCGAGCATTCCTGTCCTTGGCCTCGAGAGGGTCTGTCCTCGAAAAGGCTGTCCTTGGCAGGGTGTCGAACCGTTTCAAATAACGGTTCGGGTTCAGGTTTAGCTCCTGCTCAAAATATTTTAGCGGTTCAGGTTTGGTTCGGGTTCACTTGAGCACCATTTTCGAGGTTCAGGTTTGGTTCAGGTTCACTTAAGTAAAATATTACAGGTTCAGGTTCGGTTCGGGTTCATTGACTTAAAATTTAACTGTAGTTACTCGTTTCGTCCAGAAAAAAAAAAGGAGAAATTGCTGATCCTGTTGATGATCACCACTGCTCTTATTGTGCGTGTACCAGCGCCAGTGGCATCCGGATATGGAAAAATATATTCTTACTTTTTTAGGGGTTCAGGTTCGGTTTGGGTTCACTTGAGCACAAATTTGAGGGTTCAGGTTTGGTTCAGGTTCACTGAAGTAAAATTTTGCTGGTTCAGGTTCGGTTCGGGTTCACCAAAATGAAGCGGTTCATTCGGGTTTACGGTTCGGGTTCAGGTTCGGTTCGACACCCTGGTCCTTGGCCTTGGATTTTTTTGTGTCCTTGGCCTTGAGGCTTGTGTCCTCGACTCCACCTCTGGTATCTTGTCACCAGTAATAACCAAACAGCAGTCACCTCTAAAGCATCACGTGCGTAAGTTGGCACTGAAGGTTACTCTGACGATACATCAGCTCCCAATTATTGCACAAGTGACATTCACACAAAACTTAGAAATTGGGGGGTAAATTGCACTTTTGGCAAAGTGAGCTGTTTTGATTTGTTTTTAGTTGATTCGTTCCTGCAGTTACTTTTTGGATTTCTTATTTAAAGCTAGATGGGAGCTTACAAGTTGCCAGCCTTTAAACGAACGACGCATGTTAATGGTGATTTTTAAAAAATCCTTTTGTTCCCCCGTAATGAGAACAATTTCAAAATTACAGCATTTTTATTGCTGTTGTATAGCATATTTAATTATTTATTCTCTTGTCACAGCACTGCGCTAGACACTAATTATTGGACATTCCGTACGCTTTCATTGAGATAATTACTTCATGCTTGGAGGAATTTGCACCTGCCTCAGAGTTTCTAGTTTTCCAATGTCCCGTGAATTTCGATTTCTTGCCACTAAATTTGTTGCTTGTTCGAAACCACAAGCAGAGATAATCATCGTAAAGCGCCCTATTCAAGGACGCAGCAACGTAACCAGAGTGTGGGTTGAACACAGATCATGCAATTAGGATTGTCGCAAAAAAGCTTTGGCACTTTTGGCCACGCTTTTGGGGAACTCTCAAGAAGATTCTTGGTCTCTTCTGATTATAAAAAAAATTAGCTTTTTAGCTAAAGCCGTTAAAATATTTATTTTTTGTAAGGTTCAATTTCGGAGGTTCTAAAAGAGGATGTAATTTCATGAAAATTGATTTCTGGGTGTTTAATTTATGGGGTTTCCGGGGAGGTGGCACCCAAAAATTTCAAGAGACAAAACCGTGTTTTTAACTCGACAATTTTGTACTAAAATAAGATTGTGTTGTTTTGCCCTTTAGAACTTATTAGAAGAGCGTACAATGTTCAGAAAAAACCTCATCGCGGCCAAAGCCAAAGTGGGATTGGTGCAGATGAAAGGATTTTTTGAGATAATTTTTTTGTATAAGTATTACCGGGTGAAATACTTTTGACCGTATTATACACCGTTAGTGAATGAAAACATCTTCTTCGCCAAACGTTCCAGGTATATTTAAAACCAAAAGCTAATACAAATGGAGGCCGGCAGTAACGTGAAGTAAATTTTTCTTCATGCAAGCGCGTATCCAAAAATCTGCAATGCGGGGAGGTGTTGCGGGGTCTGGGGGCAGATCCCCCAACCACCGGAGGCAATTGGGGTCTGGGGGCAAGACTCCCAGCCACCGAAGGCATAGGGTATGGGGGTCGGATCCACCAGCACTCGAAAAAAAACTTTTTTTTGGCAAAAATAACTTAATTTTAGACCTATTTTGATCAAAATTAACGCCATTAATACGTGGCATAGAAATTAGCAGCGCAAAAAATGATTATACCGTACTATTTGCATAAATGGGCTATGTAGGAGGTAGCTATCGCTAGCATTTCAGTTCTCTTATTTACAAGTTGGTAAATCTTAAAATTCTATTTCGGTAGGTTGGTAAACCTCTCAAGGAGTAATCTACGTATTACAGCTATATTTTATAGTGAAAGATATATATAAAGGGGGGCTAATCGAAGGAAGGTCGAGAGAAGTGGTTGGTAATTAACATATACTAAATAGCCCTCCCCTCCCTATTTCTGCGCTTATATACATTTTTTTTTTTGATGAAACCTATGTTAAGCATTTTTCAATAAGCGATCAAATTTGATTACCAGTTTTCGACTATTCTTTAAAGTCTTTTTTCTGATTTATAGGTTTTATTTTTGACAAATTAGCCCCCTTCCCCTTCAATAAACGTTTCAAAATATGCTTTAAATAATTTTTTATAGTCCCCCGCTCGCCCCCTAGCTTCGCTACTGTATTCACGTCTGATGTGATGAGTATTCATTACGTAAGTCGTCTCTTACAAGTTTTTCTTAGCGGTTCTACTTTTGTTTCGCTGGTGCATGAATACTGGTAATGCATCATTTTGCCATTGCAAGAAAACGTCAATTTTTCAAATGGGCCAGCAAACTGCTAACGCTAAGTCCCTGCAGTGATAGTAGGGAGTAAGACCAACAATTAAACAGTAAATTAAGAAAAAAAGATTCGTTGTTTATTCGGTTTATTCGCAAGCATTTTTACAACGTTTCAAGTTTTTGATTACGTTCGTAAAATCCCTACTAAAAAATAAAAAACTAGAGTACCGGTACCGCCAAAAAATAGCAAAGTACCGCGGTACCGGTACCACAAAAGTACCGACAGTACCGGTACCGGTACCAAGAAAGTCCCGCGGTACTGCCCACCTATGACAATAATATTACACTTTTTTACGTTTGCAATGATAGAAAAAAAACAACTAGAGTTTGATGAAGAAAAAAAAAATTACCAACATTCTTAACCAAATTTTGAGAAATTTTAAACTAAAAGATAAAACTACCCTGAAACACTGCAGCATCATACATTACCTCCTTCGATCTATGCAGGTTCTGGATCAATGGTAGCGGCTAAAGTAATCATCATTAGGCAACATAGTAAATTTTAAAATAATAATGTTACATTATTCTCACCTGCCTCACCAACACCCAGCAGCGTTTTATCGCTGACCAGTAATTCATCGCCATTCGCATCAAACTTGAACGCACGTAAGATGGTGTCAGCTACCAGTGCAATGTCCTGACCGAATCGAAAGCTCTGCAAGATGCAAAAGACAGGATCAGTCCAACTGATGTAATTGTCTTTTTACTGGCTACCTATAAAGATGCAATGTTATAACGTAGCTTTCATCCGAATGATTAAGCTATTCATCCAGTAATTTGCAAACTCCTCCAACGCAAAACTTCAGCAGTGCTACCACAAGATCTTTACCAAAAATAACAAGAATCATCAGAATACAGAAAAACTCAGTTCTGCGTGAAACTTTTTTTTTCGATCACCAAAATATTGGGCAAAAAAACGAGAAAAAACATAGAAAAAACCACCAGCCGTGGCAGCGCTGAGCTTGAAAGTATCTTAGCAACTCGTTACGCGAGAAATAAATGAATCAAAAAATCAATCTAAAGTTGCATAAGTGATTCAAGTCTATGTATTATTGCAGCAACATTCGCGCCAATCTGCTACGTCCGAGACATCTCACAACAACCACTTATGCTATAACAAAACCTACCTGTGTTAAATAATAACTGTGCGAGGCAGGCATGGTTACTAGCGCATCAGAAGCCCGTCTGAACCCGTATATCTGCTGGTGAGAATCTCCTACGAGAACGAGGGCGCACCTGCCCAACTGCTCTTCAAGAATTCCTCTCATACACTCCGTGCAATCCTGAGCCTCGTCCAGCAATATGACGTCATAGCCGTCAATTACAGGTGATGACATCTGCCATAACTTGAGATAACCTGAAAAACAGAAGTTTCAGTCAACTAAAGAGACTCAAACAGTTCATGTACATACTTTTTCCAAATTGCTCACGTCCACCGCGTTCTGCGGATTTACGAAGAATAAAGCAGCATGTGCCTTCAACGTTATCTTCCCCCCAAAAAAAAACGCAATGCGCGGATCACACCAACCAAATCTGTCCAAATCCCCGCCTCCTGGAGATGACTTGAAAAAGACCGATGAAGACATAAAATCATAATTTTATTATCTGAAGTGATTTTCAAGCGCAAAATAAACGTTTATCAATCTATCATTGCTAAAATTAACAAGACTGAGACTAGAAAAAATGGCGCTATTGACAAGCAGTCAAAGAATAATTTTCATGAGGCATTTCAGCAAGTCTTTGCTGAGGAAATAGAAGACGCTGCAAGGAGGCTGTAGGATAGAGCACTGGCCTGTGTATGGATAAAGCCGCACAGATAAGCAAATCAGCACTCTTGTTGGTAGCGCAACACTAGTGCTCCTGAAAAACGAACCAAAGTGAAGGAATAAACTTACAGTCGTCAATCATTAGCCAGGAGCAGTCGGTCAGGTCGCATGTCCGCCTCCAGAAAGTCTTCGATAATTTCAACACGTACTGAAGTAAAAAGATACTTATTTATAGTTGGACGAATATTCCTTGTCTCTCGTAAAATTTTGAATTTGAATTTCTGATTTAAATGAATATTTTTGTACGATGGTAAACTAGGGTAAAAACGTTTTCGCTCCCCTGCCAAATAGGTCACGATTTCCGTTACAGTACAAGAAATCTCCAAGCAAAGTTTTTCGAGTCACGCTTTCACATTACGAGAGTCTAATCGAGCCAAGCTCAATTTGAGTGATAAGTACAAAAATAAATTTAAAGAGAGCACAAACAAACTTTCGTGTTTGTTGGAGCAAGTCAACCGCCAAGTTAGCAGCTCGTAAGAGCGGACCAATGGGTGCCCTTCAGTAGTGGCTGCTTGCTTGTTGTTAGGGAAGTCCCTTCTTTCCCGGGTTCTCCAGCACACATCTGGGATACTATGAGATGACTCCACAAAGCTCTCACTCACGAAAAAAGTAGATTAATCCCTGCTAAACCAACTAAAAAGAGGAAGTTCCTTTAGACACATACCAATAACTCACTTAGATACATATGCTCAATTAACAGAGTTAATTTTGAAGGTATCGATACCTGTGATAGAAACGCATAGGATTGTGCGAAATCATGAATAGGACTACTGGGCTAGTTTGTCCTACTACTGAATAGTTGTTATAGATGATATGCGGTAAACAAGACGAGAATACAAATTTTACACACACTAAAAAAAAAAAAAAACACAACGAACCACAAAATCTAACAAATCATAAGCAATCTCGATGGGAGACTGCGAAGTCACCGGAAAAACCCCATTTCGTCATTAACCCAACTTTAACTATGCTTTTCTGCCTGCGAGAATCAAGGTACTTCAATTTCGCTTTAAAATCTTTAAGTCGAGATATCATTCCTTAAAAATATCTTTTTAAAATTGGGTATGTTCGCTCAAGTGAAGGCCCAAATAAGTTCTCATCCTACGACTTCTCATCCACGTATTTTTAAGATTTTAGTCTCAAACCTTTTTTCTCTCCACACTGATTTCTACCATTTGAGTTCGTTTTGAGGAGCCTTGGGTGCGCTGGTATCTGGGGACGTGAGACCGGGTAATACCACGGTCTTTCGACGCCAGAAAATTATGGATGGTTTTGATGACCAGCGATGGTAGCTGCTTGTCTTCGGAGGGGATAGAAAGCTTTTCTCTGACGTCACCAGCCCGGAAGGAACCGTGGTTTAACTTGCTACGAAAGCTGGAAAGAATATTCATTCACGTTCGGTTTTATATTTATTAAATAACAAATCGACTTAGCTCACTTTAGTTCATGTATTACTCGCTATATACTGTAACTCAGAAAGAAAAAAAGGGCTTGTATTATGTCAGTATTTCATGTCATACAGCTCGCTCCTTGAGCCTATAAAAGGAGAAACCAATAGAGTAAAAAAGTA
The DNA here is from genome assembly GCA_963965965.1 of Trididemnum nubilum. Taxonomy (NCBI): domain Eukaryota; kingdom Metazoa; phylum Chordata; class Ascidiacea; order Aplousobranchia; family Didemnidae; genus Trididemnum; species Trididemnum nubilum. The sequence goes on from OZ014479.1 coordinate 43,179,559, forward strand.
AAATTGAAGTTCTATAGCCACAAACTTGGCTTTGTGCGAGTTACGGTATAAAATATGACGATGACGCACTCCTATTACGAAATGATGACGTTACGCGACGTTCTCTAATTTTTGTGTCCTAAAAGTTTCAGTACCAGTATTAAAACATTTCTACACCCATGGATTCACCGGAAAAATCAGTTTGAAGTTACAACAAATTACAATTCCACCATAATGTACGATGCCCTGCTACCAAGCAGTTTTTTTCAATTGAATAAAAACTTAACTCATTCCCAATTACAATTATTTAGTGCTTTTTTCAAACAAAGGCTGATCAATCAACTCAAATATCAAATCTTTCATTATATCCGCTGTAATACGCCGAAGCGTGTAACAAGTTTGAGGGGCCCATCTCCGCGTCATTGCGCCCGGACAACACAGCTTCTTTCGAAGAAATGTCGCAGCGGTGGCAAACTGTTGGCAACACTGTGTCTGAACAAATCATCATCATACTCACCGTTTTTGTGCCGAAACGTGGCATGGCCCAAAACTCTGCGTAATTGCGCCTGGGTTAGATGATTGGATTACACAAATATGGTGCAATACCGGCGAGACGATGGCAAGATTGTGCCTGAATTGGCCGGCCAGAAAATTGACTCCCAGGCGCATGCTGCTGATATTAAGAATTAATTATCTCACTTGTTCATATTCATTCCCCAGTACGCCAGGCTATGCATTGTCCTAAAGTCCATGTTGGGTAGTCCACAAAACACCTGCTTGCTTTGCTCCACCACGGCTCTAAATCAGAGTTTAAAGAAATACTTTCAAGCTAGAGTAACGACCAAACTTTTCAGAAACATTGAAATCTTCACCTAACCTCAGCTTTCTGCGATCTATAGTTTTAGAAATATTTTATTCACAGGTAAAATCGGCTTTCACTGATAATTGCTACCAAATATCCAACTTTCAAAGAGTCATCTTTGAGGCAACTCTACAAGCATTTTGATACCAACATTGTTGCAAGATTTCAAGAATGAGTCAATACTGCTATGCAATCATTTTTCTCCAAGAAAGTATAACTATATAAAAGATGTGCCTAAGTACTCTTTTTACTTGTTTTTTGACCCAAACATCCGTCATCCATAAAAATGTCGTTCAATAATCAAGAAAAATAATCTATTTCGGAATCGCTTAATAATTCAACGAAGCGATGAAGAAGGTGACGGAAGCCAGAGAACTGTGGCGGCTCAACTTCCAACTGCTGCACCAGCACCTCTCACAAATAAAATAAAACAATAAAAAAGTGTAGTCAAACACTACATAGCTACCGGGACATACGAACCAGAGATGGAACCGGTCAGAATTTTCTCGATCCGACCGGTAAATTTCAAAATCTACGCCGGTTGACCGGTAAATTTTAAAATCTACCCCGTACAGAGTTGACCGGTTTCTGATCAGCCTGGTCGATCGTTTTTTTACAGAAGGTTTTTGTTCACTGTTCAAAGTATCCAATAAAAAACTTTCAAAAGGGGGGGGCATGGGTGAGGTGTTGAAATTCGTAACTCTCAGAAAAAAAAAACGCTCAAATTTTTTGCGCTTTTCGCAAAAATAACTCAATGTTAAGATCTTTATAGGTTAAATTTTGGTTTGAAAGACCTACTATGAGCAGCGCAAAACGTGCGCGAAATAAGCATAAAAAAAACTGGAGGGCACAAGTTAAATTATTAGACGTTTTTTCTAATGATATGCGTAAGGCCAAGAAAAGAATTTTTTAGCTATTGGTGACAGATTATTTGCAATTTGCCGAGCAGCAAACACTAAACTGTTATGACATTGGCAAGAAAACAATCGAAATATAATGTGCCCCACCAGTTTGTAGAAAACATACTTTAGAACAAGCCATGGCAAGTTAGATATAAAAAATAAGAGCTATGTCTTCCTTGCCCAGCGTAGAGTGTGGTAAATTTAAGTTGACAAAAGCTTTTCAAAGCGGCAAGATTTTAGCATGTACTAAAAAATCTGAAATCTGCGCCACTTCTACTCTCAAGCTGATTAAAATGATGCTAAAATGCCAAGTAGCGTAAGCCTCTTCCACATGCATGCTTTATTATAATCTGATTACGCAATTTTAACGTATATTTTGCACTTTTTTGCTTTGTGCCGTGGCCCAAAAAGGGGGGGGGGCATGGCACAATGCCTCCCCCCCTAAATACGCCCCTGCATGTGCATATCTTAATAGTTACAGCATATTAGTCACAGCTTGAAACCATTCAACAAGTGTTTTCAAAAGAAGTGGTTTGTTAATTAATACTGTTTTTAATAAAAAGTTTTATTCATAATAAAATAATTTTATATATGTATATTTTGGTTGGTGCTTAGATGTTTTTTAGTTGCATGAAAGGAGAATTTGACCTGTGTTTTAATCAGCTTGACCAGCCAGTCGGAGAACCTTGACCCGACCGGTTTCCATCTCTGATACGAACAGCAGGCTGGAAATGGCCACTTTTCAAGCCAAATCACCATTGTCGAATGCGGTTCCTCTTCAACTGTCGCAACACCCTCCTACGTACTTGCCAAATGACGTGTAGAGGAACTTGAGGTTAGGGTTGGCTCTGACACAGCTCACTAACGTGGTGGTTTTTCCTGTGCCGGCGTAAGCGATCACCCGCACGACCTCTCCCCGTCGAAACCGATGGGATGCGACTCTTAGCTGCTCATATGTCAACCGCTCGGCAGCAGGGTCTGGTCGGAACCCGAAAGTGCTGGAAACATTGTTTGTTAGATGCTTTATATTGTTTATCACATTGCTGAAAGAGAAAACCCAAAAGCACATCGTATGAAAACAAGTCAAAAAGTGAAAGGTTTCGAGTTGGCTGAGGAGGCTTTTGATTGATTCAATACCGCTGAAAGGTCTGACACAGCTGTAAAGAAGTAGTAAGAAAGTGAAGTCGTAATCTGTGTTGTGGGAGGAAAACCAGTTTAAAATTGGGCTGATAGTGACGATGAACTCTTGATCATCAAGTCGCGCAGTAAGCTGGTTTATCATTCTGGAGCATTTCGGCGCGTTAGTGGTTTTAAATGCTTCGCTGCAAGGCCATTAGCAAATAAAAAAGCTCAGAGAAAATTGTTGAAATGGAGGCCATTCAGTAGGAAACGGAATGAACATATGCATTGGTGTTTTAAACACTATTCTCATTGTCCTCAATCAATTTGTTTCAAAACAATATACGATATTGTAGATTAAATCGACAATAGCGTAATGCTTACATAGGCTTGGGGAAAGTAGCGTTTTCGACTGAAGATATCGAGCAAAATAACTTGTAGTGGAGTCTGTAAAAAACATCGGCTTTGAAACATATTTAATGCAAATTTTTTTCAATTATTCTGCGCAATAACAATACTAAAGACACGCATAATTAATGAACCTCCCATTTTCCGCCAATATAAAGCAAAGGTTAAAATAAGAAGGTTTTGAGACGAGTCGTAATTGTAATTACATTTTATTCACCACGTTGCCTCGGTCAGGAGATAGCGAAGCGACTTTCCGGTCTTCGAGTCAAGCTGCCACCTGCCCAACCGTCGTCTACTGCACACGGTAAAGGTTTCACCCTGTCCCTTTAATTGCTGAACGTCAAGCAGGAAGCTGTGAATAATAATAGTTATAGTCTTTGGCTTGACCCAGCCGGAAATCGAACCCAAGTCTACCATTTCAGTAGCAGAAGCCCTATCTACTCGACCACTGATAAGGTAAAGATCGACCTCTAGTTAACAACGATAATGGAGACACTGAAGTAGTTTGAGTTGCAGTTTTTGCAGAAAGTATCCTGCATTTTATGCAATCGAAAAACTTCATTATTCATAAACGCGACCAGAAGTTCACCTTTCTGTACTTTGCAGTTACGGCCATTTCAATTAAAGCTCAGGACGAAAAAATACAAACTTAGCAAGTGTAAATTTATTAGCTTATTCGACTTATCCAAAAGATAGCAAACAAACACACCTATCGTTTTTGAGTACCGGTAATGTAGTCTATCACCAGCTAAACTTTTTACCCTCTCGCAAGTCTTTAGCTTAAAATCCGTTTTCCTTCAACTTTTTGACTAACTGGCGGATGTCCAAAATTTCACAATTGATTTCAAAGCCGTAAAATATGTTTATTGTTTATGTGCCCTAAAATTTGCTCAAACCCAGCAATGAAACATATTAAAAGTCAGAATTTCACAAATTTATCTACTTACCAAGTCCTAGACCACTAGATCAGACTGCAACAAAAATGCAAGAATTAGCCAAATATGCAGCTTAATACCAAACTTACTCCTGGCTCATCAACTTCTCCTTGAACAGCACCCAAGCGCACACAGCGGCCATGTAAAAGAAATCCATCACCACTTTCAAGGAGTGCACAGTAAGCAAGCAGTTCCTCAACCTTTCCAATTCCCCAGCGGTTGTGGACAAACATAAAATTGTACCTGCCACAGCCCAGCAGTGGGATTTCGTGCAACGCTAAAACAACGAACATGAAATTAAAATTAAAAATCTTATTAAAATCCTTTGCAATTAAGACTTTTATTCCTTAACAGCATATATTTTGTAACCAGAACAATAAATTCGCAAATAATAAAGCATACGTAAATAATAATTTTGGAAAACTAAGGAAACAGTTAAATGAACATATGTGTTGCTAAGTCAAAAATAAACCGAGAATAGGTAACAAAACAAAAATTACTTTCTTCTTAACATTAAGCACTCGTTTTCTTGCCAACTCGTCAGCAAATTGAAACAACTCATGGGTTTGTAAAGATTTCAGCGTTTGGTCGGAATCTTTTTTTGTAATCCCAGTCGGCTTCCAAGCTTGAAGCAGCCTAACAAAACACACTGTTAGTGCGACTGCTTCATTTAAAAGGAAACAGAGCTTTGTCTTAAAATAACGGTAAATGATAAATTTCATAAGGAAGTATTCTGAACAAACAAACAAACTTTCCAAATTTACAAACAAAACGTGAAAATGAAAAGAAAAGCACTTGAGCAGAAAACAGCAGAAAATTTTGAGAAAATGCAGCACAATATGTTTAAACCGAATGTTTTCAGTTGTTTTTTATTTTGACATTTTTTTGAAATTAGTAAGAACCACCTTTTCTGTTCAAACGTACTAAGATACATGCGATTCAAATGATTGAACGTCTCAAACTCAAAACATGATGACACTCAAATCTATTCAAAATATAACAACAGAGAGACCTGATTAAGGTGGCTAGGGGAATGGACTTTTTCATCTCTCCACCTTCACCCGCTTGAGTTTCATCGAACAGAACTGGACAGCTGAGGAATTTGACATGACTGTAAGCTTCCGCATCATTGTTTCTCACTTTCAAATATAATTTTTTCCAAGGCATAAACTAAAGATAAAACAATGGCCTGAAATAGTTGCTAAAGCAACTTGCCTTGCTTCATTGAGATCAAAATTCTGCAAAGTAAGTCTAGTGGGCAGACTAATGTATAACGTTTCTTAACAAATTCCACGCAGCTACATTAACAATGTCAAGACAAATTATCAAACAATGGTGTGCAATTCGCTGAAAGATTTTAAATAATTTTGCTGTAAATGGCAGAGAATGAAAACATTTTTTTTTCTATTTCTTTAGCCTAGCACCTACCAATTGTAAATGCAAGTACAGTTTGTTTGCTAAGTTGTGTTGGGCAAGGGACGATGAATAGATATCACTTAAGTCTAGCACTTTTATTCTTCAAACAAATCCTACCAATCAGTCAGAATTTATAAGCTTTTATTATATAGAAAAACCTTGATTTTAGAAATTAACAAAACAGGAAAAAATTTTGAAATAGTTTCAGATAATAGTTAAACCAATCAACAACATTAACCTACATACACATAACAATGACAATACTGCCAAAAGAAAAATTACTGTAGTAGCAGTTACATGCCAAAAAATGATTTGCTTAAAACAAATGCAGATTTTGATTTTGGCAACACTGTCACATGCACCTAAATGCCACTTGAGATGGTATCATGTATCAGCAAATTTAATTTAATTGCTATAAATATGTACCAGCATGGTCCAAAAAGGCTTAGTCTAATCCAAATTCTTAAAAATATCTCATCATCTGCTGGCACTCAAAACAACAAGTTAAATTCCTGTAAAACAAAATCTCACTATTTCTTTTTCAATCAGGCTTTTCCACGAACGACACACGCAGGTGCACACATCCAACATATCGGCACCAGGTAAACAACTGAATATACTCTCAAGAATATGATCTGGAAAATCAGTGAGGGAAACGTTTGAAGTTTTCTAAAAACAAAGCTGCATAGTTGAATTTGTAATTACAACAATATATAATGCATCTTGGTTCACGCAGTTGCCTTGGCCTCTGTTCCTTTGTATAAAACAGGCACTCTACATGCAGAGTACTTTTTTTAGGGTCTGTTTGCAAGCCTTTTGTAAGGCTGGGTCACTGCAAAAGGTAGACTGCTTCACCCCAATGGGAAATAAGCATTAAGTATCTTTCCCAAGGACACAATGATGCATTGCCAATTTGGGAATCATATCTAGTGAGCTTCAGTCTTCCAGTCAAGCTGGTGCGAACCACTTGTCCACTTGATGGACTGGAAACATCATACTGCCGCTCTCGAATGCCGAACTTCAAGCAAGGAAGCTGCAAATACCAATTTAAACAGCCTTTGGTTTGACCGGACTGGGAATCAAACTTGAGTCTACCATTTTAGTACCAGATACACTATCCACTTAACCACTGATCAGCTGAACATTATGGAAGTTTAGCTTTTAACTGCTTATGAATGATAATTAACTCCAGCATAAATGTTTTCTTTTCAGCAACTTTTCTTCATTATTGGGAAATTAAAATTTGATATTGTTACAAGCAAAATGTGGAGCAAAGTCATTTGAGTTCGGTTAGAACCCGGAAGTTATCACCATTTAACAAAAGGTTGTAAACATTTACAAAGCATTTAAATATGAATCATCCATCACTAATTCACCAGCAATCAAAAATCTCCAAGTTTAAATGTAATTTTGTCACTTAAATATAGATATTACTTTCAGATTAAAATTTACAGGTCTAAGGCAATAATTAGTATCAGATTGTCTAAATGGTCTCTGGTCTCATGCAGTTCTAACTCAGTATACACCTTTTTGTTTAAGTTACTTTGGCCAGCACTAAACAGGCAAATCTAGCAAAGGAACCACATCATCTTTGAGTCAAGCTGTAGCCTGCACTCTTTTCTATCGTGAAGGCATTAGTTTACACTTTTTATCAGTTAATGCTGGAGTAATTAAAGATTTCAGCATTGTTCGCATCAGCTGTGACACTAATAAATGAAATCTTACTGAGAGAATGTGTCCTATCTCATTAGGCAAAGGTTTGCTCCCATCCATAACTGCCTCTGGCAGTGATGAAAGAAAATGCTCAAACTCTTCATCACTTTCAACTTGGTCAAACATCTTTATTGTTTCTACACTGTCATTCCAATTCACTGCAAAATATATATTTCATTTAAAACAAGTGCTATTAGAGTTCATATTGCATACTAATTGTTAGTTTATATAATTATCAGTCATCTGCTATTCGCTGATGATTTGGTTCTGCTTTCTTCCACAGAATCTGGCCTCCAGCATGCATTAAATAGCTTTGCAGATGGTTGCAACATGAATGAAATGAAAATAAGGACAGCCAAATGAAAATAAGCGCGGAATGAAAATAAGTGCAAATGAAAAATGAATGAAAAAGCGCGGATGAAAAGCGAATGAAAAATGAAAAAAAAATGAAAATAAAAAAATGCCGAAATGAAAATAAGCACGGCCAAAACTGAGGTACTTCATCTTTCAAGAAACCCTGATCAGTGCGTATTACAAGTGAATGGAGCGACACTGAAGCAGGTAGAGAAGTTCAAGTATCTTGGGGTTGCATTTACGAGTGATGGAAGGCAAGACGAAGAACTCGATACCCGAATAGACAAGGTTAGTGCAGTAATGCGAGCTTTGCACTACTCGGTTGTCATGAAACGAGAATTGTCGAAAAAGGCAAAGCTCTCAATTTTCAAAGCAGTCTTTGTCCCCATTCTCACTTATGGTCATGAATCTTGTGTAATGACCAAAACAGTGCGATCACAAGTGCAAGCGTCCGAAATGAGGTTTTTACAAAAATTGAAGGAGTTACACTGTTGAACAAGGTTGCGTAGCTCTGAGATTCGAAAATCTCTCAACATCGAGTCATTACTTCTCCAAATTGAAAGATCTCAATGTAAATGGTTTGGCCATGTAAGCAGAATGCCTCAGGAAAGACTCCCCAAACAAGCTTTACTTGCCAACGCAAATGGGAGAAGACCAGCTAGACAACCTAGAATTAGATGGACCGATTACATTGAGGATCTTGGATGGAATCACTTGGGACTTCGCCCAAGCGAAATGATGGAGGTGATGGAAGACCGTGAGGTGTGGCAGCTTAATCTCGAGCTGTTGCTCCCGCAACCTTCACGGAAATGCGGGCAATGAAGAAAGAAGAAGTTTATATAATTTGATATACCCACTTGAGGTTGACTTGATACAAAAATCTTCTTTTTTTAGAATTTTGGTTTTGTGAATTGATGTGGAAGTACAAGCTTCATTCTGTAACAAATAAACCTAATCAAACATATGAGAATTGTGCCAATGGTAACAAAAGCATTAGAGCAAATTGTTAGCTTGATTTCTTTTTAAACAAACTTTTAACCAGGGCCAATTTAAGCCAAAATTTTTAATTTTTTGAATTATGTCAGATATTATGGTTTGGGTTAAACTAAAGGTTAGGCAAGGGCTAGGCTTAGGGTAAAAGTTTGGGTTAGGTTATAATCTGTACAGTACTGCACTGTAAATTGTTTTTTTCTTACCAGAAACATAAACAACATTTATCAACCAGTCAGCAGTTTCTGCCTTTACAAACTTAAATGGTTGCCAGTGATCTTATCACAAATTAATTTTGTGACAAACAGCATTCTGCTTAGAAAACGACAGAATCCATTTTAGGTTTCTCATCTGGTATCTGTCACATAGGCTGCTAGCACAATACTATACTAGGCAACTGCATCATCAAAGCATTGGATAAGACTGTAAAAAGGACAGTCATAAAAATGTTCTATATACCGGTACTATCTCCAAAGCTCAAAGCTGTCTTGCCCTAACCCTCACAGTGTTGACAAAATCACTTTGTCAGTTTGTGATGAGATCACTGGCAATAGTATCAGTACCATATGGTATCTGGTATAGGCTATGGTAGTTCACTGATTGATAGGCTAATAACATGCAATGTCCAAATTCAACTTACCTCTACTGAGGCACAAGCAGTTCTACTACTGGTACGTTTAGATTTCTTTTTACTAGATTTAGCCCCTTCAGATTTGAATGATTTTAAAGCTTTTCGTTTACTACTGCTATGTTTAGATTTGTCTTTTTGTCTACCACTCATGTTCAAGGTCTAGCAGTCTAGCACTGTAGCAGCTTTAACACTTAACTTCAGGCTTAGAACTGTCTAAAAAACATACCTGTAATCATTCATACATACGCAATTAAGAATTTGGAATTAGAAAAGGCTAGGCACACATTCCGTGCACGCATGGCTGCTATAAATCACTAATCAGTAGCCTAATCTGGTAATACTATAGAGCTTTGATTGATGCAACTGTTCAGTAGCAATCGGAATCTAAGCGTTTCCCCAAAATCGCCCAAACCTATTCCGCAAAATGTAGTTACATTAGTAGTCCCAAGCCTAGGATTGGGATTAGGGTTAGAATTTGGGTTAGGATTAGGCTTAGGGCTATTTTGGCACTTATGGCAAAATAACCGTTAGGACTATTTTGCCTCCAAATGGAAAAATAATATGGGGAAATTTTGCCTCCAGAGGCAAAATAGCCACTGCCTAATCAGTAATATGGCCTACTGCAGGGGTTGGCAACCTATGACCCGCAGGCCGGATGCGGCCCGCCAAGACATTTTACCCGGCCCGTAACCTTTTATTGTCATCGGGCCCGTGACCTTTTTTTTCAATGATAGATAATATGCACTATGCAGCAATAATATGTAAGGAAGTGTCTGCTGCACCGGTCCGGTTTCGGACACCAAATCGCTGCTGCGCCGGCAGCCTGTTATATTATTTTTTTCTCATTGCTTCGATTTAAATACAGCACTTTGACATATGAAATGCGAAGCCAGACAGAGTAGTAGCATGCGCACAGGTCTGCCTAGCCATGGGTTTCGGGTATCGGATTCGGACACACTTGCCAGAAACAGTGTTAACTGTTAAGAGAGCTAATTCGCAGCACAGTTCTTTTTTTTTCTCTAAAATCTTACGATTAGAGTTAGCGTTCGGGCAGCGATGCCAGCTTGAGAGATAGTAAATATTGAACAGCAAAATGAAATGACTGGCACCGCAGGTGCAGCAGCGATTAGATGTCGGAAACCGAGCCGGTGCAGCAGACACTGCCTAATTATAAACTGCCGAAATGATTCTCACCTTATTTTTTGGTCTTCGCCATCAATACGGCTGGAAAAAGACATGAATTTCTGGCGAAGACCTTTTTTTGGTCATCGCCATCGATTCGGCCGAAAAAAGACATGAATTTCTGGCGAAGACTCAGTACTTAAACTGTAAAATTTTGCATGGGGAACGCTTTGCAGCTTTGACCAAAAGCACTCGGAATGCGAAAGTACTTTAGAGGAAATTGCCGTATGTTAACTCCGTCTCCGAAATCGCGTGAAGAGCAAAAAAAAATGCAAAAACAAAAGGTTTTCACCCACAACTGAAGAGTATTTGTCCCCAAATCAAGTGAAGACCAAAAAAAAGTCTTCACCGCATTTTGAGACCATATTCGGCCGGAATTTGTGGGATTTATTTGTGCTGACAGGCCCTTTTTCGTCTGATTATCCAGGGCTCAAATCTCGATGGGGGAATGCTAAATCTCGATGGAGGGACGCTAACTCTCGATGGGGGGACGCGTCCCCCTACAATTTAAGTACTGCCATATTGTAGTGTGAAACGGTAATAATACTGACGAAAATAATAATTAGCGTAATATGCATAAAGTAGATGACCTAATAAAAATTCTATAACAAATAGAGCATGATCTCTTTTGGCGTAGTTTCATTATGTTTGCATGCACATTTTTTTATTTGAAAGAGCAAAATTTCGCAAAGACACGAGGCAAATTTGGGCTCAAAATTTAAGAACAAATTAAAAGCAATGCCAGGTTCTGCATAAAAAAAAAAAAAATTAGGAATCCGGCTGTACGTGATTGATTGATGCATCTTTAACCTCTTATCACGAGAAAGCGACCCTGGTGCCTATGCTTTGGACGATAGAAATCGACCGTTTCCAAGCTTTTCGATTGACTTCTTCCCTCGTAAATTTGCTGCTTGTTCGAAACCATCAAGCAGAGATAACCATAGGTGGGCACAAGTCTGTTAATCGTTAATCCGTTAATAACGAAGCTAACTTTTTCATTAACTCGTTAATCTGTTAAAAAGTTTTTTCATCTTAACGGACTAAATTAACTTTCGTTAAGTGCTGTTAACGGACTAAAGTAACTTTCGTTAAGTTCTGTTAACTTCCGTTAAGGTTTTTATCGTTAATATCTTGCAGCTTTGTTGTGCATTTGAACTTGTTTTTATCTTGAAATTAGATTAGACTGTAAAATGTATCTTTCAAAACACTAAAAGACCACCATTGCAATAAATGTTTCCTTACATTGAATTATTGCCCTTGAATTATTAGTAATTTTTGCTATAACTGACTGAGGTTGATATATACTGGTATTAGAAATTGTACCAGTACTAATGACATATTGGCAAACAATACAAAACAAAGCAAGGAGGTTTTTTTTTTCCACTACAATTGCCCACTTTAAATTCTATAAAACATAAATAAGCATTTATGAACTTTATTAATTTTATTTCGATCCAATCTGTACTTACAGCATTTTTATTTTTTAGTATGCTTAGAGTTAGAACAATTCTAATGTTGTATTGCATTTTCTTTACATGGTGACTGTGAGTTTTGTGTATACACTATACAAAATGTACATATCTTTGCAACACTTTGTTTTAATTTTGCGTAAAATTTTTTATCATAGAAAGTAGCAGACTGAGAAAATCTAGAAGCTGTTTTTTTTTTTTTTAACCTTAACTTGGTGAGGTGGCAGCAGACTTAGATGACCTTTCGGTCCTTCGCTGTCTCCTCACCAAGTGACTAAATATCGCTTTGACTCTGCAAGTTTGTGTGTTTGGTTTTAAAGGAGTTGCATATTTCGATGCTTTGGTGATAGACCTAGAGGAAGTTGCAGTTTTTTTTCTTGTGATATTACGTCACTTGGTAAATAAATAAATATGATGATGATGATGATGATGATGATGATGATACACTCAGCTCAACAGCGTCAATATTAGTTCTAGAAGCGAGTAAATAAAACGAAATGTAAATTACACGCAAAATGTTAACGAATTAACGGACTTTATTAACTTCCGTTAATTAAAGCTGAAAATAACGGATTAACGTTAACGGAGGTGTGAAGTTTGTTAACGGACTAGCGGTTAACGAAGCTAATGTTTTGCATTAACTTGCCCACCTATGGAGATAACCATTGTAAAGCGTCTTATCCAAGGACCCAACAACGTGACCAGGGTGCGGGTTGAACCCGAATCATGAGATCAGGGTCGTTGTAAAAACTACGCTTTTACCCTCTCGGCCACATTGTCGACAAATTATCTGCCAGCAAGTGATCAACTGTGTTCTCTTGGTATTTTCTGATTGTCAGACTTGATTTGTCTAACTATAATCATGATCTATTACGTAAGACAACTTTTAACCAAGCAAAAGTAAATCTGCTTCACTTTATTCTACAGTTTAGTGACGAAAGAATTAAACAAAATATCCTGAAAAATTCGTGAAAATCTAAGAACAAACAACCTCAACGTATAATTTAGTTGTTCTTATTGGCAAAAAAAAGTTTAATAGCTGAGATATCCCTCGTACTTATTGCTTGTTAAAGAAACGCTGCGATCAATCGCCCAGCTGCAATCAAATTTGCTATGTGGTATGGGTTAAGAGTTAGCAAACCTTCATATTTATTTCCCAGAACGCCATCTAGCGAATATACCGCAAGAGGCAATTTTTTGACAGTACGATAAAAAAGTCAAATTAATGCCTTTTTTGAATTTAGCGTTAAGGTTTATCTTGTTTCAGAATTAGATTTAAATTTTTAGAATATGAATTAGCAAAGCAAAACTTTAGGCTATTCATTATTTTGCAAGCTGTTAACATTTTCTGCTGAAAATTTGAATTTTCACTGCTACTATTACCAGTACTTAAATTGTAAAATTTTGCATTGGGGGGACGCTTTTGCAGCCTTGACCAAACTTCAGTGGAAATTATGTAATTACGTCCCCGCAATTGAAGTGTTTTTTCCCAGAAACCAGGTTAAGACAAAAAAAAAAAAAGAAAAAGAGGTCTTCACCGCAATTTGGGACTATAATTGGCCAGAAATTGTAGGACTTATTCGTGCTGGCTGGCTCTAGATCGTTTCATCATCCAGCGCTCAAATCTCGATGGTTGGACGTCTAAATTTCGATGGGGGGACACAATACCTCGGTGGGGGGACGCTAACTCTCGATGGGGGGACGCTAAGTCTCGATGGCGGGACGCTAAGTCTCGATGGGGGGACGCTAAGTCTCGATGGGAGGACGCGTCCCCCCTGCAATTTAAGTACTGCAAAGACCTTTCTTTTTTGGTCCGCTGGAGTGGTGGCGGCCCGCTGAAACCTTGCTAGGACTGAATGTGGCCCACTAGTTCAAAAGGTTGCCGACTCCTGGCCTACTGGTAGTACCTTAGTACGGTACAGGATGCAACTTATGATAGGTTAAACTGTAGAGATAGCATACAGTGTCAGTAGGCTTACTGTACAGTACCAAGGTAGAAAACATAGGCGTAGCCAAAAGGGGGGGCGGGGGGCCTGCCTTTCCTCCAATTGAGATGCCACGAAGACGAAAATGTGACAAAAAAGCCTATTGTTTTTTCAGCTTCTAGCATTTTTTGCGTACTACAGTAATTACCAATCATCAGGGCCTGTGAGAGGGGGGTTCAGGGGGTACATCGTACCCGGGCCTAGGGGGGCCCGGGCTCAAGGGGCCCGGAAGAGTTTAGGTTTCCGCATTGAGTTTTGGTATCGAACCATAACACCCTAATCAAACTTGTCTACAGCAAAAATATCAGTCAGCCTATTCGGTACTGGTAATTGGTCGCTATTTTTGCTACACAGCCTTTAGGGCATCCAGTAGTAGCTGATTTGATTAAAAAAAGAGGAGAATGTATCAAAAGCCATACACTTGCACCGAAATTAACGTTTTGTTACATTTCTCTGACTTGAAAGCCCTAATTCTACAGTATAACGATGTACGAGGGCCCACATTTCCAGAGATCCAAAAACATTAGTTTTCAAACGTACTATACTATTATCCTTTAGTAACTCACTCTATCTGTATAAGTTTTGTACAGAATAGGTATTTGGGTTTGTGAAGTCTTTGACTGCACATGACTTCTTAAAACTTTTATCTGTAAAATATTTGGATTTGAAGTTTTAAAGTCATTATATTGTATAATATTGAGTCAATGTCATCATCCCCCACTTCACGTACTTTCTTCCATACTGCTTGTCAATTTAAGCAAGTTTGGTGCTGGGATGTTGATCAAATGCTGTAGTTTAAGCTTGAGAAACATAAAAAGTGCTAAAGCTTCCGAGGCTCTGCCCCGGACCCCACTGGGGGAGCTCACAGCGCTCCCCCAGTCCCCCTAGCTGGATTTAAACCAATTTTATGTCTAGTTGTATTTTTCATAGATCCTAACTGTATGCGAATATCGTTAATCCCTCACTTTAAATGAAGATCTACACCCAGCGAGCAAAAAATGATTTAAGGGCAAGGGCCCCGATAAGGCTTGGGGGGGCCAATAAGATATGGGGGGCCCGGTATCGACCTTCGTACCCCCTGAAAAATTTTCTCTCTGAGGCCCTGCCTATAAAATTGATGACCAAGGGGCCAGAGGTGGAGTCCTCGAGGACGTCCTTGGCCTCGAGGACACATTTTGAACTCCTTGGCCTTGGCCTCGAAAGTCAAGTCCATGGCCTTGGCCTCGAGGCCTCAAGTCCTCGAAAATTGCCCTGTTCTCGGCTCGGAGTACAGCACTTTTTTTTGAAGTGTTGAAATTTTGTAGATCGCCTGAAAAAAAATTTTGGAAGACGTTTTTTACTGGAGAACGCCTAAAAAAAATATATATATATATTTCTTTTTTTTTGAACACTTGTGCTTGTGTCCTTGGTCTCGAGAGGGTCTGTCGTCGAAAGGGCTGTCCTTGGCCTCGGATTTGCTTTATGTCGTTGGCCTTGGCCTTGAGCCTTGTGTCCTCGACTCCTCCTCTGTCGTTAAGTATAACTTTAACGTTTACCTAAGCCGTCTGCTTTTTTTTCGGAATCTCTGCGACTCGTGTATGAGTGTGCGCGTGCTGTCGCTCCTCTCATGCGTGCACTCATTTCGGATAGGGCTAGATTTGGGAAATAGCTTAGATCGTAGAGAAGGAGAGAGCGCACGCGCGCTCATACACAAGCCGCTGAGCTTCCGAAAAAAAAGTGACAGCTCATATTTAACGACACCCGGTAAAGTTAAGGGTTTTTGTCCTAATAGATGCTTCACCGTATCTCAGGCCCTCGTCTAACGTTCTTGTGAAGGTAATGCATGCCATAACAACGGCCAGATTTACGAATATAGCACAGTGCCAGAAGCCCTGCCCTAAGATGGTAAGACTTTTTGGTCTTCAGAAAAATATCACTTTTTTAGCTCTTCTGAGACTTTTTTTTTGCGCTGTAATTGACTAAAAGTGATATAAAGCATCTTTTGAAACATATATTCAGGGGGGGGCTAATTTGTCAAAAATTAAAGTCACAAATCAATGAAAACTTTTAAAAATGGACAAAAATAAACAATCAAATTTGATCGCTAGTGTAAAAACGCCAAACATAGGTTTTATCAACAAGTATCTTATAAACTCAGGAATAAGGGGGCTATTCAGCGGTGGTGCCGATCTTTGTTGAGCATTGGGAGGGATAATTTGCAATTTTACCCCAATTTTGCCCTATTTTCAACATTGGGGAAATGAACCTCGACCACGATTTTTTTCAGCTGTGGAAATTTAGTGAAAACCAAAAAAAATGCAAATGGAAGACTTTTTCTCCCTGAATTCAGGAGAAGACCAAAAAACAGGTCTTCAGCAAAAATAGAACACTTTTTCTCCCCGATTTTAGGTGAAGACCAAAAAACAGGTCTTCAGCAAAAATAGAACACTTTTTTCCCCAAATTTACGCTCAGATGTACACCCATTCAAATTATTGGGGGGATGCAGATGTGGACCATTCTCAAACTATTGGGGGGATACAGCCAAATTATTGGGGGGATATATCCCCCCGGGTTTCGGCACCCCTGCTATTCAGTGTTAGTTAATTACCAATCACTTCTCTCAAATATCTTTCCATTAGCCCCCCCCAATTATTTTTCTTTATAAAATATAGACGAAATAGATTACTCCGTGTGAGTTTTATTGAATAATAGGATTTCATGATTTACCAGCATGTAAACAAGAGAACTGTAATGTTATCATTAGCCACTTCTCACATAGCCCGTTAATGCAACCAGTTGAATCATGTTGCGCTGCCAATTTCTACGCCACGTCTTAAAAGCATTATTTTTTTTATTAAAATAGCTCTAAAATTAAGTTATTTCGGCAAAAAAATGCAAAATTTTCAAGCGCTGGGGGTTCCGCCCCCAGACCCCCAAAACAGCCTCCCCCTATTGCCAATGTCTGGCTACGCGCCTGAGCGTAACCATTTATTGTATGATTTTCAATAGAAACAATTCATCTCCACCTCGCTACTTTCTACGCAACGAAATACTTTTGAAAAATAAATTAGCTAAGGGAATGCTCATCGAACAAATTATTGAATTTGAATTGAGGGTGCATGGGCCCTTTGGTCGCACATGTGTACTCCTACAACTGGTTATTTTCTTGACAAAAATCTCTAAGGAAAATCTTCGTGTGGATCATTATTTACTGCTAGAATATTGCATTAGGCAATGTACCTTACTTCCCCCTACCTAAACCAAATCACTTACAAAATTTAACCCAAAAATACAAGATTTTAAACGTGTTTTGGACTTAAACTGTAAGTAAAAGGAGGGTTGAATATTTTAATTTTTTTCAATTGGCTTTAAAATGTTAAAAATCTGGTTCTTTTAGATGGTTCTGAACCAATGGCATTGAAATAGCTATTTTTTCCAAAAAATTACTAAAAATCGCTCAGTGGCTAGGGGCTATGCCCCCAGCCGCAGACCCCCATAGCCTACGGCAGCTGGGGGCTCAGCCCACAGACCCCCACTTGTAATTCGCTTGAGTTACATTGTTTTACTTAACAAGTCTCCCAATTTAGACGTTTTCACTTTTGGTTAAAGCTCTCCCCCTTTAGCAAAATCCTGGTTAAGTCATCAGTGCTACAGGCTAACAGGCCACCGCTTCTGATCTTCAGTTCTGCGATATCTTTGTAGTTTGTCCTACAAAAAGCTTCTTTTTTGAAAATTTCTGATGACGCCATTGCATGAGATTTGTGGTTTGGGCCCTCCAATCAAAAATCCTGGCCACACCGGTGGTAGGCAAGACGTTTTGATTACATAGCCTAGTAAGCTAGTCTATAGTAGTCTACAGTATAGAGTAATTACGAATCACAGATTATACTGTAGGCCTACTCAGTACCCTAGCCAAAGGAAATCGCCTGGATTAAAATATTCATATTTTCGAAGCTTCTTCGTCCGACACATAGGCGTAGCCAGGGGAGGGGGTCCACGGGGCCCGGGCCCGCCCAATTGAAATGCTACCACTTATAAAAATGACACCAAAAAGACTATTGTTTCTTCAGTTTCAGTTTCTTTTAGCATTTTCGCGTACAGCAGTACACGCGTACAACAGTAATTAAAAATATTATTGATCCAGGGGGCCCGGGCCCTTCAATTTAATTTTTCCAACCAATTTAAATGGGCCCCCTACAATAATATTTAAATGGCTCCCAATTTAAATGGGCTCCCAACAATAATATTGACCCAGGGGGCCCACTTAAGTGGCCCCCAATTTAAATGGGCCACCAAAAATAATATTGATCCAGGGGGCCCGGGCCCCTCAATTTAATTTTTTCAACCAATTAAAAAATGCCCTCTACAATAATATTTAAGTGGCCCCAATTTAAATGGACTCCTCAACAATAATATTGTTCCAGGGGCCAGGGTTCCTTCAATTAAATGTCTGCCAGCTAATTTAAACGTATAACCAGTGGCGGATTTAGGGGGGGGATGCATCCCCCCACCAGCCTAAACATAACGTGCATATGCATAATATTAAACATTTTAAAAAAGGCAATCAGTGAATACTCGATAGACCGGGTGACTGCGATATAATTTCTGAAGCCATTGGGGGGGTGGGGTAGCGCGGGGGGAGGAAAAAGTTATTTTTACAGCGAACTTTTTACAAAGCAGAAATTAGTTTTTTACAGGTCCGATTGATTTAAAAGCGCCAAACTAGAAAAATTCACAACTCGCACTTTTCAACGATAAAGGCATAACACAACAGGAGTTCAATTATGGCGCATTTTCGCTCAAACCTCACACAATACCTGTAGCGTAGCCGGGGAGGGGGGGGGCTATAGCCCCCCTATTGATATGCCGACCAAAATGCAGAATGGGAAAAACACTACGTTTTTAGCACTTTGAGACTGTTTTATGCACTGGAGTGGACTAAATAGTGATTTAAAACATCTTTTGAAACATATGTTCAGGGGGAAGGGGGCTAATTTGTCAGAAATAAAACCAAAAAATAAATAAAAACTTTGAAAAATGGTCAAAAATAAGCAATCAAATTTGATCGCAAGTGTAAAAATGCTAAACATAGGAGCCATCAACAAATATACTATAAACTAACGAATAGGGGGGGGGGGGGGGGGCTATTCAGTATTAGTTAATTACCAATCATTTCTCTCAAATCTCTTTTCATTAGCCCCTGCAAAATTATTTTTCTCAATAAACTGTATACGAAATAGATTATTCTGTATGAGATTTATTGAACTATTCGATTTTATAATTTACCAGCATCTAAACAAGAGAACTAACATTTTACCAATAGCCACCTCCTAAATAGCACATTTATGCCACCAGTTTAATTATGTTTGCACTGCCAATTTCTAAGCCACGTTTTAAAAGCTTTATTTTTTAATCAAAATAGCCCTAAAATAAAGTTATTTTTGCAAAAAAATGCAAAATTTTCGAGCGCTGGGGGCTCCGCCCCCAAACCCCCATCGGCCTCCGGCGACTGGATGCTCCACCACTCCCCAACACAGCCCACCAATTGCGAATTTCTGACTACGCGCCTGCGCAATACAGTAGTGTGGTTTCGCACAAAAAGTGTGTCGATTTGATAAAACATCAAGTAAAATGTCTTCTGGAATGTAGTTTTATTACATTGTTAGTTACGGTATGCTGAATGAACACTTGAACAAAATAGACTTTTGACAATAGAAATATCAAAGTCCGATGCAGGTAGTTTTTACTCATTCTGTGTGAGTAGCGCAGCCAAGGGAGGGCGGGGGGGGGGGGGGGGGGGGGTTTGCCCCCCACACCTTTGGCCTGTCGACCAAAGTGCAAAATAAGAAAAATACCACGTTTTTAGCACTTCTGAGACTGGTTTTTGGACTAGAAAGGACTAAAACGTGATTTTAAGCATCTTTTGAACCATATATTCAGGGGGGCTAATTTGTCAAAAATAAAACTTACAAATCAATAAAAACTTTGAAAAATGGCCAAAAATGAGCAATCAAATTTAATACAGCTCATTGCAAATGCTTAACATAGTTTTTATCAACAAAAATATTATAAACTCACGAACAGGGGGGGATCTATTCAGTATTGGTTACTTAGTAATCACCTCTGTCAAATATCTTTCCACGAGCCCCCTCCAATTATTTTTCTCTATAAAATATAGTCGAAATAGATTACTCCGTGTGAGTTTTATTACACTATAGGATTTTATAATCTACCAGCATGTAAACAAGAAAAAATTTTACCACTAGCCACTTCTCACATAGCCCATTTATGCAACTGGTTTAATCATGTTTGCATTGCCAATTGCTATGCCACGTTTTAAAAGCATTATTTTTTATCAAAATAGCCCAAAAATTTAGTTATTTTTGCAAAAAGATGCAAAATTTTCGATCGCTGAGGGCTTCGCTCCCAGACCCCCAAAGCAGCTCCCTCATTGCGAATTTCTGGCAACGCGCCTGTTCTGTGTAGATGCAGACGGTTATGCTGGCGAAAGTTTAATAAATACGATTTTTGACGCAGGAAAGACGAAAAGAGCGTTTTATGTTATTAATTTGAATTGAATTGGTTAAATCAATGACATGAAACTAGTATTATGTCATTGGTTAAATTAAAAAAAACATTTTATATACTGGTAACGTTTTTGGGATTGGACGGATCAAAAATATCCCCAACAAGTTTGCGCGAGGTCAAGAACATTAATCATAAACATGCAAAATTTTGAGATTATACACAATTTGTGCTCATAAATTTTATCATCCCCCCCACCAAAATTTTCTAGATCCGCCACTGCGTATAACCCGAGTGAAATTAAGGGTTTTTATCCTAAAAGTTGCTAACTGAGGCCCTCATTTAACCTTTTTATGAACGTAATGCAATAGCCATTAACCAGGGACGGATTTAACAAATAGCTCAGTGCCAGGGGTCCCGCACTCAGATTAGACTTTTTTTGGTCTTCACCTGTAGTTTGCAGGAAAATATTGCAAAAATCCCAAAGTGCCAGGGGCCCAACTCAATGTAAATCCGGCCCGGGCAATAACATGGTTTGTAGGCGTAATTATCTACTGTACATTTTTCAATAACAATTCACCTCCACCTCGCCAGTTTTTATGCAAAAAAAAACGCTTTTGAAAAAAACTAGCTACAGTAAGGGGAATGCTCATTGAACAAAATTTTGAATTGAGAGGGCATGGGCCCCATGGTCGTTAATGTACTCATATAAGTGGTTGCTTTCATGACAAAACAATAATCTCTAAGAAATATATATATTCGACTGGATTGTTATTTACTGCTAAAATATGCAGGAGGCAATGCACTTTACTTCTCCCTACCTGGGCCAAATCACTTACAAAACATAACCCCTAAATGCTGGATTTTAAACGTATGTTGGACTTAAATTGCAAGAAAAAGAAGGACTGAACAACTTAATTTTTTCAATTGGCTTTCAAATGTTAAAAATCCAGTACTTTCAAATGGCTCTGAATACGTGCAAAATGTGATCCAATGGTATTAAAATAGTTTTTTCTTCTAAAAAATTACGAAAAATCCCCCAGCCGCTGGGCGATTTTTCGCCCCCAGACCCCCGTCTGTGAAACGTTTGAATTACAGTACACTTCTTTACTCAAACACGTCTCCCAATTTAGGCATTTCGCATTTTGGCTATTGGTTTATTTATGTACTTGCCACCAATTACATCGAGAAACAGTAAAACATATATCAACAGTTACAGTATACTGTAGTCTTTAAAAACAAAATGTCCCACGACAAATTGGTAGCTGGGAGGCAGCGAAGTGATACTTGGATTTTCGAGTCTGCTGCTACCCAGAGAGTGTTGTACAAATTAGAAGCACACAAACAAAACAAACACTAGAAAAACATTATTTACAATTTAAGTAAGCCAGATTTGAAAGATATTGTTAACAAAAAATAATACAAAATTAAAGAAATAACAAAAAATGGAATATTAAAGACAAGAAAAACTTCAACGCAATACTGTAGTTTTACCATTTTCAACCGTCAACAAGTACTTACTTTTAATTCGTGTGACCGGCAATCCTATACTGTAGCATACATTTTCCTCCTATCTAACAGTTTTAGCCTTCTCCTTGAACGAGTTCCTAATTACGTGCCAACACCAGGCCACAGCTTCTGATCTTCATTCTACGATATCTTTGCCCCCACAAAAAGTTCCTTTTTCGAAGTTTCTGATGACGTCATTGCGTGCGATTTGTGGTTTGCCCCCCCCTCCAATCAAAAATCCTGGCTATGCCTATGGTCTGACACTTGTCAAGAAGAATCGTCAAGTGTCAGACGTAAAGCTTTAAAAATATGAACATTTTAATCAAGGCAATTCCGAAGTTCTGTACCACCAATCAACTTTTCCAAAGTAAATCTTGCTAAAATTCTATTTGCACAGTTGCAAACCTGAAAATCTACCATACCAGCATTACGCACGGGACCGTTGGGTGAGATCGGTCTGATGTGACAAAATATCTTCAGCAAGAGCATAGTAAGGCTTCAGTAAGGCCTTGGTAATCTCCAGTGCTGAGTATGGTCTTACTAAAAGGATAACCAAATTCAACCAAGCCAAGAACCGCACACTCTGCCCAGGACGGTGCTGTGTCAGTGTGTAGAATTCGGAAACCTGCTAAGACAAAACAATCCAACAAACTTGAAAAGCAAACAAAACTTTTTAGTAGAGTTGCCACAGAATTTAAACTCCAAATTTGAAGCAAAACTTACTACAATTTGTGGAGTTGGGCGAAATCATTCGTTGAAACCTTTAAAAAAATGCACGGCAAACTTATAGCAAAACTGGCTCAGAGCATATTCTTTAACTAAACATATGTAAGTTTAGTTTTAGGTGAAACTATTCAACATGAGCTAAAATGTGCGACCATTGGTTTCATGTTTATTACAATCATCAGACACATTAAATCTCTGCAAAAAAAGCAAATGAATCATACATCAACTGAATGGGTATTATAATTCTCTATTTAATGCAAATAACTTAACCACTTACCGTCGAAAAGTCGAAAATTCTGCCTTGGTCCCTTACTGAAATCCGAATCTCTAGTACCAACTCGCTCCGACTAGTTTATTCTCTGCACTTTAATCAAGCAGGGAAACTGATTCCTGCTTATTTTTTTGTTGCTGTCGGGGTGAATTTCAACTTACAACTGAGAGGATCAAAATAAAATATTATTGTACCTGTATATAAAAACTATTGCATCACAAATCGTAACTACATACGAAAAAAACGTAATAACGAAAATTAGGTGCACTAAAGTTTATGTTGGGATACTATATTTTACTGTTGTCGAAATAAAAAATACTGTGGTAAAGTTATAGAAGAAATCGGGAAATACGCCGTATAATCTTAGCACGTTCAAAACCGCTACTGTTACGTCGCAACGCTATAAAAACTAACTCGAAATACTATAAAACATTAAGGTTTTACGCTGCTCAGTTTATACTTTCGGCGGTAGCGGCAACGGGACTCGAACTCATCTCTCTTATTAATGCAAGTGTCATTAGAAGGCGACTTTAAAACCCGGTATAGAAACCACACTAAATCTTTTAACCACAAAAAATACAAAATGGAAACTGAGCTATCAAAACTTGTATGGTCGCTAAAAGATAAAAGGTTTTTTCGTATGTAGTTACGATTTGTGATGCAATAGTTTTTATATACAGGTATAATAATATTTTATTTTGATCCTCTCAGTTGTAAGTTGAAATTCACCCCGACAGCAACAAAAAAATAAGCAGGAATCAGTTTCCCTGCTTGATTAAAGTGCAGAGAATACACTAGTCGGAGCGAGTTGGTACTAGAGATTCGGATTTCAGTAAGGGACCAAGGCAGAATTCAATAAGGTGGACTGCAACTTTTCGACGGTGAGTGGTAAAGTTATTTGCATTAAATAGAGAATTATAATACCCATTCAGTTGATGTATGATGCATTTGCTTTTTTTGCAGAGATTTAATGTGTCTGATGATTGTAATAAACATGAAACCAATGGTCGCACATTTTAGCTCATGTTGAATAGTTTCACCTAAATAATAGCTCTGCTTTGGCATCGAGCACTGTTTGTAGGTGCTGTGAAGATCACTAAGCTTAGTTTTATGTACGAAGCCGTGATATGGAAGGGTGAAATCGGCAACAAAAAAAATGTGAGAAAATAATATTTGAACTTCAAACCAGGTCTTCAATGTCAACTGCGTAGGTAAAAGTTTGACTTTGAGGTCGCTTAATCTTGGTTAAACTCACAAAACAATTTAGACAAAGAGGTCGATTTGCAATACCATGTTAAAGCAATAAGCAGCAACTTTGCTGGGTTCAAGATTTTTTATTAGGAGTAAAACATATCAAACGCATTCAGCTTAAAACAATCAAGTCCTCATTAGGATATTAATAATAATGCATAAACATCTGCAACGGAAAATAAAAGAATTACATTAACAGAAATAACGTATTACTGACTAACCTTTTTTCTTTCTTGACCGCCCGTTTTCCATTAGGATTGCGGGGGCTGTGCCCGCTCTAACGATTGCTTGTGCCCCCCATTTTGGTTACTCAAATTACTTATTACTGTTTTTGGAACATCACGTAACTGCAAGACAACAACAATGATGGTAAAAAGAGTAATTACGTCCAAACATAATTCTCCTTTGAAGTTTTCTTGATTCTTTGCGAAATTGTTGGCAACCAACTGCTGTACATAAATATGACGTAATAATCCATCTTGTTTACATACCGTTACGGATGTGTCGCGGAAGAGAGAAGGAAGCCTGCAGAATTGTTACCGATTCAGTGATCATGACATGAAATAATTCGAGAAAACATTTTTTTCAAAGACCAGCTGTTTTGATTTTTAAAGTACACTCAAGATTTTGAGGTCGCTGTCTGTGGCGCAACCAGGGTGAAGGGGGCTTAAGCTCCCCAAGCCACGTCACTTAGAAATTTAACCTCAAAATACGAGCATTTAAACGTATTTTAGACTTGATCTGAAGTAAGGGGGAGCTAAATGGGGCTAAGATATTTAAATCTTCTTCGAAATAACTTCTAAATTTTCGCAATTTAGTGATTCGTATGGCTTTAAAAGGTGCGAAGTGCGATTAAAGAGATTTGAAAATGTCAAAATCGCTTCTTTTTTGCTGCAAAATCACAAAAATCGCCCAACGGCTGGGGGCTCGGCCCCCGTCCACAGCCATTATATTTAATGACTATGCTCCCGTTTGTGACGCGCTTGAGTTGCGTCAGTTTGTTTAGCACGGAGCCTAAATCAGGCAATTTTTGTGCAAGAAATTTACTTTTTGTTCACCCCTTTTAGCAAAATCCTGGTTGCGTGTCTGGTAGCATTCACTGCTCTAGATAGATTTTTCCAGCGGTTGTGGGCCGCAGACGAAACCAGCTAAGAAACGCTGCTGGCCTTATAGATCTCTCTTTTTTTAGACATGAATACAGAATTGTTAAAATTGCGCATATTGGTAGTCGCACAAGATCTGAAGTTCAGTTTTTATATGCAAAAGTTCAGTCTATTTTGGTGCTCCCTCACTACGTTTGTTCTGGTGACGGCACTGGCAGGAGCTCGAGATTAAGCCGCCACATTTCACGGTCTTCCATCACATCAATCATTTCGCTTGGGTGAAGTCCCAAGCGATTCCATCCAAGATCATCAATGTAATTGGTCCATCTATAGGTCTAGGTCGTCCAACTTATCTTCTCCCATTTGCTTTGGCAAGTAAAGCTTGTTTTGGGGAATCTTTCCTGAGGCATTCTGCTTACATGACCAAACCATCTAAGCTGAGTTCTTTTAATTCGGAAAAGTAACGGCTCGATGTTAAGAGATTTTCGAATCTCAGAGCAACGCGCCTTGTTAAACAGCGTAACTCTTTCGATTCTTCGTAAACATCTCATTTCGGACGCTTGCGCTTGTGATCGCACTCTTTCGGTCATTACCCAAGATTTATGATCATAAGTGAAAATGGGGAGAAAAACTGTTTTGAAAATTGAGAGCTTTGCCTTTCTTGACAATTCTCGTTTCATGACAACCGAATAGTGCAAAGCTCGCATTACTGCACTAGCCTTGCCAATTCGGGCATCCAGTTCTCCATCTTGCCTTCCGTCACTCGTTAATACAATCCCAAGATACTTGAACTTCTCTATGTGCTTCAGTGTCGCTCCATTCACTTGTAACACACACTGATCAGGGTTTCTTGAAAGATTGAGTACCTCAGTTTTGACCGTGCTTATTTTCATTCCGGCGGTGTTGCATGCATCTAAAGCTATTTAATGTGCGCTGGAAGTCAGATTCTGTGGAAGAAAGCAGAACCAAATCATCAACGAGTAGCAGACAACTGATTTTGCAATTTCCGATCGTGACACACTCATCAGCTTGGTTGCATTTGTCAAACCAATTCATGTAAACAATGAAAACCAGAGGTGACAAAACGCACCCTTGCCGGAGTCCAACGCCCACATGTGAACGGCTTTGACAGCTTGCCATTTAGCCGAACACAAACCTCCGGACGGCAGTAGAATGACTTTGATGGCGCGTAACAACTGACCATCAACGCCATACTTCCCGCAAAACCTCCCTAAAAGTTAATCATCAGGAACTCGGTCAAATGCCTTTTCAAGATCGAAGGATCGACCAAACACCACTGCATTAGATTCCAAGGGAGCACTCCTGTTGCGGTTAACCGGCTCGCTACGCAATCTAATTAGTCTAGTGATCTGTGGACTTAAGAAGCTATCGGTTCCAATTATTTTTCGTTTGTGGGAATTTTGCTGCTAGCTTCCACAACGTCACTGGCTGAAGCAGGAACTGCGACACCATGCAAAGAGATCTTTGGTTGATGCGTAGTCGAGTGGATAAAACGTCTGCTACTAAAGCAGTAAACTCGGATGGGATTCCCGGGCCGGGTCAAACCAAAAACTATAAAAATTGGTATTGACAGTTTTCCTGCTTGAAATTTAGCAATTAGAAGGACAGTGTGAAGCCTCCGTCGTGTGCGGTAGTCAGGTGGGGTGGAATCAGCTTGACTCGAAGATCGAAAGGTCTCTTCGCGGTCTCCTGGCCAAGGCAAGTTTGTGAATAAAATGTAATTACGATTACAATAAAAAAAAAACTCTCATACCCTAGTTTCATTCGCGCTTTGTTCTTTCTTTTTTTTTTTCTTTTTAAAACCTTACAAGAGAATTAAGGTTTGGGCGGCTATCCCAGCATCAAAAATTGAAAATCGAAGACAGTGCTTAAAACTAGGGTACACTTGCGAAAATGAGGGTACCAATGTTGAATTATGCGACTACAGAAACTATCCGATTGTTAAAATAAATATATTTGAAATTAAAAAAAAATTATTGTTTTGAAATATTGTAAAATTGTTTTAAAATTTGTCATCTCGCGAAGAAAATTCTGAGATAAAAACGTTGAAAATATCCAACACCAGCATGCAGCAATTTGCTAAAACGATATAATCTTTTTATTGTGAACAAGAAAACCGCAACTTTTTTGATAAAATTTTATTTTACTGGTTCCTCGAAATCAATTGCACACTGGAAGGGAGGGGAGTTGATAATATAATTTTCGAATTTTTCTCACATCAAAAAGACGCCTCAAAAATAGGCCTGTTCTTGTGACTGGTTTCGCGGTAGAACCACAACAATATGACGTCATTGCGATACCGTGAAACGGCAAAGAACAACTAAAAACTGCGAAAAAGCATAAAATTTTAATGGTAAAGTCCTGCAACAGTTTGCAAAAGTTTCATCTTGAAAAGAAGGATTTGTTATAATAATCTCATAAATTAATAATCCCATAAAATTAGAGATTAGTAATCCCATAAAAAAGTTTTCTTTGCGAAAAAAATCGACAAAAAAGATATAAAATTTGCGAAATCTCCAAGAAAGATTGTAATCTTTAATGGAAATCAAAAAGGATTCCATCAAACTTGTCAGATTTTTTTACCCTTTGTTGAGAAAGTTGTCGTTTATTTTGTTTCAAAGCAGGAAAAGATATCTATAAAGAAAATGAATCAGAACATAGAACAGTTATTTTTACGTCGAATACAGCTTTGATTTCAGAACAAAGAAGCAGATTGTGATTTAAATGGGAAGAAAATTTTCAGTTATTATCGTCGAAAAATCCAAACTAAAAATTGCGCGTTTTGGAAATGGCTACAAATCGACTTTAACAATATTTTCATTAAAGCTATGGGGCATTTATTGTAGTGTAATTATGAATAGAATGTATCATTTTTATCTGTATAGGACTAAAATCTTGCAATCCACAAAAACGCGAGAAAAAAGCACAGAATTTTGAAGAAAGATTTGTTTTAAATAGACTAATTTGTTGAAAATATTCGTTCATTCGAATAGGTTCGGTAAAAAATTTGTTGATTTAGCATTGTTGGAAACCAATTACAAAAAATCTTTTTCTTTGAGCTGCGAACTAATAAAATCATGCAAAAGTTAATTATTGTAATATCGTTAAAATTTCATTGAAGAGCAATATTATTATAATTTTTAGTTGCAACAAATAAATTCCAATAATTTTATAACACTGCGCAGTAAAAGTACTGTATTAACGTTTTCTTATCAGTTATTTACTTTAATGGGTTTTTGTTGTAGTTAAGTGCCATAGTTAATGGGTAAGATTAAAATGAACATTGTCAACCATTCCAGTCACATCACGTGACCAAGCCAAATTTGATGAAACCCCCATTTTTTCATTTATTTTGGATTGGAGAGATAAAATAAAATTGGGGAAATAATTAGACTCTATTTGATTCCTCAACCCCAATTTGGACACAAAAGGGGTTTTATTAAAACTGGAATGATCCCGTGATGTGACTGGAATGGTTGACAACATTAATTCCAACTTTACCCGTAGTTAATATTCAGCAAACTAGTAACAATGTTGTCATTTATTTTGGTGATATTCTTTGTGGCCAGCAGTTCCGGTTTTCAAATCTTCCCTGACTATGAGGAGGCGAAATGGGAACTGGTAAATGAACAACCGGAGGTGAGCACTGGTATTTCAATTATAACATACTTTGAGATAACAATCATACAAGGTGTTCAAGAAGTTGTGCATTATCTATATAGATTTATATAAAAATTATTATTTATCAATATGATGTGCGACTTTTGGATACCCTTCCCAAAAGTCGCACACCATAATCATACTCTTTCTCTCTGGTATGGATGAGAATTTCATGAGGAATAATTATCAGAGCATCCATTATGAGTATGATCAGCAAAGTTGATGTCCATGTGTATTTTTATCAAATTCAAGATGATGCGCAACTTTTGGAACACTCTGTTAGTAGCACAACAATTTAATTTCATCAACTTACAACTTTCCTACAAAAAATTAGCCAATTTGCGGCATTTGTGCGGCAGCAGTTAGGGAAAAAAGTTACTTCTTAAAAATTTTTTTTCGACAATTTTACAGAAAGTTTGCGCTTAGTTTAGAATATTTTTAAGCTGAGATGAATTACTATAGTGCTCATATTTTTGGAAAAACTCAAATTATGCTCAATACAGCATCACAGCAATGCACGGCTAATAATATTTGCTGATCAATAATAATTACAACGTTCGTGAAGGCATGTGTGCTAAATTGGACAGCAAAATTATTCTCAAAGTAAAAGCGGAACTAATTTAAAAGTGTACGGAGTCATCAAACTGTCTTCATCATCAGTGTTAAGAGAAGTCGACACAGTAGAAGAAATTTTATGATAGAGGTTATAGCAATAACATCCAGAAAACTTAGTCACAGCAATTTGGTGTTAGCTTAGCACGGGATCCCTCATCAGCACAGCTGAAACGGACACGGTAGCCAAGCTTGATGATCTATTCCGCTGCGTGGTGATACAAACGTTTATCGCATCGTTTACGTCGAGGAAATTTATTCAACTGTGACGTCACTCAATAGATCATTGATCTGTTCAGCGAAAATAATTTTTTGTTTGTGGGATTTAATTTGAAGTGTTTATTAAAAGGTTATTTTAGTCAAGTTTTTTACTGTTGACTAAAATGTAGGGAAAAGTCGAAAATGCCTTCTCACCAAATTAAAACTTTCTACATCTTCCGGTTTTCAAGATATTGCAGTGTAAAGTTAACAATTTTCTTCATACTTCAGTGTTGCCACTTTACCAGTATTGTGACGGAAGATCAACTTTTATTAAGTTGGCTTGAATTTTGTTTTGACAACAACACTGCCGAAAATACTTATTGAGAGTTACCAACATTCACTAACTTTTAGGAATTTTGTTTGCTGTTGACAACCCTGATAAAATTTCGTAGGAGAAAATGCATTTTTAAGGGGAATCTAAATCGTCATATCTTGGGAACGGAAAGTCGTAGAAAGCTCAGATTTGGTGCTCGTGTTTATCACAATCTTTTTGAGTAAAAACCGAGCAAGATTTTTTTCCATCTGAATGCACTTTTAAGTAAGTTATTTTCGTGTTTTGTAAGATGTGAAAAAACACGGCTGGCCTGCAATTTTTGTGAAACTTATTCAAAAATCACTTCTCTTTACACTATTAATTATATTGAAACTTTTCTCAAAGGATTAGTTTCACAGTTCACACTCTCGCTACTTTGCGTCATTGACAGCATCCCTGCCTAAAAATTGAATGCTGCAAAATCTCTTTTGATCATAAATTGTGCATCTTTGCTGCAGGACTATAGTTACGAGTATCGTCGATATCTTGCATCCGCCTGGGTGGGCACCAACGTCACAGGGGTAGACTTCGATAAGACGGGAGAAAAGGCTTTTTGGAGGCTGTACCGTTACATCAATGGGAGAAATGATCTCGGTGAGTGATCAGCTGATGGTGAACAAAGTTTAGAAGTTTTCTGCAGTAGGTCTAACATTTTTTACGGTGAAGCGAACACGCATTTCAGATTTTAGATATTTAGATTTTAGATATTTTAGATGCTAAGCACAATTTTTTTTCTTTTGTTTTTAATCTTTAGCGGTGTTTTACAATGCTTCTTCTCACTCTGAGACCTAACCTTTTTTATCTATAACAAAAAAACAAAACAAAAAAAACGCTAAAACGCTTTGGTTCATAACTACACATTGCAATTTGCAAACATGTTTACCAATCCGCAGTGTTTTTTGAAAACCATAATCCTTTTTATTGTCACCGAAGATGTTCGTAGGCACGGTAGGCCAGAGTCGTAAACGGGCCAACTAGTTCAGGCCCAAACCCGAAAATATAAGCCCGAACCCGGGCCGAACCAGAAAATTAATTTGAAGCTCCAATTATGCCCGAAAAAAAAAAAACAAAAGTAAAGTTAGGTCTGAAAAACGCAAGAGGTTAATTGCTCCTTTCTTAAGAAACTTTTATCTAGTAACTGCGGCGTAGGCAGGAATTTTGATTGTATTTTTGTGCACCCTAGACAAAAAGCCCGTCTCAGGCCCGAATTAAGCCCAAAATTTTGTCAACTTTAGGCCCGAACTCGACCCGAAAAGCCCGGCCCGTTTTACAACTCTGCGGTAGGCTAAGGTAAAAAACTGCAAAAGTTTGATTTTACAGTACGATAAGTTGTTTTCTTAATTTAAAATTCAAACTTGCTTTACTTAAACAAAATTTCTTTTACGTATTTGATCAAAAATTAAATTTTCAGCCGTTGTCATGCCGATGACAGTGCCCGTCATCACTACGTTTCGGGATCGTCCCTGCCCGTTCTGTAACACAACTTTCACCATGTACTTCTATATCCCCATGAAGTATCAGAACATGCCCCCTCAACCCACTGATCCCTTGGTGACAATTTCTTGGTTCCCAGAAGCAAAGTATTACGTCAGGTAATTTGTGGGTTTTAAGTATTTGTTTTTTGTATTTTGAAATGGTTGTTTTGTAATTGGTCACTAGTTATTTTAGTTATTAAAATTTAGCCTACTTTTCTCAAATGAAGAAATATTAACATCTTTTAAAACTGAAAAGCATTCGGGACATATTTGAAAAATCTTACTACAGGAAAATAATAGCAAGGACTATTCTGAACATATAAATTTTGTATACTTTAGCAACGTTTTTTCTTTGGTTTTTATTAATTTGTTTTTTATTTTTATTATGCTATAGCTGCTGTTTTTCAATTTATTGCTGCTGTTGCTTTTCATTTTTAAATTGAAAATGGTAAGAGTTAGCATTCAAAACGTCTCTAAAACTAAAAGGATACGTTCAAAATAGTCTTGGCAATCATTTTCTTAAAAAGGTCTTCCAAAGCCTTTAAACAATCTACCATTCGCTCGCTTGAGCATATTGTTCTAAATTTGACGAAAATTATGTGAAAACTATTATAAAATGTGATAAAGCTAATTCGACGGCTAGTTTTACGTAACTTGGAGGCTAAATGTGTCATAAAATTTGCATCATCAAATTTTATCACAGTTTATTTACAAATGTTTCCCAAAGCCATACAAAAATCTTCGTCATCAGGCAACTATAGCATACCAGAAAGTGATTGACGATTCTCAATCAGAATTTTTAGCGTTTAATTATCAAGTGCTTGTGCATTTTTGTAGTTTGAACCTAAGCATCTCTGTCTAATTAATCTTCCATTTTTATGCTTATTCAACTTTCAGCCATACTAGAGTCTGTTTATGAGTGAACCATAGCGTTTTATGTCATCTATTTTTTTTTATGTTCTTCAGGCGTTTTAGCGGATACGCGAGTGCAAACGATTGGAGGACGGAGGCAAACAAATTGTTTACGTCACTGCAAGTAAATGGAGTGTATGGAGTCGACTCAAGCGCCTTCATTGCATCGGGGTACGACAGCCCCTACAAGTTCTTCTACCGTCGAAACGAGGTGTGGCTCGGGAGAAAAGACAATTCAACTAGCCCCTGGTGAATTTGATGAATGGTGTCAATGAATAAGCTATTGTATTCAAAAAATAAATTATTATTGTGTGAATATAATATACGGATTTGTGTGAGTGCATCAATAATTAACTTATGATTTTGTCGTTGAAAATTTAACTCTAAGAAACCGGTTTACACTGTGGGTAGAATCGTGAGTGTACGAGTCGTATCCTTAGTTTGTTTTAAACAAAATTCGATACGCTGGGCGTACTGCCTCACCAAAGTACAAGCTGCCAATGTGTTAAAACAAACTAAGGATACGTTCGCACGCTTACGATTTTACGCACAGTGCAGACCGGGCCTAAAGTAGCATCCAGACCTCTTTAAAAGATTTGTTTCAAAATTTCAACAGATGTGACGTCACGGTTTGGAAGTGTTCTAACTTTCTGCTCTACGTGATCAATCAAATTTCATCACCGAAAATGCGTGGAGTTGCCAATAGCAAAAACATACTTAAACTCAATAATAAACAACAATATTCGAAAAATTTATTATTAGATATGAAAACCATTCAGAAATTGTGGAGCAGTCAGAAAGTATGGCCAATACAAAGTTTGATCAAAAAAATTACAGCCAAAGATGCACAAAACAAATTTGATTGGAGCATAAAAATTGGTCTCGAAAAACAGTTTTACTAAGAATAAAAGCTGTCCTAAACATTTTATTTAGAAAGAGACGTTTCGACAAATTTCTTACGTCATTGTCAATCTTATTCCAATTAAATGACTGTTTGAAAAAGATTGACAATGACTTAATTAGTCGAAACGTCTCTTTTTAAATAAAATGTTTACAACAGTTTTGGCTCTTTTATTCTTAGTGAAATTTGATTGATTTAGTAACATTTCAGCTTATCCGTAAACCTTTCTTAATCTGGTTCAAGATCAATACTAAAATTATAGGGGGGACGCGTCCCTCCATCGAGAGCTAGCGTCCCCCCATCGAGATTTGGCGTCCCCCCGGCGAGATTTGGCGTCCTCTCATCGAGGATTTAGGGCCTGCCCATCGAGATTTGAGCGCTGGATGATCAAACGAAAAAGAGCCAGCCAGAACATATCCCACAAATTCTGGCCAAATATGGTCCCAAAAAGACATTTTTTTTTGGTCTTCACCTGATTTTGGAGACAAAAACTCTTTTTTTTTTCGGTGAAGACCTTTTTTTTTGGTCTTTGCTAGATTTCGGGGATGGAATTACATAATTTCTACTGAAGTACTTTCGCATTCTGAATTTCTGAATGCGTTTGCTCAAGGCTGCAAAAGCGACCCCCATGCAAAATTTTACAGTTTAAGTACTGTTCAAGATGACTAAAACCACCGTGGACAAGCAGGCAAGACAATACAAAGGTGGCAGCTTAACTCAAAGACCGCAAATGGTCCTTTCACTGTCTCTTGGCCAAGGCAATTTGATGAATAAAAGTACTGTAATTACACTTCCAATGGAAATATACCGTAATTATTTTCAAAAAATTTCTATCATTAGAAATTTTTGTCAAGCAATTTTCATGCGCCAAAAAACAAAGACATTAAAATTTTTGAATAGCATAAGGTAAGGACGAAGGACAAGCTGTAAAATCCAACTTCCATGTTATGCAGTGTGCTAAAAAAGATGGAACCTTACTGACAAACAGAAGTATAAGTCGTGCGGGGACGTAAACATTTGGTCAAATTCTTTCCACGCAGGTATAACCCTAATGCGTACTGCACTGCTGCTGTCATCACCAGTATTGCAATATAAAGCACTGACTAAGACGTCGTATTTTTCTAGCTAGAACAATATCAATTCATACAGAGCAAAAAATGTAGCTGTTCAAATATGCTTTTATAAACGGCGTCCAGGTTTGATTCCCACCTAGTTCAGTAATATGGGGATTCTCCGTTCCAGTCGATCTCCGCGCCGGGCCACTTGGTGAAAATCAGGTTTTCAAGAGACGGTTGCTTTTTCTCTTTCTCTTCCTCATCGTCCCATATTGTGATCTGTCGGTCGGGATTAATCGTCTCCACGCGCGTCCTCGTGTCTGTGATGTCAAAGAAAAAACTACATTTTCATTGGCAAAACTTACGTCACATCCATATCAACCTTTCTACATGGCCGTTTTCTGGCACTGTTTTTCCGTTTTAGGTTTTGATTCCAGTTTTTGTCTTTTTGTTTAAAAACGAACCAACAAGAGCCCAAAAGTATGGAAACTAGGTAAAAAAAGAATCTTGAAATGCATCAAAAACCTGCGCTAGTAGTGGCAAAATGTTGCGTTGGAACCTAAAGATTGAGCCAGGGTAAATATTTTTCTCAAAAACTGCGACTATTTGCAAATTAATGATGTTTTTATAACAAGAACACTAAAAATTTTGATGTTTCATCCGCTTAAACATTAAATGTATACAAGATATATACTGTAGCTACTTGAAAAAAAAAAACAAAAAACAATAATTAGCAAAACAAAAACAATCAGTAACTCACCCAGGGTCAAAATAGTTTCCTCTTTTTGCGTGAAATGTCCGTTGAAATAATGCAGGTTGAAAAGCCTCTCGGTTTTCCAGTCAGTTACCAAATCCCTAGCCGTACAGAAGAGGAGCCCAAACGTCCCATTCACCTGGGTCACCCAGATGGGGAACAGAGGGGTTTTGTACATGCTCCCCACCTAACAAAAACCTTTAAAAATTAACCGTTTATGATGCCACAAATAATGTTACTGTACAAAACTACTGTAAATAGTAGAGTAGGTAAACTCACACAAATCGCTCAAAGACTTAGGCAATCGTTGTCGCTGAGCTTTCCATACCATCCTTAAATTGTTATTCTAAGGGAAAAAAGACAAAGATTTGGAAAATTAAAATAAAGCATTATTATAACAAAGGCATGCAAGAAACTAGTAGAATCAAATCCGCCCGATGGATCAAAGTCTTTTCAAAACCGCCCAACCACTGGTTTGAGTAAACCCACAGTGGGCAAGCGGACAATGGTTGACGCATAAGGCGCTTCCTACACATTTACCAGAGACGACGTCTCATGTAAAAAAGCAACTTCAGAGAGATTCGAACTCTCAAAGCTTGTGACTTGTAAGCTCAAGTCTTACACCTTACCCTAAACTTCAATGCTCACTTCGGTTCTTTTATGCTCGTTTTCATTTTTATTGAAGAAGAGGAACCCAATGGAGCCCCGGGTTCGAATCCCGGGCATGGGATGTTGCAAGGCCTGACCCTTCGCATCGCATCGAATTACCCCGTTATGAAGATAGGGGGCTGCGCTCCCGGTCAGAAATAAGTTGACTAGTGACTGAAACAAATAATTTAAAGTATATTTTGCAATTTGCGGATTCTGTCGGGGGCCGTTGAGGTGGTTGAACAGTAACGCGTTCATCTCTGGAGCGATAGGTCTGTGGTTCAAAAATCTCGGGCAGGTCAAATCGGACACAGTGTTGCCAACAGCTCGCTACCGCTGCGATATTACTTCGAAATGAATTACGTTGCCCGGGCACAATGACTTGGAGATCGGTCCCATAAACTTGTTACACGTTTCGGCGTAATACAGCGAATGTATATAATGAAAAAATTGATTTATT
Source organism: Trididemnum nubilum (assembly GCA_963965965.1). NCBI lineage: Eukaryota > Metazoa > Chordata > Ascidiacea > Aplousobranchia > Didemnidae > Trididemnum > Trididemnum nubilum. The sequence continues at coordinate 43,215,941 of OZ014479.1, forward strand.
ATTTGAAGATTCTATCGGGCTAGATAATACTGCATGCGACATTTTCTTGACATAAAATTGATCTGTGATAACTAACTACATAAAATATACGGTTAGTCTTAACAAAATGGGAAGTTTAGTTAAATAAAATTAAAATAATTTCAAAAAAAACCGGCCAGTTGGTCGAGCGGTAACGTGTTCGTCTCTGGAAAGGGAGGTCAGAGGTTCAAATCTAGGGCCGGTCAAATCGGACACAGTGTTGCCAACGGCTCGCCACCGCTGCAACATTTCTTCGAAAAGAGCTGTGTTGCCCGGGCGCAATGCTGACGCGGAGATGGGCCCGCAAACTCGTCACACGCTTCGGCGTATTACAGCGAGTATAAATGAAAGATTTGATTTGATAATTTCAAAAACCCACTACAAATTGTTTCCCCCTAATGTAATACTGCAAATAAATATTGAAAGACATGCTGAAAATGCATAAAGCAAAAAAAAATATTAGTAACAAGGTGGAATCATAATCCTTCATCCTCACCTGTGTGGATCTGGCATTGTCCGTAAGCAGTGACATATGAGGGCGTCCCATATCTTTCATTATGACATCAAATGTACGCGACAATATGACGCTATAGAGAAGCATTATAGCGGCGGGGTAAATGCGGTTACAAAACTGAAATCATAAAACAGAAATTTTGTTGAGAAAAACTAACATTTACTTAAAAATGTCATCATCACAGAGAATATACAGCACTATATATTTTAAGGTACATTTTTAAAGCTGAAAATAAGGCGATATATCTATGATTTATTCAGATTTTTTTTTTTTTATTGTATTACAGTACGATAGAAATTATAGAGCACTGAATGCCTACAATTTTTTGTATTATTTCAGCAGATCCATTAGCATCGGCCCAACAAAAAAGCTGTCGGAAAATAAAAAAAGTTTTGTGACTGTACGCAAAATCTATTGTGTTATCTAATAAAGAAAATATTGATTCAAATGAAGAAAATATCTAATAAAAAAAATTTAAGATAATGGTATTTTATACGAGCAAATAGGTTTATCAATCTGAACTTACGTAATGTACGTTTCTTTTTATAAAAATCTTTAATTCTTGTCTTGTTGACATCGAAAAAAGCCACAGCTAAAATACAAAACAACAAATCACAACAAAACTGCTTGGTTATGAAGTTGATGCAAGTTCAATAGATTCACGCAGCGCTACAGAACTGAAAATATTTGAAGGTGCTTTGTCAAACCGATAAGACTTATGAGCAATTACATGAAGATACAATCTAGGTCACACACTTTTGATAATTGTAATTGCATTTTATTCATCAAGTTGTCTTAGCCAGGAGACAGTGAAGGGACCTTTCGGTCTTCAAGTCAAGCCGCCACCTGCCCACCTGTCTATACCACACAAAGAGGAGACTTTACACTGTCCCTTCAATTGTTCAGCGTCAAGCAAAGAAAGCTGTGCGAATATCATTTTTTTTTAGTCTTTGGTTTGACCCGACCGGGAATTGAACCCCAGTCTACCGCTTTAGTAGCAGACGCTCTATCCACTCGACCACTGATCGACCAATATTATCATGGAATCTCATTATTTCTTTTACGTCTGAAAGTAATAATACTGGCTGATTGTCTTACTGTTAGAAGAAAAACGCGAATTTGCTCTAACCATTGTAATTGCACTTAAATCCTGATAAGGACCGAATGATAAACAACGAAAACGTTTGATAAAATTATTTGCTCAAATTGGTGTTGTTAGCGGTAGTTTCGATATGAGGCTTGAATTTTGAAAAGCACCTCTTTAAAGCAACTGAAATTTAGAATGTGTAGCTTGTATTTAATCGAGTTAATAATTAATAAATATGCAATTCATGAAGCAGAAAAACAGGAAAAATGACTCTGTAGCCATATTTTCCTAAAAAGCATTTTCATTTCGCAATAAAAACTCACTTTTTCTGTAAAACCGTCTTCAACAAAACTTCTTTTAGTTTGGAAACACGGTTCAAAGCCTACAAGCGCGATGATCACATTCTTCTTTTCCGGCTGGTTGTTGTCATTTCCCTGGGACGCGTTGCGATGTTGTGGGGTTGCAGCTTTCCACAAAATATCCACTAAAGCCTCAACCAATGCATTGGTTTGCTCAATTTGTGAGGGCTTTGGAGATCTGAAAAAGATATTTCGTTTGACAATAACTATGATAACACAGCATATATCTCAGTACAAGACAAAATGTATTCTATGAGTAAGAATCTGCGTATTTGAAAGCATTAGAAGTATCTGTCAATCATAAAACAAAATTAAAGTTAAAAAATAAAAATATTTTTCATCAATGATCAAAATTTTAAAACAGCATTTTTATTATCATACTGGTATTGATTTTAATCTTGTTTTGCTTTTGGTATCGCGTGAAACAGCTTGCTGTTGTAAGTTTAATTTTTTCCGATCTGATTTTTAAGTTATATCGTTTTTTTGCTAACCAACCAATACGTTATCAAATTGTCAGCCAATCCAAATCCTTTCCCAGATGTGCGGAGTTGAAGCGCATTTTTTTGATTTTTTCAGAAACCAAGACAATCTTGGGAGAAAATTCTTTTTGCTTTGTGATCAGAAAATTAAATGCTATTTTTTGATGTCATACTTGGCTAGGCTGCACCCTCCCTTTAAGCATGAAGCTTCTGCTCTTGAGCACTTTTTCAAATCATCTGAAAGTAACCCTCAACCATTGCAAAATGTAATTTTGTTGTACTAAAATTTGATAGGATCGCGATGTGTACTTTCCTAAGACAAAAGCATTCTGCCGTTTGGAACTTTTTTTAATTTGGTGCGGGCAGACAAAATTTTCCAGTTCCTGACAAAGCTTGAGGAAAATTGCTATCGGTGTTGTTCATACTAGCAGAGAGCCAGCATTTGACATCGTCATTTAACTCTAGTATGGTCCGATTGCCCATTTTATGAAAAACCAGCTTTGGTAACGCTTCTTGCCATTACTTGCTTTAGGGTTTTGTTTATGTCAATTGCGAATTGAACTTCTTACTTTCTTTCATATAAAGTTGAATGTTGAGGCAAAAAAAAGCTTCTGCATTGCATTTACTTTAGACAAATTTTGCTATGGTACATAATTATTTTTCAAGTTTCTCATTCAGCAAAACAAACTCACTCCTTTCCAAAGAACATCTGTTCGTCTTTGTCTGAAGCGAACATCAGGTTCTTCAGCACCCAAGCTTGAACGCAGAGGGTCAGCGCTCGAGGCCCAGGCTAGAAACAAATGCTAATCTTTTAAAATCATGATGAGTTGTGGCCTGAATGGTTATTGTCATTCTGCTTGTATTTGGTTCAAAAATGTGTTTTACTGTAGAAAAGGTCAACAATGACGAAAAATTGTAGCAAAGCAATAGATACGAGGTAAACTTGAAAATTTTTGCAAGTACAGTATAATTACAGCATATTACTTAAATTTTTTTGTGTTTGCAATACAGTGAAAGATGCGTATGTAGTGACTCTGCGCTGTATCGAACCACAGTCATTTGTGTTTTGCTCAAGAGTCCGTTTCAGTGCGCAACAATAGTTTTTAAAACGCACACTGAACGCTGATTTGATTAAAAATTTGCGATCTAGCGATTATCATGCTATTTAAGGAAACGTTGTGCAGTCACGTGAGCCGGTTCTCACGCAGTGTGTTATGCAAATTGTAACAGGAATGCTCTTTCTGGTTTTGCCGTTGTCCTGTAAGGACCGCAGTGATTTTAAGAAGTTTTTTTATTTTTACTGCCATTAAACAACAAGGGAGTTTTTAAGTTGTGGTGCTAATTGGAAGAAAAGAACGAACTCAAATATTACCGAAGTTTACATTAGGATTGGGTTCACCAAACCCAAATTCCTACACATACATGCATAGGTAGTTTAGTACACCATACCATGCATAATATCTTCATCGTATATCTACTTAAATAATGGCTGTCACTCGTTTTCTATCCGCTTCTTGTTCTCTGTCCGCTGCTCATTTCTTCTTTTTTTATTTTACTTTTCATTATTTTTTCGCTCTCTGTACTGCTGTGCTTTCTGTTTTCTCTTCAAATGTTTGAACGAATTTAGTCAGGGCGCACCTCGATCAGTAAACTTCCGTTTTTTTTCGGTGCTTCCTGGCCTGATTGTTAAGCTTATTGTGCGATATCTTTATCGTTTGATTGATCAGGCGAAACAATAAAGGTAGAGACTACTTCATCGAAATTTTTCAAATTAAAGAGAATAAAGCGAAAATGAGAAATAGTCATTCGCACTTTTTTCATCTGCTTTTTTCGGGGTTAAGATTAGGGTTTAAGTTAGGGTTTTAAGTTAGGGTTCGATTTGGGGATAGTTTTAGAGTAAGCATTTAAGTTTGGGTTAGATTTGAGTCAGAATTAATAAAAAAGTAGATAAAAATTTCCGGTAAAATAAAGCCTTCCAACAATAAATGAATGTATACTGTATTTCCAGCGCGAATACGCTTAATCAGTAAAGCCGCTTTAGGCCCAGTTTACACTGTAGGTGAAGTTTATTGTAACTAACTTAGAACTGGCAGCTTGTACGTTGGAAAGGCGAAGCGGCAGGCGAACTTAATTTCTGATTAAAATAAACTAGAAACTAAGAACGTACGCTCACAATTTTACGCACAGTGTACATCGGGCTCTAATTGCGACGTTGTTAAAGTTTGCAAATGTCAAAAATCAATCTTTTTTTGTCCTTGCTTAAATGCTATTGTAATAATCAAAACCACTGCTCACCAAAGAAGCATCCAATCCATAGGGGATTCCCGATTTGATTTCTCGGAAGGAGAAGAAGAATTTTTTCCAGTCATTCGTGAAAGAGTGTGAATCATACCCGAGCGAGATTTGCCTCAAGTTCTAAAAGCAAATTAGCAGTGTCTTTTTGACAAATAGGCAAAATATGGCTGTATTTTCCAGTTCACCTTTCTGGCTCCTCTTTGGTTTTCTGTCCACGGCCCTCACATTTTCGTTTGTGTTTCCTTTTTAACCTTTTCTACTTTTTTCAAAAATGAACCAAAAAACGCTGCCAGCCCAGCGGATACACATTTTTAAGTGTTTGAATTGCAAAAGATAGGCATCAATATCAAGTTACGTTTCTTTACTCTGGGACGTGAAGTAAGGGAGAAGGGGGCAATGGTGTACCGCTTTAAAACATACACTTAGTCAAGCATATAAATAAATCGTACAGTATAAGGTATTTAAATTTCTATATGGAACTCAGACTTTTTGAAAGGTTATTTAAACATTTCGTTTTTTCACTTTTTGGCTCGAAACACTCGCCTCCTGAATAAAATTCGGGCAATGCCACTGTGTGTGTTACTTGTTTAATTAATATCTACCTTGGCTGTTTGAATGTCAATAGGTTTTCCTGAGATTCGGGTTTGCGTGTTTGGTGCCAGAGTGGGGGGCTTAAACTCGTCCTTGGAAAGCGGAAGAGCAGTCATCGATCGCGGAGTTAGAACCTAAAAAAGGTATTGAAAGTTTTCTCAAATGCACACAAAAAGAAGTTGCATTAAAATATTGGACTAAAACAAAATTGTGTTTACGCTGAGGATTCCAAAACTTTTTCGGAAACATTCTTGAAAATCAACTGTAAGTTGTTAGGCGTATAGCTTCGCGACAAAATTTTATTTTATATTAAGAAAAAGCATGAAAAACACAAACCCAAACTAATAGCTAAGTTAAACAAATTGGCAATCACTTACTGGAGGATGCAAATGGCCGACAGAAAGCCTGCAAAAATAGTGACGTTAAATGTTTTACAACGTTTTACTGTGATTATTAAATATTACTTGAGTCAGATCGATTTAAAATAGTGATTGCTCTAAACAAATTTATAGTTATTAATTCTGTTTTTCTACAGTCGATTGTTTCAGCAGCCAGGGTTGCAGAAACGTCCATGTCATACTCAGTGCCGTCGCTACGAGGGGGCCCAGGGGGCCGTGCCCCCCCCATTTTGGTTTTACTCAAATTACTGTTTATGGAGCATCACGTAACTGCAAGACAACAACAATGATGGTAAAAGGAGCAATTACGTTCAAACATAATTTTCCTTTGAAGTTTTCTTGATTCTTTGATAATTGCTGGCAACCAACTGCTGTACATAAATCTGATGTAATGATCATTCTTATTAACATACCGCTACGGATGTGTCGCGGGAGAGAGAAGTAAGCCTGCAGAATCATTACCGGTACTTCGTTAGTGATCATGACATGAAACAATTCGTGAAAACATTTTTTAAAGACCAGTTGTTTTGATTTTTGAAGTACACTCAAGGACTTGAGGTCGCGGCCTATGGCGCAGCCAGGGTGAAGGGGCTTAAGCTCTCTAAGCCAAGTCACTTAGATCTTTAACCTCAAAGTATGAGCTTTTAAACGTGTTTTAGACTTGATCTGAAGTAAGGGGGAGCTAATTAAGAATAAAGAAATTTAATTCTTCTTCAAAATAACTTCTGAACTTTAGCAATTTAGTGATTCGTGTATGGCTTTAAAACGTGCGAAATGCGATTAAACTGACGTAAAAATTGCTTCGTTTTAGCTGCAAAATCACAAAAATTGCCCAGCGGCTGGGGGCTCGGCCCAGACCCCCGTACACAGTCACTATATATTTAATGATTACGCCCCCATTTGTGACACGCTCGAGTTGCTGCATCAGTTTATTTAGCACGGAGCCTAAATCAGACCATTTTTGTGCAAAAAAATTACTTTTCGCTCAGCCCTCTCAGCAAAATCCTGGTTGCGTGTCTGGTAGCATTCACTGCTGTAGGTAGATTTTTCGGGCGGTTGTGAGCCGCAGACGAAACAAGCTAAAAACGCTGCCGGCCTTATTGGTCTCTCTTTTTTCAGACAAGAATACAGAATTGTTAAAATTACGCATATTGGTAGCCGTACAAGATCTTAAGATCAGTTTTTATGTGCAAAAGTTCAGTCTATTTTAGTGCCCCCCCACTTTCAGCTAGTGCCCCTTCACTACGTTTGTTCTGGCAACGGCACTGGTCGTACTAGATTGAAAAACTTTCACCTTAAGGTTGTTTTGGCTGGCGGTTGTTCTCTGCTATGATTTATCAGATTGGACCTTATAAAAGCGTCTTACGTCATCATCAACTTGAAGATCAGAACAACACCAAAAAAAAAAACAAATTGGAAAATTATTGGTAGAGCACTGGACCGATGGATATCCATAGGCTGCAGGTTCAAATCCTATAGAACAACCTTTTTGCTTTGTTTGCTTCAAGTACAGTCGCCATTTTGTGGCTCTTTTCTGTGATCGATGAGAATCCCTCAAACTCAAAGTCAGTATAATTTTTCAGGTCTGGGTAAAAAAGGATCATGAGTGACAAACTCGTAACACGTAAAAATTGTCTGAGTAGTGAGTACCTACAGTAAGCATTACCTACCCATCATCAAACACATGAGCCAACTTCTGTAGGTTCCGATTTTCTGTTACTTGTGGGTCTGTGTTTTCGTTTCCGTTCATGTTGTTTATTTTATTTGGTTATGTCGCACACCGCAAGTCAGTAATTTATTTCATACTCTAATTATTTTGCCTGTCAACATGGCATCATATACAAGACTTGAGATCAATAAACTAATTTCAAGAATTTGTAATTGTTTAACATTCTTCTTTTCACCTGGCTATACTTTCAGCACTTTTTTTTCGAAAAAAAAAAGAACTACAATAAAAAGGTAGTACAAACGTTGGCATGAATATTTTCAGATGCTCACATAAAAACCGGACCTGAATAATTGAATGCGCGGTACTAACGGTTCGGGCCAGCTGGTCTGAGGTTCAAATCTCGGACCTGTCAAATCAGATAGTATTTCTACCGGCTTGACATCACTGCAACATTTCATTTTTTCGAAGCTGTGCGACTGTGCTGAACAAGATGGGCCCAGCCAACCCGTTACACACTTCGGCGTAATATGGTTAGTATAACAAAGATTTGATTTCAGTTCCAGCACTAAGTCTCATTACAGCGAACTCAGAGCTGATTTAATTGGCCCGGAAGTTTTGTGTGCTACGAATTCGGCATTCAGATGTCAAAGCTTAGTGGCTATAGGAAAGTTAAGAGTTAAAATCGGAACTGTCTAACCTAATGAACGCAATCGTCCTTCTACTAACTGACTACAGTGCTCCGTCTGAAATACCGCAAGCCGCAAAGTGGTCAACATGCTGCCAAAACGCTACAAAATCTGCAGATCAAAAATAATCTCACCGCTGTTCAGTCTTAATCTATTGTTTGAACTTAACAAGACAAAAAAAACAATCGTGAGCATTGTTACTGTACAACAAAAACTGCCTTTGTAACGCTATAGTCAAAAACTTAGAACAAAAGCTTTAGAAGTTTAAATGCCTTATCGCTGTGCAAAGCATTCAGTGTTGGCTTCTGGACAAACTCTTAACTGGTTTCAAATCAAACTTTAAAAGTTTGTTGCCTGAGTTCGATTCTTAGTCAAGCGACTTCGAAGGGCGTCTTAATACTGTCACCGGCGTTGTTTTGCTTTGTTCAAAACTAGATGATAGTCTATTGTGGTTGGAACCTTTGCTGCCAAAACGGTAGACACGTGTTCGAACCGCAGTGGGGTCGAATTGAGAAAATTAAATTGGCAGTCACGGTTTCCTATTTGACGTTAAAGCATCGGATGAGGAAGGGTGAGGCTTTTACCGAATCTAATAGACACTGGAAAGGTGGCAGCTCAACTTCAGAATCATAAGGACTCATCAATACCTCACGACGAAAGCAGTTTGGTAAGGGCCGACATGACAGAACGTGCCAGCGAGCTCGTAAAGGCTGTTCTCGCTCGTAAAAAAGCCCAAACGAACAAAAAATCTTCGTAGACAAACTGCCATTTCTGAGCCTTCTCGCCCAACTCACGTTAAAAACTGCTCGCTCGAATTTCTTTGCGAGATGTTTGTAACCAAGGATGGCAGTACGGTACGGTACGCCTCAATTTTTGCTAAGAAGTACCGTTCGCTGGTGCGGTACGCTTTTTCTGTAAAGTTACGGGTACGGTGCGTTGATACGGTACGTTTTTTTTTGTAAAGATACAGGTGCGGTACGTTCGTACGCTCTTTGAATTAAAAATCCCAAACATTTTCGCACATTGCGCCGGCTTTTTGTATACAGAGGCAAAAAACAGCTGAAACCGACGCTAAATGTTTGAATTGAGATCGCTGAGGCTAGTGATTTTAAAGACAGTTAAAGTTGCGAGTAGTTAAAAGCAAAGATGGCAATACAGTACGGTACGGTACGCCTCAATTTTTGCTAAAAGGTACGGTACGCCTTTTTTGTGATGGTACGGGTACGGTACGTTGCTACGGTACGCTTCAAAAATTGAACTGAATTACGGTACGCTGGTACGGCACGGTTCAAGGTGCGAGGTACGTAGTACACAAATTTTAAACGTACCGTACCGTACTGCCATCCTTGTTTGTAACTTGTGTTAGTACGTAATAAATATATTATGGTGACGTCATATGCATTTCTACTCCAAAATAATGCGTTCAAGCAGTGGCGTACGCAGGATTTTTCAATGGGGGGGGGTTTCAAAAGTGACATCAAAAATTTGTTCGCGATCTATACTTTGGCGAATAAATAACTTAGCGTAATGTAACAAGATGGAGTCAAAGTGAGACAGTGCGTAATGCAAATCAAACTTTTCAAACAACAAACAATTAAGCATTAAGCATATATCTATAGTTAACATCATAAGGTTTACAACTGAACGATGAAGAAAAAATTGTTCAAAACAGAAGCTACAAAAACCTATATGATTATAAACAGTGCAGAGCGTGGCAGGCACGTAGCTAGAAATTCGCAATTGAGGGGGCTGTTTTGGGGGTCTGGGGGCGGAGCCCCCAGCAGCCGGAGGCACGGGGGTTTGGGGGCGGAGCCCCCAGCGCTTGAAAATTTTGCATTTTTTTTCAAAAATAACTTAATTTTAGGACTATATTGATAAAAAATAATGCTTTTAAAACGTGGCATAGAAATTGGTAGTGCAAACCTGATTGAACTGTTTGCATAAATGGGCTATGTGGAAGGTGGCTAATGGTAAAATTTCAGCTCTCTTGTTTACATGCTGGTAAATCATAAAATCCTATAGTTGAAGAAAACTCACACAGAGTAATCTATTTCGTCTATATTTTATAGAGAAAAATAAATGGGGGGGGGAGGGGGCTAACGGAAAATTTTTTGAGACAGGTGATTGGTAATCAACTAATACTAAGTACCCCCCCCCCCCCCCTATTCCTAAGCATATAATATGTTCGCTGATGAAACCTATGTTTAGCATTTTTACAATAGCGATCAAATTTGATTGCTTGTTTTTGGCCATTTTTCAAAGTTTTCATTGATTTGTGGGTTTTGTTTTTGAAAAATTAGCCCCCTCCCCCCTAAATTTATGTTTCAAAAGATGTTTTAAATCACTTTTTAGTCCATTCCATTGCAAAAAACAGTCTCAGAAGTGCAAAAATATTTTTCTTAGTCTGGATTTTGGTTGACAGGCGAATGGGGGATCTATAACCTCCCCCCCCCCCCGCCTACGCTACTTAAAGTTACTCTGACTCGTAACACGACATTCCAGAGTTTCGGTATTACACTTAGCCGCTTACAATGTTGCATTAAATAACAAAAAAAAATTTATTATAATTAAATATTTTGTATTAATAATAATATGAGAGTAAAGAAGGAGCTTGTTTGTTTTGCGCAATAAGGCGATATTTTGAATGATATACGTCAGATTACTAGGGAGGATGGTTTAAACCCCCACCCCCCTATGTACGCCTTTGCGCCTAAGTGAGCTATGTGGGCGGTGGCTAATGGTAACATTTCAGTCCTCAAATTTACAAGCCGGTAAATCATAAGTCATAATTTGAAAAAACTCACGAGCATTTATATTCTGTATTTTATAGAATGGGACAGTTGGAGAAAAAGTGGTAGAGGGGGGCAAATGGAACGAGATTTGAATGGATTAATAATTAACTAATACTGAAACCCCATCTCCATATTTTTGATATAGCCAATGTTAAGCATTTTTAGCGGTTAAATTTGCTAATTTTGGCAATTTTTTGAAGTTGTTATTGATTTATAAGCCATATCTTTGACAAACTACCCCCCCTAAGAAACTTTAAATGCTTCAAAAGTTGCTTTAAATCATGTTGGAGTCCGTGTCATTGCAAAAAAACAGGCTCCGAAGTGCTAAAAACGTGATATTTTCTTTACTGTGCATTTTGGTCGACAGACCAATGGGGGGGGGGGTTTGAACCCCCAAAACCCCCCCCTTGCGTACGCCCTTGCGTTCAAGCGTACTGTATGTACTGCTTTGTTATGGAAAAAATACTATAAGCAATGCGTTATCATTCTAAGCTAGCAAATTCCTCAAACGATAATAATTAGTAAATGAACGACAAAATTTAATTATATTTTTGGATCAATCTGAAACAAGAACAACTTTTTCCATACTATAATTTTTTTAAATGACGTAAAGCGCCCGTGAGGTTGTTGGTGGGTACACTCATATGTTAACAGTAACTTTAGGTCTCTAAGTTTCAAAAAATTTTAAAAGTGAGCAAGTCAAAGTACACTCTTCCTTTTAGATCCTATACACCTCCCCGAAAAACACCTTCCAGAAATTACGTTTCTCCGAAAAACACTTGGCCAAAACTACCTTATCCCGAATATACATTTCCCTGAACGTGCATTTTCCAGAAATTACATTTCCCTGAACATACACTTGCCAGAAATTACATTTTCCTGAACGTGCATTTGCCAGAAATTACATTTTCTTGAACGTGCATTTGCCAGAAATTACATTTTCCTGAACGTGCATTTGCCAGAAATTACATTTTCCTAAACGTGCACTTTCCAGAAATTACACTTTCCTGAACATGCACTTGCCAGAATGTACTTTCCCCGAATGCTCATTTGGCAGAATGTACATTTGGCCGAAATTACATTTCCCCGAAAACTTATTTTCCAGAATTTACACTTGCCAAAATGTACATTTGGCCGAAATTACATTTCCCCGAAAACTTATTTTCCAGAATTTACACTTGCCAGAATGCACATTTGGCCGAAATTACATTTCCCCGAAAACTTATTTTCCAGAATTTACACTTGCCAGAATGTACATTTGGCCGAAATTACATTTCCCCGAAAACTTATTTTCCAAAATTTACGCTTGCCAGAATAAACGTTTGGCCGAAATTACATTTCCCCGAAAACTTATTTTCCAGAATTTACACTTGCCAGAATGTACATTTGGCCGAAATTGAATTTCCCCGAAAACTGATTTTCCAGAATTTTTACTAAACAAAATTTACGTTTGGTCGAAAACACATTTCCCCGAAAACTTATTTTTCAGAAATTACATTTCCTCAAAAATTCATTTTCTAGAAACTATTTTTCATTCGAAAAAGTATTCTATGTTTAGGTTATTTATTTCTAGTAAACAGAACAAACTTTTAGTTGAAATTAAGAAACGTTGCGATAACAGTTCGCTTACTGAATGAAAAATATAACCTAGCTTATTAGTCAATTTGCTATCATAAGTTGTGCTTCAAGCGTAACGAAAATTAGCAATTAAAAATCGATGCAAGCATGTTCACAGAGGCAAAGCAAGCTTACTTTAACCCAGGTTACACTCTTTTTAGAAGAGCCAATAAATTTTAAGTTGAGCTGGCTTCTCATAGTTTTTTGCCAATTTGCTGCTTCATTTGTTCTTAATATTATTCCTTGAATTCTGAGAACGTTCATGTCAATTTAAACGACCATGTTTTTAAAGTTATTTTGGAGTCCAATTCCGAGTGCTCTGCCAGCTTGAGCAAAAACTTTTTTGCTTGTTTTGCAGCATCGTAAAACTGCAAAAGCGAAAAAGTACGGAGTTTTTTTGACTTAAGAACATCCAAATATTTACGACTTGCTTGCGCAGTTTGAAGCAGCACTCAGTAATTTTAGAATTGTTGCAATATTTTGCTTGTAAATACTGAAAAACTACTAAAATTTCATCGTTTTGAATTAGCATAGAATTTAGCTGCTTTCAAGATTTGAAATTTATTCTTTTTTGTTTCCAATCTTTTTGTTACTGATGGAGGCTGGCATTTTTTTAGATTCTGAGCAACAATGAGCCTCGGGTTTTTATGAAATATTATTGTTATAAAAAAAATAGTGTAATTCGTCTTGCGTTCGCAACAAAATTAAATCTGCAGCTATAGTACGAAGTAGCCGAAATCTACGTCAACTGCAAGCCAGCAAAACAACACTTGTTGCATTCCTCGGCAAAAGATTTCGCGCTTTAGCGTACCAACACTCAAAAAAGCAGCAATGGCGTGTATTCCCGCAACCAGCTTCAAAGAGCTTTTAGTTGAAACCTACCGAGAAAGCCACTTCTACGGAAAGCTCATTATGATGTCAATTTCCGCCATTCACATTTCATACAATTTAGAACATTTCAGTCGCAGTTCATGCGAAGGTAGCAAGAAGGTAAGCGATTCTTTCAGGTGACGTCACAATTAAAACCAACGAGTCTTCCTGTAGCAAAAACTGACCGCATAATGCAATGTAAGGAACGGTGGTGCCACGCCACTCCTAGCGAATTTTCATTAGATGTAGTAAATTTTGGTCCGGTCTAGTGACTTAGTGAATTTTTTTGGAGAATGTGAAAATACCTGAAAGAGGTTTTTTTTTCTAGAGATGACCAAGAAAATTACGCGAAAACGGTGCGTCGCTGGAGTGAAGACCTTTTTTTTGGGGGGGAGATCACCTAAAAATTCACGCAAAAACTACGACCAGTGGTGCCACTCCTAATGAATTTTCTACAGATCTAGTGAACTTTGGTCCGTTTTAGTGTCCTAGTGAAACGATCTAGTGAAATTTTTTCATCGATCTAGTGAAATTTTTGTAACTTAGCAAGTGAAGACCTTATTTTTTTTTGAGATCACCTGAAAAGCAGTCTCATTGTCTTGTTTTTAACTCAATTTTAAATTAAAAGCTCAAAGTGTTGTGAAAAATTTTGTGTTTCACAAAATTCTAGTGAATTTTGAAGAGTATAGCCTGTGGCAGCACTGGTAAGGAACAACTTAGAATGAATGATCTTGTCGAGATTGTTGTTGGGGAGGTAGCTGGACTGCAACTGTATAGGATGAAAATTCGAATTTCCTGCTGTTAAGAATTTTCTGCTGTGTACTTTTGACCAGAGAATTTTGAGTTAATATTTGTTTGCAACCAGGCTCCTGTCAATCTTTCGAATTGAACAATTTTACCAATTTACACATTGGTGTCAGAGAAACATTAATTTTTGCTTTAAATAAATTTTCCCTCAAGGCGCGTAATGCCTACCTCAAATCAAAATGACAGTTCCGTACGGTGTTTTTTTTTTGTTCTTCAAATTTATTGATGCGAATAGGCCTATTTCATTATATTATTGTATAATTATTGCGAGAAAACGCTCAACTAACGAGCTCCATTAAACCAAGACGTGGGACAGTGCTTCCCAATTTTTCATCACCGTGACCTATTTTCAATTCGAAAATTTTCCATTGCCCACATCTAAATCGTTAGCTTAATCGCAATTTTTCAATTTTCAGGTGATCTCCACAAAAAAAAGGTATTCACGCCAAAAACCGCAAATATTGTGCTAGCTCGCTCTCTAACGGGCCACAGCCCCAATGATTAAGACAGTTTTTTAACCGAATTTGCTATTACCCAAATAGCTCTAGCCCACCACAAAATGCTCCTATGGCCCACAGGTTGAAACCACTGCTGTAGGCCATACGTGAGCGTAATGGTCGTGAAATTTCTGTTTCGTCTTTTCATACGTGTAAGTCTGCGCTAAGGTCAGTAGCGTAGGCGGGGAAGTGATGCAGTGCCGTCGCTACAGGGGGCCATGTCCCTTGATTCCAGTTTAATCAAAATGCAGTTTTTGCAACATCACGTAAAGATAAGACAATAGTCAATGATGGAAATATAGCAATAATAACTTTCAAACATAATTTTCCTTTGACGTTTTCAGATCTTTTGCCAAATTGCATGCAATCAACTGGTGTACATAAATGTGACGGAATAACCCGCCTTTTTTCTGTAACACGCCTATACAAATGTGTCGCATAAAAGAGAAATAAGACTGCAGAATCGCTACCGATACTTTGTTAGTGATTATGACATGAACAATAGGTGAAAACATTATTTTCAAAGAGCAGCTGTTTTTGATCTTTGGAGCACACTCAACATTTTTAGGTCGCAGTGAGTGGAGCACCATTGTGAAGGAGCTTAGGCCCTCTCAGCCAAGTCACTCAGAAAATTTAACGTCAAAATATAAGCGTTTAAAAGTATTTAGACTTGACCTGAAGTAGGGGGGGAGGGCTGAAGGGGTTAAGCAATTTAAGTCTTTGAAATGACTTCTGAATTTTAGCAATTTAGTCATTGATGCCGCTTCAAAAAGTGCGAAAGGTGATTAAAATTGCTATTTTTGTACTGTAAAATCTCAAACATTGCCCAGTGGTTGGGGGCTCCGCCCCCAGGCCCCGGTCTGTGACACGCTCGGGTTGCATCAGTTTGTTTCGCAAAAGGCCTAAATTAGACAATTTTTGTGCAAAAATAATTTTTGTTTCATCCCTCTAGCAAAATCGTGGTTACGCGTTGGGCAGCATTCACTGCTGCAGATAGAGTTTTCAAGCAGATCGAGTCCAAATGATTACGGCAGGGCCGCAACTCAGGGGGGGGCCAGGAGGGGCAGCGCCCCCCAAACAAAATTTCGCCCGCCCAAACCCCAAAGCGACAATAGGAGAAAATATAAGTAGGCCTAATGTAGCCTATTACAAGGTTGTTGATTAATGATTTGAACTGATGCGAAATATTGCCGTTTCGCAAAACTTTTATAATCGGTACATTGATTGTGGTGGCACTGGAAACCAGTATGCATAAGCCTAATGAATAATCGCAATCCTTCCTTGATTTAGCTGACAAGCTACAAATTGTTTAGTAAGTAAAATCTGAAGAATATTGCAAAATTTTATTCTGACGCAATAGCAACTATTTTACAATCAAAAAATTGACGTTAGGTGCGGTTGCGGTTGCACCATGGTAGCACGCTAGCATTAGCAATGAGTACACGTGGTCACTTTGATCTTGGCCAAAAAGTTGTTTAGTAACTGTTGCACACTGCGTTTTGCCTTGTTTGGCAGTAATGGATAGGTTCGTCATGAAAAGTTTTAGGGACCCTCACCCCGGTCCGAATCCTGCTTCTTCTGAAGCTACCGATAACTCCTTCCACTTAATTATCTGCACGTGCATCTGGTGCCCCTGGTTAGCTTAACCTTCTTGCTCCTTCACGTCCAAACTTGAATTTATTCCCGAAAGGCAAAAATAACCGCTGCTTTTGTCCCGAATGGTTTCGAACCCATACCCGCACCAACCAATGAATCGAACTCAGCTTCAGAGGTTGCTTAAAGCTTTCTTATTTTTAAAACAAACTGCCCAGCATATAGGCGTAGCCAGGGATCCCGCCCCCCGCCTCCAATTGAAATGTCACCAATGACAAAAATGCGACGAAAAAGCCTCTTGTTTTTTCAGTTTCAGTTTCTTCTAGCATTTTTTGCTAACAACAGTAATTAATAAGAATAAATGACGACCAGTTCTCCTCAATTCAGTTTTTGCCAACCAATTTAAATGGATATATAACCCAGGAGAAATGAAGAGTTTTGTTTTAAAAGTTCCTATCTAAGGCCCTCATTTAACTTTTTGTAAACGTAATGCAATAACTAGGGCCAGATTTACCATAATATGGCACAGTACTAGCAAGGGGTTCCGCGCTCAAATATTGAGACTTTTTTGGTCTTCACCTATATTTGGCAGGAAGATGTTGCAAAAATCTTATAAGTGCCAACACAATATAAATCTGGCCAGGGCAATAACATGGTTAGTAGGCATTACTATTTATTGTACCATTTTAAAATAACAATTCACCTCCACCTCGCCAGTTTTTACGCGACAAAATACTTATGAAAAAAAAATTAGCGAGGGAAAATTTTCATTGAACAAACTATTAAATTTGAATTCAGGGGGCTTGTACCTCGTGGTCGTATATGTACTCCTGCAACTGGTTATTTCTATGACAAAACAAAAATCTCTAAGGAAAATCTTCGAGTGGATTATTATTTACTGCTAAAATAGTACAGTAGGCAATGTACCTTGCTTTCCCCTACCTAGGCCAAATCACTTACAAACTTTAACACCAAAATGCAAGATTTTAAAATGTTTTGGACTTCACTTGTAAGTTATAGTAGGATCGAACAATTTAATTTTTTCAATTGGCTTTCAAATGTTAAAAATCTAGTTTTTTCGAATGGCTCTAAACACGTGCAAATTGTGATCCAATGGCAATAAAATAGCTAGTTTTCCAAAAAAATTACAAAAAATCACCCAGCTGTTGGGGGCTTCGCCCCCAGACTCACGTCTGTAATACGTTTGAGTTACACCAGTTTGCTCAACACGTCTCCCATTTTACACTTTTTTGGGAGGTTTAAGCTCTCTCCTTTTACCAAAATACTAGTTATGTGCTAACACACGGGCCACGGCTTCTGATCTTCCAATCTACATTATCTTTGTCCCACAAAAAGTTTTTCTTTCGAAAATATCTGGTAACGTCATTGCACGTGATTTGTGCCCCCACTAATCAAAAGTCTTGGCTACACTTATGGCCCAGCATGCTCGTATTGTAGAAAAAGGCAGCAATTTTTAGCCTCTCCTGAAAGAAATTTTGCCCCATAGAACAAAGTTCTTGTTGCGGCACTGTATTTGGGCCGAAGACGAAAACGAGATAAGAAACATGCCGGCCTTATACGTCTTTTTTTAGACATGAATACAGCATTTTTAAACATATATTTGTAGCCGTACCAGATGTAAAGATCGGTTTTAATATGCAAAAGTTTAGTCTATTTTAGTGCCTCCCACTTTCGGCAAGTGTCCCTTCGCTTCGTTTGCCCTGGCGACGGCATTGGGGTAATGGCTATAGCTTTCTGAGAATGCAGTCTTTTGCACTGGAATGGACTCAAAATGATTTAAAGCACCTTTTGAAGCAATTATTCAGGGGAAACTGATTTGTCAGAAATAAAATACACTAAGTAAAAACTTTCAAACTGGCAAAAATAAGCAATCAAATTTGATCGCTTGCTAAAAATGCTGAACATGGAAAGTCATCAAAAAAAAATTAAAACTCGGAAATAGGTATGGGGGTTATTCAATTTTAGTTAATTACCAATAACTTCTCTCAAATTTTGTCAACCACCTCTTTCAAGTTTCATCCCATTAGCACGCTCCCCCACCAATTACCTTTCTCTAAAATATACACAAAATTATAGATTACCCCTTGTAAGTATTACCGATCTAGGATTTTATGATTTACCAGTTTGTAAACATGAAACTAATTTTTACCGCTTATATCCACCTTCTACATAACCCATTTCTGCAAACAGTTTAATCAAGTTTTTGCACTGCTAACTTCTTATTCCAGTTTTAAAGCAATGGTTTTTATCAAAATAGGCCTAAAATTAAGTCCATTTTGCAAAAAATACAAAATTTTCTAGCGGCTTGGCGCTCTGCCCCCAGACTTCCAATGGCCTCTGGCTGGGGACTCCGCAATCAGACCCCCGAAACAGCCTTCATTGCAGATTTCTAACTTCGCGCCTGACTAAGATACTTTAATGATACGACGCTTATGCTGATGTTTTTGTGAGTTTCAGCTACTATCGAAATACCGTAATATTATCGATAATCTAAAAACACGTCAAAATATCATCACAAACTTTGGCAGAATAGTTCGTTTCTAAAAATGGCACTTATTTTTGTCAAAAACCAAAAATATTTTAAACCCAACGTTGTTTGTCAAAATTAGTTACAAGACGTGAGAGACTGCTTTTCTTTGCCCCTTTTATTCTACACACAGCATAATAATTTTTGAAAATAAACAAGCACAGTAGCGTAGCCAGGGGGGGGCGGGGGGGCTCGAGCCCCCCCATTGGCTTGTGAAGTATGCAAAATCGCATGTTTTTTGTGCTTTTGAGGCCAATTTTCTGTGAAAAATGGAAAATAGCCCCCCCATACGAAAAGAGCCCCCCCTCAAACGTCTGAATTTGCGAAATTGGACGAAAACTCAGTCTCAATTTTGGTGAAGACCTTTTTTTTTTTTTTTGGAGATCACCTAATTTTGGGCGGAAAAAACCTTTGAAGTTCCGAGCTTTCCGAGTCATTTCGTCTCAATTTTCGGACAAACCGTCTGAAACTGATTCAAGATCAATGAAAATTCGAGTCAAGGTCGTTTGCACACTTCTCACTCTTTCAAAATAGCCCCCCCCTTTTCCAAATCCTGGCTACGCGCCTGAACAAGCATAATTATATAGTTTCGTAATGTAAATTCTATCAATAACGAAATTTCGGTTTAATGTGTATAATATCTGGAAAATCAGTTTTCGGGGAAATTCAATTTCGGCCAAATGTACATTCTGACAAGTGTAAATTCTGGAAAATAAGTTTTCGGGGAAATGTAATTTCGGCCAAATGTACATTCCGGCAAGTGTAAATTCTGGAAAATAAGTTTTCGGGGAAATTCAATTTCGGCCAAATGTACATTCTGGCTAGTGTAAATTCTGGAAAATAAGTTTTCGGGGAAATTCAATTTCGGCCAAATGTACATTCTGGCTAGTGTAAATTCTGGAAAATAAGTTTTCGGGGAAATGTAATTTCGGCCAAATGTACATTCTGGCTAGTGTAAATTCTGGAAAATAAGCTTTCGGGGAAATGTAATTTCGGCCAAATGTACATTCTGGCTAGTGTAAATTCTGGAAAATAAGTTTTCGGGGAAATGTGATTTCGGCCAAATGTACATTCTGGCAAAGTGTAAATTCTGGAAAATAAGCTTTCGGGGAAATGTAATTTCGGCCAAATGTACATTCTGGCAAGCGTAAATTCTGGAAAATAAGCTTTCGGGGAAATGTGATTTCGGCCAAATGTACATTCCGGCAAGTGTAAATTCTGGCAAATAAGTTTTCGGGGAAATTCAATTTCGGCCAAATGTACATTCTGGCAAGTGTAAATTCTGGAAAATAAGTTTTTGGGGAAATTCAATTTCGGCCAAATGTACATTCTGGCAAGTGTAAATTCTGGAAAATAAGTTTTCGGGGAAATGTAATTTCGGCCAAATGTAATTTCTGGCAAATGTACATTCAGGCAAGTGTTCATTCTGGCAGATGTTATTTCAAACAAGTGTTCATTTAGGCAGACGTAATTTCAGGCAAGTGTTCATTCAGGCAAATGTCTTTTCTGACAAATGTTAATTCTGGAAAAAGAACGTTCAGGGAAATGTTTTTCTGCGAGGTGTAAGGATAACCTTCCTTTTTAGAACCGGTAAGTCTTGAGTTGAGACTGGTTGTTTTTAATTTTTTGCTGAAATTCAGTCTCATTTGTTCAGTGGCGTCGCTAGGGGGGGCGGCCCGCCCCGGGTGTCACCATTTTGGGGTGACACCATTTGGTTTTTTTTTTCTTAAAACCCACTGATTGGTAGGCAAAGACCTTTCTTTTTCTTTTGTTTTTGGTCATCAGTACATCACGTACTTTCGGACTGAAAACCAACTCGTTTTGCAGCGAAGACCTTTTTTTTTTGGTCTTCACCTATATTTCGGCCCATAAAGGGCGCCACCACGAAATCCCGCCCCGGGTGCCACCATTTCTAGCGACGCCTCTGCATTTGTTCTTGATTTTGTAAAAATTTTGAGAGCATTGATGTCAATTTTAGCGGGCATGTTTGAAACACTGTTTAATTCCTATTGCTCTGTCTGCTTTTTTTCTTGCTTTGGAGTGTTGTAAAATTGCGAAAAAGAAAAAGCAAGCTTTTTTCAAGTTAAACAATCGCCAAAAAATTTTCTCAATTGCTTGCGCAGAGCAACAGAGCTTTATAATCTTGAATAGTTGCAATTTTGCTTGCGAACACAAGAAAATCACTGAAATTTTATCATTTTGAATCGGCACAAATTTTAGTTTCTTTGATTAGTTTGACATTTTGTTTGTTTGTTTTTGGTTTATTTGCTGCCGAGGCTGGCATTGTTTTTAATTTGTTCTTAAATTTTGCGCAAAAATGAGCCTCGTGTTTTAGAAAATTGTTCTCATAACGGAGTGTGTAGCTATTTTTTTCAACTGGCACCTACTCAACATTTATTTATCGGTCGAAACAGCAAATCGTTCTCAATGCAATTTGTTTTTTTCTTAGCAGTCTAATAGTGGCGACAATTTTAATTAATTTTCAGCAAAAATTCGCTTTAGTTAGAAGTTTTGAACACTTTGCCATTAAATTTCTGAAACAAAAAGATTTCTCGCACGCTTAAAGAGTGCTTTAAGATCCTCTTTAAGTTGGCGAGGAAAATGTGACGTTCTTTTACTCGAACTGCTTTCCACAATCGCTCAAAGCAACTCATCGAGAAAGAATGACGTAACGGATTTCGCAAGGTTTTACATACACGTGCAAAAATGACCTCTTACGTTTAGCGAGTATTTCGTTCGGTAGCGCCTCTTGAAAAAAACTCGTCAATAGCGAACGAGGAAATTTCTGTCACATGGGCCCTGGTTAATAAAAAACTGATATTTCACTTTTTTCTTGATATTTAATATGTTCTTAAAAAACTAATATTTCACTTTGATTTGATTGATTTTTTCTTGATACGTATTATGGCCAGTAAAGTAGACTTATTTTACATTTTAACTGAAGATGATTTAAATGTTTTTTTTATTGGTTGTTGTTGGTTTTTTTGTCGCTTTTTTCAATGCTAACGCTCCCAAAAATCGCAAAGCTCAAAAAAAGCACAAAATATCACTTAAAAAATATGGCAACTTTTGCTGTTCAGCTTGTATTACAAAATGTTTAAAAATTGAAGCGAAAAAGAAAATATTCAGTCAAGAAAAAGTGCACCCATCATACCGTCACCATCAAAGCATTTGCGGTAAAAGACATTGTAGCGGCCGAGGTTGCAGTTGCAAAACGCGGCAAAATTATGTCTCTATAGTGTTTGTGAAAATAGTGGTACTGCTGCAACATAAACTTTCTCTGGTGCTGCCAATCTTTTTGCCGGAAAGCACTACTAAATTGTTATTTTTTTTGTGTTTGTTCCAATTTTTGACGTAGTCTTGTTGCCTGTCATTTCGGGTGGAAGAGCACAGGCCATGAAAAAAGGAAAAGAATACGAAAAAAATCTATTGTTAGTTGGCAACATTATTTCTAACACTCTCTTTTTTTCGCCACTCGTTTTGGCGCTTCATATTTTTAAGTTGCATTAACAAAGAAGTAAACAATCAACTGCGAACAAATCACATCATGCTTGACCGTATCAAAATACAGGGCACATAATAGGGCGGTTGTGCTATGGCCGGTTCTGTAAATGCGTTGTATCCAAAATTTTCTCGCCACTAAACACATTCAATTTTTCGCCAGGTTCTTGGTATTGCAGTAATTCTTGATTGCTTTTACACATTATATTTTTGGTTAGATCAGTACGGCCAGAGAAATGGACAATGTAAGAGAGTGCTGGACAGCAAAAGTGATAAAAACTGGGAACCGATTACAATGGAACAAAACTGTACAATTTTTTGGAAAAAAATATCACGGAAGCAGCATAGTGCAAAATAGCATAGTTGAGAAAAACAACAATTGAAACGTGTAAAACTAAAATTCCTAAATTCACAGCAACTAGTCTCTTATTTTGAAAAAATACCATACAATAAACAAACAAATTAAAAGCGAGTAAACTGTACACCAACAGCGCAGAGATCGAATCAATGGTGCTAATTTCACCGGTTCGCGAGAACCGGTTACTAAATTTTGAGAGCCAGTTGTTAAAAAATTTGCTTACCAAGTTACTTTGCATTTTTCGATGAAAAGAACCATTTGCTAAGTTTAAAGAATCGGCACGAGAACCGGTTCCTGCGAAACTTGAATAGCAACTTTGTGTCTAACGTTGAAGGATTGCCGAGACTTCCATTTAGTTTGCAATATCTCTGGTCGTTACGAGCATGTGCGTGATCGTATTCATTTCCACTGACGAACTGAAGAAATCAAATCAAACAAACCTTTCATTATTCTCGCTGAATTACGCCAAAGTGTGTAACGAGTTTGCAGGTCCCATCTCCGCGTCACTGCGCCCGGGTAACACCGCTCCTTTCGAAGAAATGTTGTAGCGGTGGCGAGCTGTTGGCAACACTTTCTTCGATTTGACTGGTTCAAGATTTGAATCTCAGACGTCCCGCTCCAGAGGCGAACGCGTTACCGCTCGACCAACTGGCCGGTTACGAACTGAGGGAGATTTACTCCATGTCGGTAGCCCGTCCTATTCCGTCACTTTTCCACCAAATTCTAAAATTACCGGATGGCAGCGACGAATGAACGCGAGCTACCGGGCTGAAAAATGCAATCAACTGGCCCACAATTTTAGTCACATCGCTGTCGATTCGTCCATCGCGCATGTTAAGTGGAGAGTAAAAAAGTTCTACTTTACTTGTCTACCACCTTGATTATTGAAACCCACTGGCAAGCTGCCCGATTGCTCATGCCAATCGGAGCGCGATCGCCCCGTTTATATTTCCTTCACATTGTTCACATTTGTGAAGTGTGGGCCGAAAACTGCAGGCTAACCGGAAACTTCCAAAATCCGGGTGGGTTAGTTGGTTAATGATTGAGCCGGAATATATAAAAATAGAGTCAAACAAGTTGCTGCGGTTATAAGAACATCAAAATGAGAAAAAGTTACTGTTTCCACTCATTTGTACAAAACCTCAAAAATATTGAGCCTTGGCTCGAACCCGACAGAAGATGGAATTCGCAAAAGAAAATTTTTCGAACAAGAGACTACATCACAGTTTTTTGGATGCAATAACAGGTGAAAAACATGGTCATAAGAGTTGATGAGGCATAGATTTTGAAGTGACGCACATCAGCAAAACTCAGCATTTAAGAATTATGCTGAAGTTATGAGTCATTTGCATCTCGTGGTTAAAAGAAAGATCGTTTCAGTTGCGTCACATGTCGTCATCAGACTTCAAGAAATTCTTCTTGTTTGTTGTAGCACCCTGTACTTGCTGTGTTCCAATACGCAGCTGATTTCTTATGAGGTTCAGGTTCAATCAAGGGTGCGCTTTCGTCACTGTTGCTTGGCAGCCGATCGTGGTCGTCGATGACGTCACAACTCATAAAATGATCGTGAATATGGCTATTATCATCGATGATCAGCTTCTTCTGGTTGTTGTTTGGGTCATTTTTTGTCGCTGATTGGGGAACAACCGCGTTGCTCTTGTTCCCATCAATCAGGTTTTCCTCCTTTTCTGCTTCAACTTCCTTGCACAAAAGGATGCTGACCTTTTTCTCCTCACATGCAACATCCGGGACCATGCAAATTTTGGTCTCTGGCCGCTCGCATGCAGTTTCTGTTATCGTGTAAATTCTGTCTTCTTTGGATGCGAAATCACCAGTTTTTTTGGAATATCCAGTCGAAAGTGGTATTGGGAGTAAATCTAGAATACAAAACAAGGAGTTACATAACTAATACAATCCTAAGACTACAGAGTTGGACAGCACTGTTTTAAACTGTTGCATTCATTAGCAACTTTCAAAGCTATTAAGTTAAGATGATCTATTTTTTTCAGAACTGTAAAACACGCTAACTGGAAAAAAATAATCTACAACTCGCTCTTTCCAGAGACGAACGTTCCAGGCCATTCTGCAGCCTTTCTGGTCGAGATCATTGAATACGATTTATTCCATGCTGATTGCTTTTGATTTTTATACGTTAAACTACATAAATCGAGCGTCACCGCTTGACCAGCTGGCTAGTTGCAATAATTAATGTTGCAATTTATACCTGAGGAATTTTCTGGTTCACTGCAGGAAGGAGCTGATGACGTGCTAAAGCTAAATCACAAAGTTAAATCATATTGGTTTTCATGTAATATGGAAACACAAAAACAAGAGGGCAGCCCGAAAAATATTTCATTTTTTCTCTGTTATTTGAATAAGTACTGGTTTCAATCACAGCAATATGTTTGAGGGCTGTAAGCTCAGCAACGCCGAGTTTCTTGGAGTACAGTTGCAAGATGACGGATTCTCGTACTTTGGGCCGGTGGGCCAGTCGAAGCAACCCAGGCCCCCAAACAGACGTCACAATAACTATTCTTGTCCTTTCGTACATCATTCAGTACAAAGTCGTTTCTTTGGACACTTCTATCTCCCTGCTAATTACAAGATAGTTATGTTACAATAAAGGTGCTCAGATTTCCAATCTCTTTATTATTCTGTCACAAAGAACGAGATAATTTGTTATGAATATTGACTAATTGAAACACTTATATCGTGCTGATGTGACCAAATCGACGCTATAACACTCTTTGAACAACCCGGAAGATTAAAATTAACTCTATTTTACACTGACACGGGGTGGGAGCATTTCTGCCTTCTCCCAGTTTTTTCGTAATAAATCCCTTCAGAAAAAAATCTTTATTTTAAATCAACTTGACTTTGAAACTTCAACTCGACAAAATTCATTACAGATAACTTTGAAAACTTGAAGTTGCTATGGTCACGGGAGTTTCCCGATTTTTGATGTTTCCAGAAGTCACTTTCCGAAATCCGAGCCTTTTTTGGCCAATACTTAACTTGCGAGTCACAAGACGTTTTAAAGAAACAAGAAGCGCCTGTGACGTCAACGCAAAAACTACGTCATTTTCTAAAATATGGCCGCGACGTCACAAAGGTGACGCAAATAGCTCAAAACAATTTTTCTGAAAAATTATGTGAACAACAACCCGCTAAGTAAATTTTGGTCCTTCAATGACTTTTGGTCCAAGAGTTGTAGATAAAAAGGCATTTTCCCCTCCCCCCCCCCGCGTAAAATTGCGTTGATCAAACACTTTGAGTAAAACAGGGTTAAGCACAGCGAAACCAGGAATAAACATTTAGATGTATCATGATTTATCCAAGTTGAATCGTACCTTGAGAAATCTTTTTGAATATAATCAGTGACGTCGCTTCTTGAACCTGTATCTGAAATATCAAAATGCTGGTAACACTAAAGCGTTAAACCACAACAAAACTACTCAAATTAAAATATAAAATCATGAAGACGACTGTACTCAGGCATTCACATACTTATTCCAATAGAAGGGTCTCATTCAAATACAGTACATAGAATAAATGTGTTGACAAAAAAATCAAACCCTAATAATACTCTGTAAATGAAAACAAAAACTTTCAGACCTGTAGTGCCTCCAGTGCTAGTTTGACCTGGGTAACAGCTGGACGACGTGTCAGATCTAAAACAACAAGTTTTCGTTGCAGTTTGTTTCGTGAAGATGTTTATTGAAACGTTAGACACAAAAAAGTCATTATAAGCTACTTCTTGATTGCGATAAACTGATAACAAAAAGAACTAATTCTGAAATCAATAATAAAAAGTTTTCGGTATATATTATAGCGTACAAAAATATTCATTAACTATTTAAGTACTTCGCAAAACATGGACAACAAAACTTTTGCTTAAAGTGTGCGTAAATATTTTTGTCTGCCATATTTGAATATACGTTCTGGGAAGGCAGATCTTGAAGACTCTGCTGAAGAAGTTTGTCAAATTGATATTCATTCTGCCACATACATGTATGCAATGCATGGATAAATATGGTGATTTACTATTCACAACAGAGTATCTTCAACTCGCATCTATTACTAACCATATGGGTAATGGGTTCAAAGTTATTTTGCGACTTACTCGGAATGTTTTTGCACGTATTTGTTGGAGAAAGCATCACTAGAATCTGTATCTATAAAGCAAAGTTTTAGAGAAAAAGTTAATTCTGAACCTATCGAGCTTGGTATCTAAAAAAATTGGAACAAAAATTAACTTGCACTACTTTTTTTAATACAAACAAATCATTGTAATTTATTGCAGTTGCAATTTCTTCTTTATTCACCCAGTTGCCTCGACAAGGGGAGTGCGAAGGGACCTTTCGGTCATCCCTCTTTTGCCAACTGGCCATTCGCCAAGTGGAGTGGAGGCTTCACACTGTCCCATTTTAATGTCGAACATTAAGTAGGGGAGCTGTAAATACATTTTTTTTTAACCCGACTAGAAATCGAACCCAAGTCTACCGTTTCAATAGCTGACGATCCATAGCGGGAAAATATCAAGTTAGCACAACATGACTGAAATTGATTTGAACTGGTTTGAGTTTGGTTCACCTTAGCTTAGAAGCAAACAATCTGAGTTTCCTACAACTGACGCTGTCGTGTTTACATAAAAGTTGCTCTGTTATTACATCATGAATGATAAAATCTGGTTACTCCCGAGATTTTACTTCTTTTCGGTTACTTTAGTTGTCGGTGTTGGGAGCAGTGCTTTAAAGGAGTTGGTCAATTGCTGTAGGAGCAAACTCATGCTGAGTTGTGGAATACTTGCTTGACCCAAAGAAAAAGCGCATTTGCTTGATTACGATGCATTTCCATATTTATCTTCCATTCGCGAGGAAGTGATGGTGCCGCTTTTTATTTTAGACGAATTGTCCTCACCCGATTAGGAGTTGCCTGCATTTTAATTGACCTTTTTTTGACTTCCTCCCACGTAAACTTTACTGCTTGTTCAAAGCCACCAAGCAACGATACTCATCATAGAGCGCCTTATTGAAGGACACAGCAAGGTGACCATGGTGGGAGTTGAACCCAGATCATGCGATCAGGGTCATTGGGAAACAACGCTTTGACCCTTTCGAATTCGTTGCCGACAAAATATATCTGCTCCCTTGCGGACCGGGTTTTGCGTGCTGTGATGACCCTCCACACTCGACCAGATCTATTCCAGCAGAAGGATATATTGGAATTTTTTCATTAATCTAAGTTATATACCTGGTGTCCTGATCGGATTGGACGGTGATCTTGGTCGGTTGTGAATATCGATAGTTTGATCTGGGATGCGGCTGGTGGAACGATAAAAGTGTTATAAATTCTCAAAAACATTCTGCAAGTTATGAATTTTTTTTTTAACTTCGAGTTATAAGATACAACAGCTAATTTATGCCGAATTTAAGTCAATTAACAAAATAATTAATCAAACTTTACACTTTTTTAAAAAAGGCAAAGCTTCGTTGAACAGGGCAAAGTTTCGTATACAAACGTCTAAACGTCGCAATACTTAGTGTAACTTAGATAGTGCGTTCTGTAACAGTTTCGCGTCTAGCACCCTGCGCACATACTCGTAAGTCTTGTTGATAAAGCAGTTACAGATTTACAAAATAGAAAACAATAGCACCTGTGCATATCAACACGTTGGCAGAGAAACATAAAATTATCAGAGTAGTAAATTTTACTATTTTCTTACGGTGTAATTATGTTGTTTTCATCATTTCTTGAGTTTCTAAAAAGTATTTTTCACGTAAAAAAGTTGACGAAGCTCACAATTATCTCATCGAATTAGGATAGATGTTTCTCAGCGATTACAGCTAGAGAAGGATCAAGACTTAAGGCGGGTGAAGCATCCAGCTGGGATTATGTGCAAAAATTAAAGAAGCACCTAAAACATTTCTTCATTAAATTTCAGCTTTTCACAATCTATCGTTTCTGAGATATTTCATTTCAAAGTTGGTAGATCTACATTACAGTGTTGCCAAGTAAATTCTAATTTTCTAGGAATTGGGATATGCTATTTAAAAGCATTTCTGCTGTAACACTGATTCATGCTTAAGCCTAGCATTCAGGAGCTTTCAAATCAATGTGAAAGATTACAATAAACATCATTTCAGGAAAAATAAAATTTTAACCGGCAACACTGTTTGGGAGATCTTACTTTGAAATCAAATATCTCAGAAACAATACGACGCAAGCTGGTAAAATTCGGTGAACATATGGTTCCGATTATTTGTTATTCTTTGCGCATAATCCCAGGTGGATGCTTCACCCCCTTTTAAGCATCACGTCAGAGTTTCTTCGACGATTAAAGCCATTCCGCTTTTGACAACAAATTTCCAGTTACTGTCTCAAAACTGACCATAAACAAAAAGTTATGAAGAGGTTGAACATGTAAAAGTTATTAAAAGCGATCGAAACGCAAACCAACAAATGTCATGCTGACAAACTTCTCCGAAAAATTACAGATTTATTGTTTTTTCTTTTAACTGAAAATGAAACTTGTACGAGGAACTTAGTTTATTTACCTGCGAAAATCATTTCTATCGAATTTGTCGGGTGTAACTTCTTTTTCGTCTTGATGGGAGCTGGTAAAACATACAAAATGATATCACAACCACGTTTTAGTTTGAAACATTGCTATACTTTTGCTTTCCATCGAAACAATCCATTAACATTAGATGGCGTAAAAATTTCAATTTTCTACTCCAATGATTAACCTTAAAAATTCCCCGAAATTGAAATCGATTACTCTGAAGAGAAATTGAGCCAAATAAAACGAGGGTAAACTTCAGTTTCCAGGGAAGGAACTGGCGACGTCAGGTCTGCAGGCGCTTGAGGACCTTTTGAACTATAAGCCCAGACCCACTGAGACTTGCTCTGTCTTATTGACGGACATAATTAAGTTTCATTCCAATTAAAACTATAAATCACATCATAGTTTTTAACTAATATGTTATGTTTATTTATTATTAAAATTTATTTTCGAAAAGAATACCGTGATTTTATTTAATTACGATTTTAACTGATGATGGACATAACTTAGTCTGAAACGTTTATAAATTTGGAGCTTTAACTGAAACTGCAATGTTTCCATTAAAAATTAACGTAACCATAATGTTCAAAAACTCACTTAAACTTGCCAAATTCATTTTCGGAGAGATCTTTGCTCATCTGGTCCTTAAAACAGAAATCAAGATTGTAATACCGGAGTTTACTACAATTAACATTTAACGCTCTAGACTCTAAAACTATAAAGTGTTGGTGAGCCATAGTTGCAAAACATGTGACTTGCATTACTGCTTTGTGACGTTGCTACCTTCTTCCAAAAACTTCTGTTGACACTAGAGATGATTCATTTGAATGGCAGCAACACATCTGGGAAAATTTTTGTACAACTGTGAGGTAGCACTTTCCTCACATAGCTGCTTTCCCATTAAGCTAGCGTTTCTTCAGCAGCTGAATACACTCATAGCTTGTCCTGGCAGCCCACCCGAATCTTCAAACCACACACGAAGGCAATTTCTGCACTTGCCATCGTACCTCTTGTTAAATTACTCTGATCAAAGTTTGATTACGAGGTCACCAGGAAGAGAATTCTCGACCAGGGTCACACTGGCACTGCACTGAGCTCAACCGCATTGCGCTAACTCAGTAAACATGGACACCATATACAACATCACACAAATAATTTACAACATTAGTGCGCTATCAGCATGTTTCAATCACATACAGTTGGGAAAATTTATCAACATTTACATTTTGCAAAAAACTATCTCAAACAAAATTGAAGATGAAACGCGGAAAGTGATTTAAATAAAAAAAGCACGACTTAATTTATAAAAAAAAAACTTGGTAACTGCATGACTCACCAAAATCGGTATATCAATCTTTATTGACTTTTTATTTTTTCGGTCGACGTAGTAGAGTGATGCCGCCACAATGCTAATTACCATGACTGCTATGAAACTCCCAG
Organism: Trididemnum nubilum; assembly: GCA_963965965.1. Classification (NCBI taxonomy): domain Eukaryota; kingdom Metazoa; phylum Chordata; class Ascidiacea; order Aplousobranchia; family Didemnidae; genus Trididemnum; species Trididemnum nubilum. The sequence continues at coordinate 43,246,625 of OZ014479.1, forward strand.
CCAAATAATACACGTACTTCGAATTGGAATTAGGAATCACTGGGGCTGCCACTTTCGAAAAATAAAAAAGCTTATTTTGTAGTTCGTAATTGCGGTTAGTGATAGTTTCTAAGAACATCACCCGCTTTTGAAAGCATACTTAAACCGATCAATGATTGAGTGGATAGAGCTTCTGCTACTGGAAACTGTAGACTTGGGTTCGATTCCGGTCGGGTCAAACCAGCGACTATGAAAATTGGTATTCACAGCTTTTCTGCTTGACGCTTAGCAATTAAAGGGACAGTGTGAAGCCTTTCCCGTGAGAGGTAGACAGGTGGGCAAGTGGCAGCTTGACTCGAAGACCCGAAAGGTTCCGTTGCTGTCTCCTGGTCAAGGCAACTTTGCGAATAAAATGTAATTACATTTACTGCAGGTTTGGTCTATTTGTTTGACGAAAAGTTTCTTTATCTTTTTATTTAGTTGTACCTAGAGTCCGGATTATGTCCTAGTGCCCGTTCAATTTTTCCATTTTGGCGAAACTATTTCGGAAGTAAGCAATCAAAACTTTTGCTTGTTTATTAAAATTTTTGTCCTTCAAACGCGGAAAAGCTTTGCAATGAGAATGTCACGAAAACGATCTGGTACAGGTACAATCAAAGCTATACTTTTTAATATGATTAACAAGCTAAAAAATGTTGTTTCAGAATTAAATATTAATTTACCTCGTCGTATTTCTCGGGGTAAATACTGTATCAGCCCAGCCAATCAAGGGCGGCGGGAGAAAATTTTTCAGGGGTGGGCCAGTAATAGAGCCAGTATTAACTACCAAAAATGAAAGAATTTTTGTAATTTGGTAGGTTTACGAGAGAGTGTGTAAAAATCCAGGGGGGGCATGGCCCTCCCCTGCCCCCTCCTTGCCGACGCCCATGCAGCCAATACTTAGATATTGAAATAATAGATGAGATTATTTGGGTGCAGGAACAAACATTTTTTTCCCTTTGATAATGCAACTTAATATTGGAGAAGCGATTTATTTTAGGCACTACAAATTTGAAACAAGAAAAAAAATAAATAAACAAGTAACGGCATCATTCTTACTTGTTGTAGCGTTGACAACCGCAGTTTCACTCAGCCTTTTGTTCTTGTTACGAGGTGGAGCGTAATGTGCATAAATGCAATATCGCGTTCTAGGCTCGATCCCTTTACTGAAATTCCAAGGCGTAAACGCGTCATCAGATGGAAAAGATTTCTAAACGTTAGAGTCAAAGTTGATTGGTTGGACCATCCACTGAATCATCTTTAGTAGAACCAGCATAGCTTGCTTTTAGGAAGGAATCGATAACAAACAAAAAGCATCGTCATCACAATAGTATCGAACGGTATCCACTAACCAGTCGAATATCTACACGAATCACCGAAGCAGTCAATTTTTCATGCAATTATATACTCTTTACATCTTTAGGTATCCCGCTAATCGATTGCATACAGGCATAATGTATAAGGGAGTTAAAATCTGGAATAATAATCCTTTAATTGTTAAGCCTTTACCAAAAAAACGATTTAATTTGCAAAACAAAAAATTTTTATTACTATTTAGTCTACTTTCCGACGCTCCATAGCACAGTCATTATTGATTACGTCATCATTATTGATGCCCCAATGGCATCACTTATAAAGACCATAATCTTTATCATCCTATCATGAGAAAGCAAATAGGTGGAGCGTCGGTTTAAGATCGAAAGGTTGCTGACCCCCGGTTCGATTTCCGAACTGGCAATGCGTCGTTGTGTCCTTGGGAGAGACACTTAACGCTCCCTATTGGGGCCAAGCAGGGTATCCGTCCTGGTGGCCCAGCCTAGCGAAAGCTTTGCAAGCAGACCCCTAAAAAGTGCCCCCTTTGGTGTGGTTAGTCGGGAGCAGAATGCCTGGCTCATACGAACAAACGAGAAAGTAACGGCAGAGCTACTGTAATTATTCTCACGAATCCGCATTAGTAGTTAATTATTTTGCAATCTTCATTGATTTGACAATCAAAATTTTTTCACGTTGAAATTTGCTGTTCGTTCGAAACCCCAAAGCAGGGATAATTATTGTGAAACGTTTTATCAAAAGACGCAACAACGTGACCAGGATGCGGGGTGAACCCAGATCAGAGTCGTTGTAACACGATGCTTTCACCATTTTGGTTACGTTGCGTGGGATGATGAAGAAAAATTGCGCTAACATAAGTTAAATTGAAAAAGAAGTATTATAAAATTACATCATATTTTTTAGTCAAATAAGACTTTTTTTTATCTATACTTACGTCATGATTAGGTGAGATTACATCGATTGGTTTACATGATTGTCTATTTGAACAAGATCCATTTTCTAAAAAAACTTAACAAGATCAAGATCGAATTGCACTGCAGTGGCGGCAACGAACAACAAATATTAAGTCAAACTTTAGACCAATTAACGTACTGTACTTTTGTGGGATAGAGCAGCAGCTTCTACTGTAACGGAAGCTCCAACAGTAACAATGAACTCTGGTTTGATTCCTGTTCGTTTTAAACCAAAGACTAGAGCCAGGAGGCAGCTTGATTTAAAGACTGCGCGGTCTCGTCGTTGCTTGTTTCTGGTCAATACCACTTGATGAACAAGAATAGTGTAACTTGCATTGCTGCATAATTTTATGCTATATTTACGAATCGCCTTGGCCAGGAGACCATTCAAACATCTTTATTATCACGGTATTTTGGTCTGCCACAGGTGCGAATCCGGCGTGAATCCAAAAATGTAAGCCAAAGCCCGAGAAATGATTTGAAACCCGAACCAAGCCAGAAAAAGCCCGAGAGTTAAGTGAAGTCTAAAAAACGTACCGGATACGAACAATTGCTGCTTTCTGACTCCACTTAATGATATTTAGCGTCAAAATAAGAATAATTGTGCACTAATAATCATATTTGATGGTTGAGCTAAGTCGTCATTTAGTTACGCAAACTTATTGGAACAACCGACGCTCGTGTCACGTGTTCCTTTGTGTTTACTCGGCCATTTTCAAACCAATGAGTGCGATGTTTCAGTATTTTGCTTATAACTCGAGAAAGCTTAGGTTTTGCTGCATGAAATTTTGACAGCACTTTAAGATTAATAAGTTGTTTGCACCAAATTTTGAGGCAATAGGTCACGTGACTTCGGTTTTGGGACCTGAAAACTACCCCAAAAGTTTAGCGTAAGAAGAGGTCTTATTCAAAAACGACTAAGTAGGACAAGAAATATTTCACATGGTAAAAAGTATCTTAAAACACCCTTTCATCCCTAACTATCCACTTTGGCCGCGATGAGGTTTTTTCTTTTTTTAGTTTCGGTTTCTTTTTCCTTTCTTTTCTTTTTTCCTCTTTTTTCCCTACATCTTGTAGGTTCTTCTTCTAAACCACAAAACACCGAAATCTAATTTTGGTGTAAAGTTGTTGAGCTGCAAACGCAATTTTGTCTCCAGAAATTTTTTGAGCCATTACCCCGGAAACCACCCAAAATGGGGCCCCGAAAATCAATTTTTTGACGGTTCAAGTTAGGACGCTAGTGTTTTTTGATATCAGTAGATGTTGAAGAAACAAATATTTTGACGTAATTTGGGGGTACCACTCCCCGAAAACCCCTCAAAAAAATCAACTTTTTGAACAGCTCAAGCTAGGGCTCTAGTTTTTTTTAATATCAGTTAACATTAAAGAGGCAAATATTCTGACATAGTTTGGGAGTATCACCCCGTGGTAATCCCTAAAAAATCGGCTTTTTTAAATGGCTTAAGTTTAGGCGTTAGTTTTTTTTTATATCATAGATATTTAAAAGACAAATATTTTGACATAGTTTTGTTGAGAATCTCAATATTTAATATGCGGCAGTCCTTGAATGGGTTTGCTTCTAAGCAAACTTCCATCTAGTTTTGATTTTGTTGTTATAGCTACCTAAGGCACAAGGTCCGAATTTGTCAATCCCAAGCCCGAACCCAAAAGCCCGACTTCTAACTCTGCAACATACTACATAGAATATTGCACATTTATATCGTAAATTTTGACCTTACCGCGAAGAGATTCGAACCCTTGGAATTGGTTTACAGAAGATTTGAACGCAATGCCGTACGTACATTAGTTTTCATACCATCACTGTATCGCGCGGCGAAGAATTGCCCAGACTAAACTAACTTTCTGTTTGATTTTGTGTTTGATCAGTAATGAAACATCCGTTTAGCAGGGCTTTAGTATTCAAATTTACTCAGTAAGTACCAGTTGAGTCTTGTTGACTTAACGTCGAAACATTTTGTTGGTTTTTGGTTGACAAGCTGAGTTTAAGTTTAATGAATTAAGATCTGAAATTTTGCAAATTCTCAAAGAGTGAACCACAATGTAACCGCAATGCCGTACTACACTGTCAGCTGCTGTCCCAACTGTCTTACTGCCTTTCTTTCAGTCACCATTGCAGTCGTTTGGGCGAAACAATTTGAAACTGCTCGCTTGATTATTTACTCGCTCTTTGTTTTACTTGGCAGTCTATTACAGTGCTTTTCAACCGGGTGTATTGTACACCCTAGGGAACACCAAAATTTTTCAAGGGTGTACCACTATAATAGGGTGTACTGGGGTGTACAACCAGTACTTAAATTGTAGGGTGGACGCGGTGGGACGCGTCCCCCCATCCAAAGTTAGCGTCCCCCCCATCGAGATTTAGCGTCCCACCATCGAGATTTAGGTGTCACCTCGTCGAGATTTGAGCGCTGGATGATCAGACAAAAAAGACCTAATTCTTCACCTAATTTTGGCGAATAACCACACTAATTTTCGGCGAAGACCTTGTTTTTTGGTTTTCATTCAATTTCGGCGACGGAATTACGTAATGTTCACTAAAATACTTTCGCATGCCAAATGCGTTTGGTCAGGGCTGCAAAAGCGTCCCCCCATGCAAAATTTTACAATTTAAGTACTTTGTACAACATACCATAAAACAAAACAATGAATTTATTTTCATACCAGGTGTCACTGTATCAGTATAAATAAAAAGAATTATGATTCTGACCTGATTGTACTGGAGTAAGTTTACTGTCAAGAGAGCCTCTATACATCAGTGACTACAGAGACAGTATAAGCTGATTGTAGGTGCTGTGGTGCATTAAAACCAGAGTTATAAGTCGGGCGGGGCTTTTCGGGTCGAGTTCGGGCCTAAAGTTGACGAAATTTCCGGCTTAATTCGGGCCTGAGACGTCCTTTTTGTCTTCGGTGCCCAAAAATATAATCAAAATAACTTGTCAACATTGCTAAAGTTTTCAGACCTAACTAAACGTTCGGGTTTTTTCGAGCATGATTTGGGCTTCAAATTAGTTTTCGGGTTCGGACCAGGTTCGGGCCTGAACTAGTCGGCCAGTTACAACTTTGATTGACACTGCTCACTCTACTACGGTATACCTTTACGAGCAAGGATTTTCCGCTTTTATTGAAATTAAATCAAAAAGAAACGCAATCAAAGATGTTGATACGTTAATGCGAGGAGCACTTGAAACAAGACCTCGCTTTTCTCATCTAGCTGATGAAATTCAACAGCAAGGTTCACATTGAATGGCAGTTGAAATGACTTATTGGTATATTTTCCTTTACTGGTATTCTATTTTTTTCCATTAACGTTGATGCAATTTCAGTGTATTGTGTAATTGTGTTGTGAAGACCGGGGTGTACAAGCTTTCAAGTAAAAGTTGATAGTGTGTACGATTTCAAAAAAGGTTGACAAGCACTGGTCTAATAAACAACGATTTGATCTACACGCTTGGTGTAGACCTGGGCAGGACTTAAAGAGCTGAATTGAGATCTCAGTTTCGAGCGCGTTTCACTGTAGTTAACCACCTTTGCTTGGACGCGGTGTTCACCCAAACTACTCAAATAAGACGAGTGCACAACATCCTATACTCAAATCGGAGGCTTTACATATTGTTCTATTAATGCCCGGAGACGAAAGGAAAACCCTTTTAACAAACGGATATACTTTTGACATTCATTTCAAGTGGTGTTTGGTTTTCAAAGATTAAATAAAACTTCATATCTATAGTAGAATGTGAGTACCTTCTACTTTTGTGAGCGTTATCTGGTAAGAGATGGGATTTAAATATTCCAGGAAGTCCTTCGATGGAAGTCTAATGGTTCCAAAAATAGTACTTGAGGTTGTGTGTGTTACTGAAATCACTGGTTTTGAGAAGGTACCTGGGGAAAAACATTAATTAAAGTAAAATGTTGCACAGAAGCATTACTTTTTCAAATCACGTAGTAACAGTTACTCGCAATTTGGTTTATCCTAATCATAGAATTTCATGTTGCTTCTATGAGGGGAATTTTTCTGAAGATTCTGTTACAGAGCCCAGCAGGCTTATAGGCCAAGTAGTTGACTTCTTTGTTTTAATTGTCTAAGACTTTTTCCAGCCTTCACCCAATTCGCAATTTTTCTTTCGTTTGGAGTTTACCAATCATTTATCATGTTGTGACTTGGTTACCTCGTTGTACAAATAACATTACCCCGACGTCATTCTGTAAGTTGTATCAAATACAAAAATTAATTTAAGTAAGATGTTTTGCACCATTATTACCAGCAGCTACAAACACCAGTTTTGATGTCCAAATTTGTTCTAGTTTTATGCCCCTACCTTTGCTTGCACACAGGCGCTGCACTGGCAAAAGGCGGCAGTAAAAGGCCGTGATTAAGGGTGGCTAAATCATATTTCAAACTAAGAGAAATTGCTGTAGATTGAAATTAAAGAACACAGCAACCAAAGCAGCACTAATCTTAGATAACCTAAGGTATGCAAAACACCACTATGAAAATTTCCTAAGCAATGGAGAAAGCTGACTTTGTTGTGATGAGTACGATTTTGTCCAGGACGACGGCCAAGCGTAAATTTGCTTTCGAAATACACCATATGTCAATATTTGCCTTCTGTGACGTAACACATATAATTCTATAAGTTTGGAGCATAATGTCCGGAACATCGAAATATCTTTAATACAAAACACAAAGCCAAAATAACTGGAAACATATCTTGACGTTTCGTGAAACTACTTCTCACATTGTCAAAAGTAATGAATGGCGAAAAACACAAAGCACAAGCATATAAAGCATCAAAAAAAAATCACGACCCCAATTCGCCAAATAGACAAGATACCGATGTATCCAAACATTTGACAGATAACCCCGATTATAAAATTGATTTTGACAAAACAGAAATAATGGTGGCCCAAACCAATCACTGGCGAAAATTATTGATCACCGAAACATTACTACTTCAAAAACACAATCCCAACTTAAATGTTGACAGAACCTCTATACCGCTGTATTTGTTTAACACATGAGTAATATGAATAATTCTCTCCCCTGCTGCTACTTCTTTTTGATGCTTCAAATGCTTGTGCTTTGTGTTTTTCGCCATTCATTACTTTTGACAATGTGAGAAGTAGTTTCACGAAACGTCAAGATATGTTTCCAGTTATTTTGGCTTTGTGTTTCGTATTATAGATATTTCGATGTTTCGAACATTATGCTCCGAAGTTTATTGAGAGCCACTATGGAACAAGCACAAAGAACACGCTACGAGCATTAGAGAGAACAGTTTTAAAAATTGAAAGGAGGAAGGCAGACATTGAATTCTTGCGGTTCTGTTTGATTTAACAACTGTCACCAAAATTCACAAGGTTCAAATTGTACAATCAAAATCGGCAGTCATTAGCGCAAGTACGTACTTTACGCAAGAAATTACATGTTGCAGAATATAAAGATCACCAAAAGAGTCTCCGTTCCTTGCAAAAGAAATACGATGATTTGAGCAAACAGCTTTTCGATAACATTGTGCGAGTGTCAGCTATTTATGTGCGGAAATTATTGAAAACCAACGGCAAGAAGAAGCTAAAATTTGTGCTAACCGCCACAAACGAAAATTAATGAAATTAGGCTTGGACATCTCGAAGTTTGATGCTAATTGCACCAAGACTATTCGTAATCTCTCTCATCGCAAACTTTCGGACGTTGAAAAAATGCTATTAAGCAAAGGATTAAATTTTGGGATATATCCGCTTTATCTAAATTTAATTGAAGTCCAAAAAGAATTTGAAAATTTGTACCAAGAAATACGCTCCATTCTTGATCATAACCAACGAATCGAATTTAAACGAATTTTGCTTAATTTGTACAACAAATACAAGTGATCATATTTCCACTTGAGAAAGCATGACGTCACCGGGTTAAGTAAAGAAGAAAAGCTTGCACTGGACAGCTTGCGCAAAGACAAATCTATTATTGTTAGTAAGCCGGACAAAGGCCAAGGGGTAGAAATTCTTAATAAATGCGACTACATTGCTAAAATGGAATCAATTTTACAAGATCAAACGATTTTCAAACCAGTTAAATGTGATGATAATATTAGCAAACTTTCAAAATTTCAAGGATTTTTATACAGACTTAAAGCAAGCAAGCAATTAGATGATGAAATATATCATTTAATCAGACCTACAGCTGCATCTACCCCAATGCTTTATGGACTCCCAAAACTCCACAAGGACGGAATACCTTTGCGACCAATTCTGGCGTCTACCGGAAGTTTTAATTATTAAAGTGCTGTTTGGCTAAACAAAATTTTGAAGCCTCTGCGCGAGCACGATTCCAACATAAAAGACACATTTGTCTTCCAAGAAAACCTTTCCAACATGGTTAATTTGAGTTCAAAAATACTTGCAAGTTTTGACGTAAAAAGTCTTTTTACCAATATTCCGGTCGATTTTACAATACAAATCATTCTCCAAAAACTTTTTCCCGACAAATCGACAAGATTTTACGGCATGAATAAAAGACAATTTAGAAAACTATTAAACTGGACATGCAAAACAACAACATTGCAATTCGATGGAAAATTTTATCACTAAATTGATGGCATGGCAATGGGGTCGCCGTTGGCCCCTGCCATGGCCGACATTTTCATGAACTGGCTGGTGGAAACTGCCGCTACTAAATCCAATCATCAATTTACAGTTCACCGTTACGTAGATGATTTATTTCTGACCTTTAATGACCCCATCAACATCGATCATGTTTTTAGTACTTTCAACTCAATACACCAGAAAATCAAGTTTACAAAAGAAAACGAAGAGAACAATAAATTGGCCTTCTTGGATGTCCAAATCACAAAAAATTCAGATGGCATTGAAACATCAATATTTCGAAAAAATACCAACTTAGGCATCTACACAAGATGGGACAGCTATGTTCCGAATTGTTACAAACAAAACTTGGTCTGGACGTTACTGCACCGGGCATATAGTATTTGTAATAGTGCACAGTTGCGGAAAAAAAAATTTCAAAAAATTTCAAACCTTCTCGAGAAAAATGGATTTCCCTTAAATTACATAAACCGGCAAATACAACACTTTCTGGCCAAAAAGCAGTCGAAAAAACCCAAAACAGACAAGAAGGACGACACAAAACGGATTTTTATGAAACTTCCCTACATAAAAGAAATGAACGGCCATATACCAAAAGAAATTAATGGTTTTTTGAAAAAATTGGACTTTAAAGTTACATTCATTTTAATCAACGAAACGTTCAATTTAAAGCGTCTTTTTACCTTTAAAGAGCGCCAAAATAAGTTACATCGTTCTAGTGTGGTTTATCGCATCACATGCAGTTGTAAAAGCACGTATATTGGTCAGACGTCCAGAAATCTACTTACTCGGTTGAAAAATCACGACCCCAATTCGCCAAATAGACAAGATACCGATGTATCCAAACATTTGACAGATAACCCCGATTATAAAATTGATTTTGACAAAACAGAAATAATGGTGGCCCAAACCAATCACTGGCGAAAATTATTGATCACCGAAACATTACTACTTCAAAAACACAATCCCAACTTAAATGTTGACAGAACCTCTATACCGCTGTATTTGTTTAACACATGAGTAATATGAATAATTCTCTCCCCTGCTGCTACTTCTTTTTGATGCTTTATATGCTTGTGCTTTGTGTTTTTCACCATTCATTACTTTTGACAATGTGAGAAGTAGTTTCACAAAACGTCAAGATATGTTTCTATAAGTTTGGTTTTGTTCCTTCGCAAACAATGAGGTGCAAACTGATCTACGGTATCATCAAAAGTCTAGAGATAAAATTTGTTGGAAAAGTATTCTTTCAGAGTAAAATATTCAAAGTGCTGCATAGCAACGTATCAATAGTTGAATATACATCAAGAACATTTTTTGTTATTTTACTAGAAATACAGAATGAAGGGACCTTTCGGTCTTCGAGTCAAGCTGCCACCTGCCCCTATATGTCTACCACACACAATGGAGGCTTTACTTTGTTTCTTACACTGTAATACCGAACATTAAGCAGAGAAGCTGTGAACACCAATTTTTACAATCTTCAGAAGTGCTGCATCAGTAATATTATCAATTTTCCACAACGTACTTGTTCTATACAGTGACTGATATTTAGTTTCTCCCTTCCTACAGAATTTCCGCTCACTTAACTGGCCTAGCTCATTCAATTGTTTGACGCAAACTCGAACAGTAGTTCCTCCTAAAAAATATAAACTGTATATTAGAAGAAACATTCAAAAATTAACAAATAAAACTGGGAAGATGGGCTAAACGCAGCAGTAAACTTTGACACATTCGATACTTTTTTATTGTAAGTCGAGCGGTAACGGGTTCGTTTCTGGAGCGGAAGTTTTGAGGTTCCAATTTCGGGCCGATCTAACTGGACGCAGTGTTGCCAACAGCTCGCCACCGCTGCGACATTTTTTCGAAAAAAGTTGTGATTCCTGGGGGTGCAATGATGCGGAATGGACCTCGCAAACTCGTTTACACATTTTGGTGTAATACAGCAAGTTGAAGTTCCGATTTAACGTTGAAATATGCAACAAAGTGCGCATGCTCTTTACAATCAGAAAAAATTTAGTCGGAGAAAATTGAAGTTACTTGAGTAATATGGTGGGAGTTGTAATTCACATGAGAAGGTTTTGTTCGAGTTTGAGTCGGTCAATTCGCAAAGTCTGGTCGTCCACGCAGTACTGTTTCGTGTGCAGTCATCTTCGATTACATTGCTGCAAAAAATTTAGACCAAGTTATTATTAGATTTTACAATGAATCTCATCAAATCCTGACTTGCGCCGAACTTAAGTAAAGTTTAAAGTTCTTCCGTATAGCCGTGTCAGTCTAAAATACAACTCTAATAGGTGACAAAGGAGTGTGCCTTATGACAAACTGACTTTTCGTCTCTACAAGCTTTCGTGAGTATGCAGCCACTTATTATAGTGAGAAGGGTATACACAACCACAAAAACTTGCTGAAAAAAAAAACAAGCTACTCTTAAGGTACACTCACGCTACTGTCAGCTATTAGACTAAAGTTATAGCGTGCTACTAATTGTCATTGTCTCATCCCCAAGTTCTAGTGTAATCAAAATACATTGCTTTTCGCTTTAAGTCTAAGCCAAGTGTAAAGACTATATAATACGGGCAATTTGTGTAACGCATTTTGTACGCAGAAAGCAAAATATACCCTCCACTGAACATACAGTAATTCTTAAATCGCAGTCCATATGAGTACTGAATTAATTAAGAGTGTTCGCTTTTACCTAATTTTAAAAAAACTTGATTTTGAGTTAATGACGTAGTCACAGTGACGTCACGACCAATTTTTCATAAAAGTAACGCCATAGACCAGTGCCTCCCAACCTTTTTATAACCGTGGCCCATTTTGATTCTAAAAATTTTCCATGGCCCACTCTCAAAGTATCGCTCAAGAACTTGACCCAAATTTTCCGGCCAAATCAGTTTTGAAGTAAATTGAACACGATTTTTCCGGCCGAAAACAAATGATCTCAAAAAAAAAATGGTCTTCACCGAAATTCTAGCGGTTTTTCCGGTCGAAAACTAGTGATCTCCAAAAAAAAAAAAAGATTACGGCACAAAAACGTCTTATGACGTTGTTTAGGTAAAATATAGGCCGAGAAATGTTCAGACTGAGGCGAGGTAGCTCCAACAGACTTCAAAATCGACAAACTTCTTGTCGCCGCTTAGCGACTTCTAATATCGAAAGGTTAATAAATACATCACGTAAAAAAAACGAGAGCAACAACATTTTTGTCCCCTTTTCTCATGTAAAACAAGGTTAATTATAAATGAAGGACTGCAATATCTTACGTATTTTTATTTTTTGATTAAATAAAAATCTTGAAATCAAAAATTTCCAAGAATATTTCAACAGAAGAAGAAATCCGTGACTCACTCCTTATCTATAAACACTTATCTACTATAAGCAAACATAATTTGCAAGTTATTTTTGTGACATTAATTACGAAACTACTAAATTTAGACGAAGAGCTATTTATCTCTTCGGCAAATATGTTCGTAAATAGTTTATCGTAAGTATTCACATTTATTGCGTTTGACAAGTAAACGTTAGGCAGTGTAAATGCTTTCTAATAAACCTTGATAAATCATAGCTAATAAGCGTCGTTCAAACACGTCAGAGCACCGATTCTAGAATCACTAAAATACAGCAACGGGGAGAATTAATTATCGGCAACGTGGCCAGGGGAGCGGCTTTATTTCGACGACTTTCTTCACCATGTTCTAATCGCATGATCTGGGTTCAACTCGCTCCGCGCATGGTCACGTGCTGCTTGTTTTCATGAAAAAGACCTTCTCGGCAATTATCTCTGCTCGGTGGTTTCAGTCAAATAAGCAACAGTCAAACGAGTCTAAAATGAATGAAAAACTAAGAAAGTATTCAACTTTTTAGCAGGTACAGATTCGCTCAAAAAATTAGCAGCGAAAGAAAGATAAACAATCATACAATTAAACGTGATGGTTTGTTTAAAAACATTATGTCGATTCTGAGCCGAGAGGATGCATGTTAGCGAGGCTTAGGTTCGAATTCAATTTTCAACGTTAAATCAAATCAAGGTTTCAAAATTGGTTTTCACAGATTGACACCTTCCCTGCTTTGCCTCGATTAAAATGGAAAATGTGAAGCCTCCACCGAGCTGTGTGGTAGGTAAGTAGACAAGTGGCAGCTTAATACGAACCCCGAAAGGTCTCTTGACTGTCACCTGGCCAAGATTACTTGGTAAATTTCGAAGGTTTCGGTCACTATACAGTAGATAATAATTTGTGAAATAAACAGCATAACTAACCAAACATCGACGGTGTACCGGTCGAAGAGGGGGGCGCATTCGAGTCGCGGCCATGTAACCGAGGACCGAAGATCTTTGACTTTGAACTTGGAACGAAAAAGTATCGGAACTGAAAATAAATTTGTTTCTTCGCAAACTCGCATCATACAATTTATTAAATTATTCATTATTTAGTTGTCATATTAGCTAGTCAAACTTTAAGCTTTTCTGCCAGCGTTTTGGTGATTTCTTTCTAATAACGTTACCAGTGACCACATTACCGTATTAGCACAGCTTGTTAGATGCATCGACTCATAATGCATTTGTTTTTTGGTTCATTTGATGACTTCATAACCGAAGACTGATGAGCCCAGTAGCCGTTAAAAACATATCACCACCGACATCATTGAAAAAGTAAACCATATTTTCAAACAAAATGCAAAGAACACGAGGCTCATTTTTTTCTCAAAATTTTTGAACAAATTAAGATCAATGCCAGCCTCAGCATAAAAAAAATAATTAAAGTTAAACTTGGGCTATCATAAACTATTAATAAGTGTTCAGCAAAGTTTTCTGAGAGTTTTCTATATTGCCATTGTTAATTTGTCGAACAGTGGGCATAATCTGTAACAAAAAGCACCTTTTACCCAAGCAAAAATGAAATTGTTTCACTTTATTTTCCAATCAAATTAAGAACAATTTAAGAACAACTGAGACTGAAATTGATGAAAATTTAAAAACTTATACAAAAGTGTATCGAATTTCATGTATTTGAAGGAGGGTGTTACAGAATGACCCGTAACTAAATGTTGAATGTGACCTGGGAGGAACGTCCATGTCTTCACCGCTCCGTCTCTACTAAACAATTTCTCAACAAAAAGAACTGAATCAAAATTTATTGAGTCAAGTTAAAATAAAATCGACGAAGCAAAAAGTAACCTAAAGTTTCCCAGAAAATAAAAAATACAACACAAAAACCGCGAAGTCTCTTCTTGCAAAAATACGTCCAACCGTCAGACAACTAAAAATTAGAATGAGCAAAGCAAGTGATTCGGTGCCAAAGTAATTAGCATCCGTGCAAAAGGCGTGAAAAGCGTGAAACAGAAATATTATAGCTGTGCAAAAACGACGCTTAGTAAAGTGTACAAGAGCTTACGGCAAACGCTTTTTTTGGTTGCTGCAAAAATAAGAACTATAAAATAATGTGCGTTCGAGCCCAACTGAAACCGATAATGAATATAAACTAGCTCAGTGCGATAACAGAGGGTAGTAGGTAAAATCAATCGGATTTCGAAAATTACGGCAATACTATTTTATTATACTTAGTTACTCCCTCCATCCTTCTTGAACCAGGTCTTAAAAATTAAAAAGACAGACTAACCACTCGCTTTCGTGTCGCCATTCAACAGTGACAGTTTTAGTGGGCAACATTGACGTTAATCACTGTCTGTGCCATAAAGTCTCAAAGCATCACTGATTACTGCCTTGAGTCGTTCAGCAGTTTCAGCTAGAGCAGCAGACCCAAGTTTTAAAACGCAACCTACGTGATCTCAGTTAATAGGCTTCAGTGATAAAATGCGGGCGACACAGCAGTGAGTTTGAAGTGAAATATCTCTGAAACAGTTGGGTCTTGAAGGATAGAGTTAAATACCGACTTTTTGCTGTGTAAATATCGAAAATCAAGTTTTTTTCTTTATTTTTGAGGTTTAGAAGCCATGCATAATATTGATACTCGGTCCTTGCAAGTTTGACTTGAGGTATAAAGTTGTTCGTTTTGCTGCTTTTCCTTCTTGTCTCAAAATAATGTTTTGCTATTGAACTAGTTAAAAGCGTTACTTCTAATTCAGTTATTGCTTATTTGATTAAAATCCTATGTTAGTGAAAATAAAAAATAGAGAAAAAAAATAAATAATTAAAAATAATGCATCAATTTCAGAAATCATTTTGATTCTGCCTGCATTCCTTTTTGAGATTTTTTTAAATTTCGGTGCAATTTCAGAGCAAAATATTCAAAAATTTTCAACGATTTGGTGGTGGAATCGATTTCATTCTGGCAACATATGCTTCGTTATTTACTTGTTACGTAATATTTGCTGAATAATTTTATAAGCAGTTTTACCCCATTAGTCAACATTAAATTTTGATGCCATCTGGAACTTATTACGCCGCATAACATAAATATGTATTGAAACAAAAATCATAAAACATTTAAATTTTTTTGAATTGAAATTTGATTTTTTAAGCGGTTTACAGCATGAGAAATAGAACGAAAACGAAAGCAGAGTGTTTTCTCCATTCTGTAACATCTGCGCTGTGCAGATTTTTCAAACAAACACGGTATTGATAAAATGCCGAAATACAACCTAAAAAATAATAATATTGTCGTGAAAATCCGAGGGCGAAACGGATTATGTGCTTTTGCTCTGCATGTGTGTAGCTAAACAAAAATCGGAAAATGGAGAAACTACCACCTTTGAAGGACCAGCGGAAATAAATTAAATCTACAGCAAACCACGCCCATCGAAGATATATACCAGCGACGGCGTTTTTGTAGGCTCGGCAATTCTTTAATTATTCAGAGAGCAGCAGAATTAATTGTAATTATTGTAACTACATCTTTATTTGCTAAGTTACTTTGGTCAGTAGACATTAAAGGGACCTTTCGGTCTTTGAGTCAAGCTTCCACCTATCATCTGTCTACCGCCACCAGGCTGCCGCCAACCACCATCACCTGTCCCTCAAGCTGCATTCGCACGGGCGACTTTTAGCTGCGAGAATCGGCATTTTACCTTTTTTCTCAAATCGAGGAAAAAAGAAACAAGGGCAAAGTGCCGATTCTCGCAGCTAAAAGTTGCCCGTGTGAATGCAGCTATATAATGATAACGTCAAGCAGGGAAGTTGTGAGTAACAATTTTTATAGTCTTTCGCATTAGCGTAGCCAGGGGGGGAGAAGGGGGCTCTAGCCTCATTAGCTAGAGCCCCTATTGGCATTCAGAATATGGAAAATACCACGTTTTTAGCACTTTTGAGACTGATTTCTGCACTGGAATAGACAATAGCCCCCTCATTGGCATGCAGAATATGTTTCTTTTATTTGGACTTCAAGAAAATTCGGGCACAAAAACCGTTCCAATATCAGGTGAAGATCTTTTTTTGGCCTTTGACCCCCGTAACAGTCCTCCTCCCATTGTAGATTTCTGGCTACGCGCCAGGTTTTTGGTTTGGTTGACCAAGAATAGAACTTTGGTCAAACTAAACTATATCCGTAACCACCCTTTCATTAGCAAACGCCCTATTCACTCGACCACTGATCGGTTAAATTCAGAGCTTGAGAGCGATTCATTACTGAGAAAAATGACGTAACACAATAGCATTGTTATCAGACCAGAAAGTTTTTGCCCTTTGCACTGCCTTATGTCCAATTTTTGGCACCGTTTTTCGGATCAGTGTAAAAAAATAACTGAAAAAGAAATTAAACCGAGACCAAATCCAAAAACTAATGCCAAAAAGTTGGCACAAAAATAGGTTAATTGTGTCCGGCTGCTTCAAGATTCTCACTTACATTTACATCTTGTTGGTCCTTTCCGCATCTCAACCACGTCACTGGCGCTAGCGAGAAGAAAAAAAGACACGAGGCAAAGGCTCATCTTCATCATGTTGTTTCCACGCTTGATCGGCAGTCAAAGGAGTATATTCAACTCAACCATAGCTATTTACCAACTAGGCTACTCAACGCAAACAAGATGTTTAAATTGAATTAACTTTCTAAAACAATTCAAATGATTGATAGATTGATGAATCTTTATCCTTCTTTCACGAGGAAGCAATACTGGCGCTATCCTTTGGAGTAATCCACATCCGCTTAAAAGTTGACAATTTTCCACGTTTTCCAGTTGACGATTGACTTCAATCTTTCCACGAAAATTTGCTGCTTGTTCGAAGCCACCAAGCAGAGGTAATCATCGTAAAGCGTCTTATCCAAGAACGCTAAAACGTGACCAGGGTGGGGGTTGAACCCCGATCATCGTGGTAAAAACGACGCTATTACCCTCTCGGCCACGCTCCCGAAATCAACTTTGGAACATAAAAACTGGACTTCAGGTAGAGTTTTAGATGGCCAAAGCTATCTTAAAGAGGCATTCAAGTCAAGTTTTTCACTGTTGTCCAAAATGTAGGGAAAAACCTAAAATGCATTCTCACCAAATTTGGACTTTCTACGTTTTACGATTTTCAAGATATTGCAGTTCAAAGTTAACAATTTTTCGCTTTCTTCAGTGTTGCCCTTTTGTCAGAAATGTGATAGAAAATTAACTTTTGAAAAGTTGATTAAAATTTACTTGAAAAACAGCTAATTTACAATTCTTACCCTTTACTTTCTTTTGATAACACTGCCGAAAACACTTACTGCGAGTTGCAAGCATGTAATAGCTTTTTAAAATTTTGTTTGTAGTTGGTAAATTTGGCAAAAATTCTGAGAGAGAAAAGCCTTTCTGAGGGGAAAACTAAATTGTCATATATTGGGAACGGAAGATAATAGACTGCTCAAATTTGTGGAAGTTGGTTTTCAGATCCGTCTAAATGTTTTGAGAGAAAACCGAGCAAAAACATGTCGACTTGAATGCCCTTTTAACCCTTTCGCTGCCCGGCTGGTAAAATCGCCGATATCGTAACGTGCCAGATGTCATGAAAAAATGACTTTTTTCAAAATGTTGCTAAAATCTTTTTTTTGCTGTAAAATTGACAGAAACTAACAAATCGTAACTTTTTTTGGTAAAAATAAGTTTCAGGGGAGGTTCTAAGGGGCGGGGGAGGGGTATACTGGGTGGAAGAATTATTGTTTCGAAACTGATCTACCGTTTTTTTTTCATAAATTTGCAGTTTTGGAAACGAGCTGAAATTAGTTGATCACATTTTGCATTATTTCTGGCTACAAAAAATTTAAGGGCCGATTTATGAGGGGGGGTTAACACTATACCCTTCATTGTACTATTTATACCAGCTAAACAAGGGGTGCAAAATCCAAGGATTTCGTTTTTGATGTTGTTGAACGCTTTATTGCATTTACCCGATCACTGACAAGAACAGACAAATCAATTTTTGTCAAAATAAGTTTCAGGGACGTTTCTAAAGGGCAAGGTGGGGGCAACCTCTGTGGATAAATGTTTGTTGAAAGTTTTTGTTTGGTTGTTATTGTTAAAAGTTTTGTTTTTCTATAACGAAAATACATGGTGCATTGCGCATATGTTATTAGTTTTTTCATGAGGAGGAGGAGAATGAGTCAAAGTCGAGTTCCTTTTCTTATAGGACCTACTATTTTTCAAATGAGCTCACCTTTTAAAATGATTACTGATGTACTGTCCTCCTCCTTTATGTATCAAAGAAAATAAAAACAACAACAAAAGAAAGAAAATATTTGCATTCTCCACAATTATTGCAATATGTAAAAGAAATATCAAGAAATGTTCAATCAATACTGTCTTGGGGGCAAGCTATGAAGTGAAGTTTTAGCGTCTGAAACGTTTAACAGTGTGGTACTTTTTGAAACAGTCTGGAAAGCACATAGGAATGTAGTGGCCTCTTCCATCCTTGCACTGCTCACAACCGTATCTTGTTTGCTTCCTTTTGGGGTGACTTGTTGTAAAACTGCACACTGCGCAGTTCGGCTTGTAATTCGGCTCTTCATATATTGCTGCAAAATGACGTTCAGTAAGTCGTGTCTCGTTCTCTTCAAGGTTTTCTAAAGATCGGCGACCCTTATTTGCATGAGCATTTGGAGGAATAGAGGCGCAGAGATTGTCCGCAATGTTTTGCCTAAATTGCTTCGACGTCATTACTGAAGATGGGTTGGTAGCCTTGAATATTATGAAGGAATTGACAAGGGCCTGCTCACGGATAAAATGGTATATGGCATGATACCATTTACGACATTTATGGCCATAATGGTAAGATGTGCATTTTTGATCGAATAAATCGACCCCTCCCATGAACTGATTGTAGTTGACAGCTACAGTTGGCTTGCTTACGTCCCTATATCCGCTTTCATTTTCCTTGCTTCTGATGGTTTTTTGGACACAGCTATTTTCGTTCATGGTAGAAAGAAAGTTAACTCTAGATGTGTCATGCCAGCAGCAAAGAAGCATATCTCCTTTTCGGAAAAATGCCGGGTTATCTCCTTTTCGAAGAATCAAGTTTTTTGGCTTTATTTCAGTCGGAAGTCCTCTTCTGTTAAGCCTAACAGTACCACAGGCGGCTGTGCCTTTTGCAATTAGGGATTCAAAGAGCACTGGACTTGTATAAAAGTTATCAACGTACAATCTGTGGCCAACGTTTAAAAATCCGTAATTGTCCATTAATTTCATAACAACATTGTAACCCAAGCCATGCTCAGCAGGTAAAGGATTGTTACCTCGTCCGGTATAGACATCCCAGTCTAACAAATAGCCACTTTTACTTTCACACAAAGACCACAGTTTAATTCCCCATTTGGTGGGTTTGTTGGGGAGAAACTGGCGAAAAGATAGCCGACCTTTGAATTTCCGCTTTGATTCATCTACGGAGAGTTCTCTATCAGGCACATAGTACTGGTGTGGTAAAGGTTTAACGATGTTTATCAAGGGCGCTATTTTGAATAAAGGATCATATCCTTCTGCTCCACGGGGAATTCTTTCTTCATTATTACAGAAATGCAAGAAAGAGCTAAATAGCTGATATCGATTGCGCGACAATACCTCCCTGAACCCAGGGGTTCTAGCTCTGTGATAGAGTGATCCGTAATCAGGTATACTTGGTTTCTTACATAGCCCCATTAAAATCTGCAAACCAACATAGGCTTTCATTTCATCTACAGTGCAATCAAACCATCTATTGAAACGAGAGGTCTCAGGTACTTCAGCTGGGCAGTCGAAATATTGCAGTGCATAAAGATTAGTCATTTCACACATCAGTTCAAAGCACTGCTCTGGGAATAATAAATAAAAATAATCAATTAGCTCTGATCTTCTTAGACTATCGGGAACCTCTGGCCCAGAACTTTTAGCATACGATGGACACCAGATTGGAACATAAGCATCTGCATCATCGTTTCTCTCCCATTCAGCATTGACAACAGCTGCTGCCGGGCTCTGATTAGCATCATCATCGGATGCTTGATCTACCTCATCATCATATATATCATCCACATGTTCGTATTCACTCTCAGAGAGTTCACTAAGGTCAGAGTCGGAATCTCTTAGTATGTCCTCGATAACGTCACTTGCATTGAGTACGGATCTAGCCATACCGTTTTCTAAAAAATCAAAGTTTAGGTAACACCGACCAGAGAGCTCGTTTCCCTGTCAGCAAACACTGCAATGCAACAACTTTTGCTGATATAAAAAGTTAACAAACTCATTACACCGCACTTGGTTCGCAGCCCAGCGTAACTTCACATTTATGCTGTTTTTTTTTGCTAACTGATAGCTCTAAATCTTTGCTTTTCTTCTTATGCTAGTCCAGTATCTTACCTCTCTGTCTAACTTTATATCTTTACTTGCTTGGACATGAATCACTATAGCGTACCAGTAAATAACCTTACCTAGCGTTTTTGCTTACATCTTAGCTTCGTTTTTCTACCCACGTGCACTCGTACAGCTACACGCCTATCGCCAACTGAAGTAATTTCTCTAAAATTCAACCTGTTATGTTACACCTATACACTTCCATGCAATCAAGCATTTGACTTTATGAGAATAAGGTGGCCTTCTATGTCGCTATAGTACATCGTACCGCTTCATTGAAGACAGAAAAAAAGATTTTAGTGCCGCTTTAGCGAA
This sequence comes from Trididemnum nubilum, assembly GCA_963965965.1. NCBI lineage: Eukaryota > Metazoa > Chordata > Ascidiacea > Aplousobranchia > Didemnidae > Trididemnum > Trididemnum nubilum. The sequence continues at coordinate 43,267,597 of OZ014479.1, forward strand.
CTGGGCACTGTGTTAAAGAGATTATATGATCGCGCACGGCACTTTAGCAAAGAAAAATTTTAGTCGCGTAGGGCATCGAAAGGGTTAAGGGATTTGTTTGAGAGACGTTTCGACAAACTACCTAAGCCCATATCAATCTTATTCATATACAATCTATAATGACTAAAGTAGAAAAGTCCCTCAGATAAAATCTTTGCGACAGCTTTGGCTAATTCATTTTTAGTGAAACAATTCAAAATCAAGTTTTCATTAAAGGGGAAGGTGAGTAAGTTGACCGTTTTTTTTTTAATTTCAAAATATTTTTGTCATTGCAAATGCTATTAGAAAATCAAGTCGATCCTCTATGTCTCCAATCCTTTGGCTTTCATTTAGCATTCTTCTTATTTTGAAATCTTCTCAACTTTGCTCGCAAAGCTAATTTAAAAATCTACACTCAAAGTGACCAACTTGCCCCACTGGTTGGGTAAGTTGGCCAGTCCATGAGGGTAAGTTGGCCAAATCACTTCTTAAAAAAAAACGAACTTTACGAAGAAATCGTCAACTGCAGTAGCAGATATTTGTTTACTAGCCGTTCAGCAGAGCCTAGTAAGCGTACAGTGGCTTGTCAATTGTATACAAAGAATTTGTGGTAGGCTCAGGCCCAACGTCAACGGAACAGTTAAGGTGAATTTACACAGTATCCGTTTTTGGTACGTTTTCGTCCGTTTTTTTACGTTTTTGCTTCTTCTTGAAAAAGTATGCGCTTTTTCATCCGCATTTTTATAAGTCCATATCCGCACTAACCAGACAGTCACATACTGAAGTAAAGTTTTCCGAAAAAAAATTTTTTTTAAAGAGGTACAGCTCTATTTTGAAATATCGCTCTTATCCTTCATACACAAAATTTTTGAACAAAATTTTTATCTATGTACAATAGTCTACTTAGTGCGGATATGGACTTATAAAAATGCGTATGAAAAAGCGCATACTTTTTCAAGAAGAAGCAAAAACGTAAAAAAACGGACCAAAACGTACGAAAAACGGATAGCCTACTGTGTAAATTCACCTTTAGTCTACGTGAAATATGTTGACTCAATCTGTCTTGCTGTTTTATAGAAGAGCATTTTTGGTGCCTAGTTTTTTTGAGCAAAAGTTTTGATAAAAATTTACTCTCGCTTGAGGGGACACGGCCCCAAAACACCTCCCGTGGCGCCGGGACTGGGTGGGCTACAAGCTTATACAGCATGTTTGATTCCCACTACATGCACTGTTAAACTATATGGTGCTTTTGTAATTTTTGCCTCAGGTTATAAATTGGCCAAAAACTTATCAAGCATTAGCATGGCTGTACATAGTGTTTAAATCACATACAGATTTAAAAAACATATTGGCATTTAACTTACTAGTTCTATATCGTATACAGTAGCGTAGCCAAAGCGGGGGGGGGGGGGGGGGGCTCGAGCTCCCCCCATTGGCTTGTGAAGTATGCAAAATCGCACGTTTTTGGTGCTTTTGAGGCCGATTTTTTGTGAAAAATTAAAAATAGCCCCCCATAGGAAAACAGCCCCCCCTCAAACGTTTGAGTTTCCGAATTTGGCCGAAAAATCAGTCTCAATTTCGGTGAAGACCTTTTTTTTTTTGGAGACCACCTGATTTTGGGCGGAAAAAACCTTTGAATCTCGGATTTCGGCCGAAAAATCAGTCTCAATTTCGGAGAAGACCTGATTTTGGGCGGAAAAAACCTTTGAATTCCCGAGAAATTTCGTCTCAATTTTCGGACAAACCGTGTGAAACTGATTCAATAACAATGAAAATTCGGGTCAAGGTCGTTTGCACTTTTCTCACTCTTTGAAAATAGCCACCCCCTTTTCCAAATCCTGGCTACGCACCTGATCGTATATAGAACTAGTAAGTTAAATGTCTAGGCTTAGTCTAGGCTCAAGAAGATGAAAAGAAAGCACACAAACAATAAACATTGTAAATTTAAAGTCATCAGTGTCGTAACTACAGTAACTCGCTTAAAATTTAGGAGTTCTTCATTAACATTCTACACACATAAATCGCTGAGGATTGTCAATACGCAAGTTGTGGGCCCAATTTTGACAAAAACTTTTGGAACAAGACAATTTGTTTCCAAGAGTGTTGGCCAGATTAGTTGGCCAGACAGATGATCGGTCACAAATTGCAGTGACCAACTTTCCCAACTCGGTAGTCATGTAGGAAATAGCCTCACAGCAGTATGAAGGTTAACGTTCAGAACACTAAAGTAAAAGCAGTGTCGGGCAAGTCAATGAGAAACGTTAACTTCGTTAAGTGTTAATTCGCTATAAATTTTCAAGCATTTTTTTAACTAAGTTAAAGTTAAATAGTTAACTGAAAAACAAAAGTAACGCAAGTTAAAGTTAAAAGTTAATTGGTTAATAAAAAAAAAAATTCAACATTAACCTGCAGTTGATGCCCAGTAAAATGATTCCTTTTCCACACAAATCAAAATTGCTCATTCTAATTTCTGTTACTATGGTCTTTACTATTCTAATAAAGATAGACAAAGTGGAAGCCTCTTTTTATTTTATTTTTTTGTTTCTATTATAATGGCATTAGGACGCACGGTGTAGCCTAGAAATTTAACGGATTAACGTAACCATTACAGTAGTTTAACCAGTACTTAAATTGTAGGGGGGACGGGGGGGACGCGTCCCCCCATCGAGATTGAGCGTGCCCCCATCGAGATTGAGCGTGCCCCCATCGAGATTGAGCGTCCCCTCATCAAGATTTAGGCGTCCCCCCCATCGAGAATTAAGTGCTGGTTTTTGGGAGGAAAAAGTTACTGTTTTTGGCCGGAAAAACCGTTTAAATTTCTGATTTCGGCCAGAAAAAGCCTTCAAATTTCGGCGAAGACCTTTTTTGTTTTTGCTTTTGGAGATCACCTGTGGAAAAACCGTTTAAATTTCTGATTTCGGCCAGAAAAAGCATTCAAATTTCGGCGAAGACCTTTTTTTTGTTTTTGGAGATCACCTGTTTTTGGCTGGAAAAACCGTTTAAATTTCTGATTTCGGCCAGAAAAAGCCTTCGGATTTCGGCGAAGACCTTTCTTTTTTTTTGGATATCACCTGTTTTTGGCCCTGTTTTACCTGTTCACCTGTTTTAGATGATCACATAAAAACTGTACCTGAATAATTGAATGCGCGGTACCAACATTTCAGGCCAGCTGGTCTGAGGTTCAAAGCTCTGCAACATTTTATTTGTTCGAAGCTGTGCGACTGTGCTTAACAAGATGGGCCCAGCCTACTCGTTACACATTTTGGCGTAATACAGCTACCTAGCATAATAAAGATTTGGTTTCAGTTTTAGCGCTGAGTCACATTTCAGCAAATTCGGACCTGGTTTAATTGGCCCGGACGTTTTGTGTGCTACGAACGGGTATCAAAGTTTAGTGGCTATAGAAAAGTTAGAGTTAGAATCGGGATGGACTACAGTACTTCGTCTGAAATTCTAACCGCAGTACACAATCGTCCTGCGACTAACTGACTACAGTACTCCGTCTGAAACTCCGCAAGCCGCAAATTTTTCAATATGCTGCTAAAAATGCCACAAAATCTGCTGATCAAAAATAACCTCGCCACTGTTCAGTCTCAATTTATTGTTTGAACTCGTAAACACAAAAAACACTCGTGGGCATTGTTACTGTACAACAAAAACTGCCTTTGTAACGCTATAGTCAAAAACTTAGAACAAAAGCTTTAGAAGTTTAAATGCCTTATCGCTGTGCAAAGCATTCGATGTCGGCTTCTGGACAAACTCTTAACCGGTTTCAAATCAAACTTTAAAAGTTTGTAGCCTGAGTTCGATTCTTAGTCAGGCACTTCGAAGCAGGGATGGAACCGGTCAGGATTTTCTCGACCCGACCCGACCGGTAAATTTCAAAATCATCGCCGGTTGACCGGTTTTTGACCGGCCCTGTCGACCGGTTTTTTACAGAAGGTTTTTCTTCACTATTCAATGTTTTTAATAAAAAATTTTCAAAAGGGGGGGGGGGGACATGGGTGAAGTGTTAAAATTTGTGACTTTGGACGGGGGTCTGAGAAAAAAAACGCAAAAATTTTTTTGCTTATTTTGCAAAAATGACTCAATTTTAAGACCTTTTTTGGTTAAGGTTTGGTTTAAAAGACCTGTTTTGAGCAGCGCAAAACGTGCACAAAATAAGCATAAAAAGAACTGGAGGGCACAAGCTAAATTATTAGACGTTCTTTCTAATGATATTTTGCGAAAGATCAAAAAATAAAGTTACAATTTTTTAGCTATTGGTGACAGATTATTTGCAATTTGCAGAGCAGCAAACACTAAACTTTTTTTCGGTAGTGCTGCCTTAGCAGTTACAAAAAGTAAATCAGAAAAAAATAACAGCCGAAGATTGGAGGTAACAGTAAAAACATACGAACATCACAATACTTGTACTATTATACCCCACAACATTAAAATGATGGAGCAATAACATTATATAATATTGAAAATTATGTCACTAACAGCGTGAAAAAAAGGAATATTGAAAAATTATGTCACTAACAGCGTGAAAAAAAACTAATAATATTCATAACAACTAGGCTACTTCATTAACAGTTTGAGAAAGTATGAAAAGGATCTATTGCAACGCATTATGTACTGGAAAAGTTTTTTTGCTCCACAGAGATTTATATACGGACGGAACAATTAATATAAATCTCTGTGGAGCAAAAAACCTTTTCCAGTACATAATGTGTTGCAATCAGTAGCGTAGCCAGGGGGGGGGGGGGGCGGGGGGGCTATAGCTCCCCAATTGGCATGTCGACCAAAATGCAGAATGAGAAAAACACTACGTTTTTAGCACTTTTGAGACTGTTTTATGCACTGGAGTGGACTAAATAGTGATTTAAAACATCTTTTGAAACATATGTTCAGGGGGGGGCTAATTTGTCAAAAATAAAACCAACAAATAAATAAAAACTTTGAAAAATGGTAAAAAATAAGCAATCAAATTTGATCGCAAGTGTAAAAATGCTAAACATAGGTGTCATCAACAAATATACTAGTAACTTAGAAATAGGGGGGGGGCTATTCAGTATTAGTTAATTACCAATCATTTCTCTCAAATCTCTTTTCATTAGCCACCCCCCCAATTATTTTTTTCTATAAACTGTATATGAAATAGATTACTCCGCGTGAGTTTTATTG